>VZRU01020714.1:55537-90595 GCA_013398155.1 Pedionomus torquatus
TTTTTTTTTGTACTCTGCTTTTTCAGGTGAGGCAGATGAAGAAGCCTTTGCTGAGGAGTGCAGACGGAGAGGACAACACGCCCTGCCGTTCCAGCCGACCAACCCTCGCCTGCTGAAGCCTCACAAGCCTGCCAGTTCCCCCAAATATGCCTTTCATTATAATAGCGATGAGGTGGAAGAGCAAGATAGAAGCCGGGTTACGAGCAGCATGGAGACCCCTTTTTATTTATCAGGTGTGCACAAGCATGTTGATGAGAAATGTGCAGAAAAGGATCCTTCAATTAATCAAAAGCCAAAACCAAAAAGCCAAGCGAGAGGTTGTTGCTGTGTGTTGACTTAATGTTAGCTCCCCGGCAGACAGCAAATGGCAGCTTGTGTGCCTTCATCCCACATTAGCTCTGCTCTTCAATTTAGTCTAGATTCACAAACGCTCCAGGATATTCAAGGATCCAGGGCAAATGTTACGCTGCTGAAGTGCCCATGCTCTTTGTTCTTAAAAGTGAAGGCCTTTTAGAGATTAACTAATCATAATATTTTGCACACTCATTTATTTAAATTGTGCTTCGCTTCCTTGCCGAAGGAGAATTTCAGCAACTTGGTATGATTTCTGGAAGCTGCAGTTCCAGGCACCTAAGTCCTAATAGAGAGGGCTGAGACTGTTGAGGTGAACGTGGAAGTGTGGCAATCACCCTGCTTATTTTTGGAAGTAATTAGCCCTTTGATATATTTCCTGTCTGTGATGTTTTGGCAATATAGTCCAGAGGATATCTTGGACAACAAAGCCCTCATAACTACTTGATTTAATTTGAACCTGTGGTCAAAGATCATCCCGGATTGCTGGGACAGGTTTTTTCTGAAACGTGGTGATGTCTTTCTACTTGGACGCCCAAACCAAGGGCCCTTCTCAGTAGTGCTGAGTTAGTGCTGGGCAGCACGAGTCTGCGAGACTCCTCAGGCTAAACACAGCACACGAAAAACATGCACTGTATACCCCCAGACATGTGCAACGCCCACTCCCAGTGCTGTACCAGCTTCTGCTGCGTTTATCAGCCTTTAAATCTAATGCTGTCTTCTGTTTGGAAGACCTAAAGATATCATGTGGGATGACAGCTTGAAAAAATAGACACACTCAGATAAATGTCTTCCTGATCAGCTGGTGGAAGTTTTATCTCTTTAGGGATGGCTAAACTGAATTTTTTTCTTTTTTAATTAAAAAAAAAAAAAAAAAAGTTTAAATTTTCTCTACAGAAGCCTGGATGTAACCTCTGGGCTGATGTCCTGAAATCTCCTACGCAAGGGTTACAGGTTTTGTCTCCTGTGACTGCAACTGGCAAAACAAAAACTTGGCTCTGCGTTTGGAGACTCTGCAATCGTAACAATACTTGGTTTCCAAAGAGCATCTGAGTTTGACACTCTCCTCACAATTTTTGGAGCAATTTTTAAGATTGCTTAGGACTTTTTGCTGTGAATCTACTTATGCTCCAAGGCGCACAAGTTTGCAATGAAAATGAATTTCCAGAAGTATTTGTGCAATCGCAAAATCCTCTTTTCTGCCAGTAGATTGAGAATTGCCGTAAAAGAATCAGGGTGAAAACTTGATTGCAGTAAGACTGAGATTTTGCTGTTGCTTTAAATATTTTGCCTACTGTTCCTCTGATGGACAGGGCTGCTGAAGGAGTGGTCGAGTCAGTCATAAAAACCTACGTGAGTGTCTTAATCTCTCCCTGGGAAGTTTGTGCACGAGCCCTGGCCAAAAAATGCCGTTCTCCTTCATGGGTGTTCACCTCTGCCGACTGTCTTGCCCAGCAAGCAGGCTTCACCAGCGCAGCTCTGTCATTAGATAGACCACGTACTTGGCTCCCGCTTGGCTTCTCCTTGATCACCGCAACAGCTGCCGTGCTTACACGGGTCAGCGTTGGGAAAGAATAGCATCTTTTTTCTACCATGGTGCAAAGCCCACTCGCTTCAGTGGAAAATAGTTCTGTTCAATGGCCTCAAATCGGGCACTGTTCCACTTTGAATCCGATGGTTTTGGCACCGCTGACGTGTGGCCTTTGGCAGCAAGACTGCGCGGGCAGCTTTAGATGTTGTCCCAGTTAGAGCACCTCAAGCAACTCCTCAGTCGTTAATGATTCACCCGCAGTGAAATGGGTTTCTGTTCCCAGCTCTAAGAGTGGGGACATTTCGAGTTTTAATGTGTGTCCCTCTAGGGAATCTAAATGAAGGAAAAGACAATGGGTTTTGTCTTGACTGTGTGGTGGGGATCACTGGAATTGGCCACCTCTCTCCAGCACCCAAGGAGAAAGGCTGGCCAACTGGTTCAGATTAGCAAGTGATATCCACAGGTGAGACAAGTCCTCCCGTTAGGGTTTCCAGTCATTACAGTGGGTTTTTAATGATTAAAAAAAAAAAGACTTCGATTTGATTCTTTCCAACATTGACATTCTGCATTTTAGTAGAAATTTCTCTGGGTTTCATACTGTTCCTGGTTTCGTAACAGCCTTTAGAATAAAACTCGTGTTTTGAAGTCACTGCATATCTCAAACAGCTCCACCCAAGTAATTTTTTAATAAGAACTCAGATATTACACGTAATGCATTGCCCGATTCTATGATGTATGGCTGACTGGTGCTATCCAAGCTGTGGATTAATACCAAAGTGGTATTAATGCCAGCAGAGATCTGGGGGTTACAGCCAGTAATGGTAACTACCCCTAAAAAACTGCTGCTCTGGATCTGAGTTTTGATCTTTATCTAGCAAGAATGATTGAAATGTGTCATTGTCAAAATACTGAAAAATACATTATATGAAAGATTATTATTTGCAAGATAATATTGCAAGGTTTGCTCTTCCTTTTGAATGAAATAGCTTGCATTAACCTCAAACTTACAACATTAATAATTCATCTTTGCTCCATTTTCACCCACTGGCATCCCTGAAAAGGGAGACCACTTTAGAAGAACTAGCTTAACTAATCTTCATCCTTTCCTGGCATGGATTTCTCTACTGGAAAGTCGAGCTGTTTGTACTTTATTGCATCTTTAATGCGGTCTCCATTCCTTTTACCAACAGATGGCTTCCTGAATTACACGTTACTAACTGGTAAAATCAACGTGCTTGGTTATCCAAACTAATTACCTTATAATTCTCTTACATACTTGTATTTTGGCATGTAATGGAAAGAGAAAGGAAAGCAAAACTGCTGTTTCCCATGGAAATCTAATAAGGGAGGCATGCTGGAGATGCAGAGATGGGAGGGAGTTCCCTCTCCCTTTGCTCTACATCCCCTGGATGTAACTGTGTGCGAGTGGGACAGGGTAATGGCCATCCTCTTCTGCAGGCAGAGGGTGGGAAAGTTGGCTGGTTGCTCCCTGGCTTAGCCAGAGCTGCCTTCACACATGTTTTTTGTCTGCTAGTAAAAGAGCATCCCATTACCCCTTGGCTTCCTGTAGAAGGTGGCTGGGTTGCACATGGAAGGGCTTCCAAGGCTGCATGGCCTTGCAAGCTTTGGCTTGCCATGTGGGAGTGAAACCTTGGACTCTATTCAGTAATAGTATTACCTTAATTAATAGCAGGCAATCAGGTCTTATCTGGCTTGGTATGTTCTTGTAGCAATTCTAGGCAGAATTGGTAATGAAAATAGTATGGTGAGCAAGCATGAAGGAAGGCCCCAGTAAGTTGCTACAGCTTTTCAGTCCCCTAAAACATCAAAGTTAGAATTACGTCACTGGGTTGGCCAGTGAAACTGGAGAACTCATCCCTTGGATTTAACAGTGCAGATAATTAAATAGTGGAGCAGCATACCTAGACGGGGTGGGATGTTTTGTCACCTCAGGACTTTACACAAAGGTGGGTTCTCTCTCTGCGATGCTCCATGGCAGGAGCAGGAGCTGTGGATGCGGTGAGAGAATTAGTAGGTCAGATTGTGTTGTGTGCTGGGCAGTGGCTCGGGCTGAAAGGAGGGAATGTGAAAGTGTAGTGTAAAGCTGTAATTGTAAATTGAGTCACACGGATGAAATTATACTGAAGCTGTGATCTGGGGTGAATTTTTATAATGGCATATGCAAGTGTGGTCAGTCTAAAATGACAGATGGTGGCTGCCACTCAGAAGCTAGATACCTTTGAAGTAGCAATTTATTGTTTTGACTAGAGAGATATTTCTAAGAGCAGAAAATTAGAAAGCATAGTACTGAACCCAACATGCAGGCAGCCTGCTGCCCTGTTAAAGTTCTGTGTGCATGTTGGAGCCATGACTGCTTTCATCATTTTAAGGAGAGGAAAAGAATGGCCACAATCTTAGCAAAAACTTCGTAGATTTTGAAAACCATTTTCTCTGGGACTTGAGCAGAAAGCGTTAATCCCTCCCATCCCCACCCTCAGTGCTTCAGAGCCTGGAAGTGAACAGAGGCTCCTCCAGAGTCTTCGTCTTTGCAGGAGATCTTCTATAAAAATCAGGCCATGGCCTTTATTGCTAACTGATGTGGGTCAAGAAGCAGTAACACTGCATGTTAACCGTCAGTCATGACTGAACAGCTTGTTTTCTTCTGCTGACTCCTATGTTCTCCTGTGCTGGCTGGAGGAAGGTGGAGCAGACCCATGCCTGCTCCCTGCATCCTGGTAGGGCAGGCAGATGTCAGGCAGGGCAGGCTGAAGTAGGATGCCACGAATGGGTTGGGTAGGAGTGTTTTCCCCAGGACACTGTCCTTTTGATTCAGTCACTCGATGTGCACACCTCCCCTTGCAGTCGCCACCCAAGATTGTGATGAGTTTCATAGTCAGTGACTGAACAAAGTCGGTGACTTTGGGAGGTGCAGATGGTAGAAAAGTAGAAAGCCAGAAGGAAAGTCAATCTGGGACACAGCAGAGATGCTTCCCAATTGGTTTTGGTCCTTACTGAGTCCTAAGTAAAAGCTACTAAGCTTTGTTGGAAGTTGGTTTCAGCCTTCAGCAGCTTTTTGAAGCTGGAATAGCTTCTGTGCTCTTTATAACTCTTCTGCAAGTAGAAGAGAAGATGAAATGGAAAGAGTGGGTCAGTAGATGCTCTTTGCTTTAGACAAGAACTATCCAGGTTGTAAACCAGGTGTAATTCCAAATGGTGTGGATTCTTACTTTATCCATCTCTTCTCCTGGCAACTGATAACATTAAGAACATACCAAGTTAGAGTGATACCTATCTGCATCTGAGTGAATCTGTTTTCCAAATGTCAAAGCCTTGGGGAAGCTCTCAGCAGCCTGTTCTCCCTCCACCCTGCAATGCCTTTCTAGAATTTAAATGGCTAACAATTGCTTGTAAGGGTGGAAATTTGAAAAGTCCTTCTCTGAGGCCAGAACTGTTTGGCTGAAGCCAGTTCAGCCAGGCAGTAGCTGTGGGAAGTTTCTATGGCCACTTCATGATGCTGGCAACTCACCAAGACACAGGTTCACTGCAGATCAACCAGGTAGCAACAGGGCTGCTGCTTTGTAATTCAGATTTTGTACTCTCCTGGCTCTGGGGCTAGCCTTGTATCCAAGGCAGCTAAATATGCTTTTAATTATTACTGGTTGAAGTATTAGAGTGAAATAAGCACCAAAGGGTTACATCTTTGGCACGCAATCTTTATTTTTACTAGGAGCCACTTCACTTGTTTGGGTTGGGTTTTTGGCCGTTATCACCCAGCACAGCATCACTGACACTAACAGGCCGGCAAAGTTCGACCCATCCTTTCTTCCTCAGTGTGGGTAGAAAAGGAAATAGTCGAGAGTGAAATTATTTATCACAGCAGGCTCGAAACAGAAAAGACCTGGCAGTTTTCTCTTGAGGAATGTGCTGTATTTGTGCCTTATCTCCTACTTTGGCCAATCTGTTTCTGTGTGTCAGTGATAACGCTTGAAAGATTTCCACTTTTCACCGTTATCATTCCAAAGGCTGGTAGGAGACCACGTTGTCAAATGCCTAAATATCTTCATACCACATTATTTTAACATTTGAGTTGTTTCATTTATAAGACAATGAAATATGTGGCATTCATTTAAAATCGTAATTTACATTGACTCACAGTATTTTTTTAAGGAAGAGTTGCTAAAATTGCTTTCAAAACTGCAAACATCTGAAGAAAATGGACTTGCAAAGAAAAAAAATATTATGATATAAAATTGCAGTATCAAAAGGAAGCATGCCTGTATGTGGAAGCCTTTTAGAAATACTGACAGTGTTTTGAGAATGAAAAATGCGAAAAATATGAAGCTGATGACCTGTTAGGGTTTAATGATCCTTTCCCAAATATCTGTGTTAATGTTTCACAGTTATTACATGAACTAGTTCTGATCAACTGATATGATGCTGTTTTTCCCTCCAGTAAAGGAAAGAATCCTTTGAATAACACCCTTCGGATGACTGATTCTCAAGAGTCAGCCCGTCTGTTCCGCCTCTGTTGGCCTCTGTGGGAAAGCAGAGATGCTTGAGCCCTTCTGGGATGTGTCCCTTATGGCAGTCAAAGAAATGCCAAGGGATTCTAATTTTGACAATGTATAGGTGACCGAGGGGCTGACGCTGAAGCAAACTTCGCGTTTTAGGAGACATTCATGCAGAGTCCCGGGGGACAGGACTGTAGCTCAGGAGGGTGGCAGGGTGTGAGGAAAACAGCGTCATCTGCAATTCTGCAAAGCGCTGCCAGTTTTGCTCTTCCTTAAACAATAAAACTGGTTTCCACTCTAACTTTGCGCAGGCTAATCACTCATGGCAGAGTTTCTAAATAAATATCCTGCGTCTTGACTCAGATGATTGCAAAAGATGAAGTCATGCTGTTGGTACAGCGTAGGAGCTAGAATGATAACCTAGGAACAGTTTCCCTTTGCTGCAAGGGAGTGTATTTCCTCTAACGCACAAACTTCTGATAATGTCTCTAACGCACAAACTTTTGGGTGATTTTAGCCCACAGACTATTTTGTGGTCCTCCCCAAGTCTTAAATCGAAGCGCTGCAGTTCTGCTGGGGGCATAACTCTAATTGCACCTAGGAGGAGCTCTGATTAGGAGCAAACTTTAGCCACAGTGTGGCTTCATGCTCCTCTGACCTCCCACTGCTTCCTTTTCCCATCTTAATTGTGCCGTTGGTGCTAAATTGATGGAGAACTGGGTGCAATGGTGACATGGCTTCCTTGGGGCCACATCTGCCTGCCTGCAGACAGAACGGAGGAAAGAAAGGGATTTCACACAGATAGAGCTGTGGCCTTCCTGGGCTGTTCCTCTGACTCCCAGTCCTGCCCCTGAGCTGGCTGGCAGGGGCTCCTCCACTCAGCCCCAGTCACTGGATTGTGCTGATTCCCAGTGGCTGAGCTAAAATATCCCTCCAATTATCTCAAAGCATCATAGAATAATGATTATTTGAGGGAAATGTGTGCTACCTTTGAGTTTAGATGTAAGTGCCCTTGGGTAGGCATGGCATTGGTTCTGCACTGGTCACTGTCTGTGCAAGTCTGCTGGCAAGTTGCATTTTACTGCAAGTTTGGGGGAAAGAACAAGATGCAGACCAAGATCTGGTTTTCACGCATCATTGTGGGTGGGCAAAAACCAGTGGGATGACGATCACACGGCTGGAAGCTTGTGCCTATTGAACATGTAGCAAATAATTGTTGCTTGAACTTAATACTTCCGTACACTATAGGGGCTGCAGTAGAATTATAACCTGTGGTGCACAGTCATGCATGAGCAGGCTGATGACCTGCACCTAAAATGCATATTGGTAAACACTGAGCACCTTCTTATTTACTCAGGATTCTCAGCACTCCCTCGTCTTAAAAAGGAAATGCAAATATCGTGGCTAATTCTGAGTACTGTGAGCAGGAAACACCAGTACTTAAATAGCTCCTGCTGTATAAGTCTTATTTATTGCTTCCGTTTTGAAAAGTATTCTAGTTTTGCATGTGCTCTAATTCTGAAGCTTTTCCTGAATGGCTTTGAAGTCTTTTGAAAGTTCTCTAGATCTTTTCAAACTTCAAAGATTGATAATGTTTTATTGCTGTCCCACGTAATAGTAGATATAGTAGAATGGATCATTTGAAAAAAACCCAAACCACATTAGAAAGCCAGACTTTTTCTTTAAAATTCCTTAAACCATTCAGAGAATGTGTGCTTCTGCTAGAGGGAAAAGTCCATCAATGCTGTGAATAGTGTTTTTACAAGCCATGTTTCCTCAGGATACAAAGAAGGCAGCAAGAGGAGGAAGCAGAAGCAGAGAGAGGAACAGAAGAAGAAGAAGTCAACCAAAGGGAGTTACTAAAATGGACTTCTCTGCCATGACATTACCTTTATAATAATGACAACTTCATGTTACATTTGAGCACACCTCTTTTGTGTGTATTTTTTGATTGTTCACACTGCTAGCAAGGAAGTGACTCATGTTTAAAACTGTACTAAAATTGCACTATGTTATTCTTTTTAGTTTCACGGAGTGGCTTTCTTGCCGGCCAGGTTAGGGAATTTGAATGAGGCTGATCTTGGTTAGAAGTGTGTTATGTTTGAAGATTGGAAAGTGTTACGGGATTTTGTACCTCTGCCTTCCCTCGGACTAAAATGACTGTAGTCTAGTGTTTGTTTGTTTGTTTTGTAGGGTATAAAAGGTGGTGCAAATGCCTGTTTATTGGTCACTCTAGCATCAATGTCAGGCCTGTTGAAAGAAGAGTCCTATTCACTTGTGCCACTTGGAATGGGACTGAGACATGAGCTCTTGTAGGGTAATTTCTGCAAGTTTAATAAGTGACTTCTATGGTTATGTTTTTCCCCAAGCTGGGCAGCAAAGGTTTGTCCTTGCTATTAAAATGTCCCTTCCTTTTAAATGGTATCATGAAGTTATATCTTCTGATTTGAAAAAACTTAGTGTAATGATGGTCTCCTGAAAGCACTCCTACTGATTTCCTTAAGCATAGTTGACTCCTGATGAATCATTTAGTGAAATCATTCCTTATTTTAAAAGTTTATTTTCAGAACCTAGAGACAAATGATCTAAGTGCTACTTTAAAACTGCTCTTTGTTTCTGCTGAGTAGGTTTTAGATAACAAATGATTTTTTTTTTCAGCATCCGTATAAGATTTTATCAAGTTGTTTCTGCAAAGAACTTACACCTTTATGTATGAGAGCATTTTGCATCGGTTTTATTGCAGGACTAATTTTTTTTTTTTTTAGCTTGAAAAGATGTCTTCAATTTAAAAGAAATATGTATTTTCTGGCAAGATGACTTCCTTGCTTCCCATACTTGTTTCATGTGCATGACACGTTGCTTCTCTTAACCTTTTAGTTTGTACAGAGCCCTTCTGTTGCCTTAAGCATTTACCTGCATGTTTCTTGTCAGTATGTTGCCTCCTCTTTTTAACCTTCAGGTAGGAGTTATCAGCTTATGGTTTTGTTTTGTTTCTTCTGTCCTCCTCTTGCCAATACATTGTTGATGTAACATACTTAAACCTGGCAATATTGAAAGTCCGCAGTTCCTGGAGAAACTCATTCATCTTAACGTTTAAAAAATGTAGGATTGCACATAATGGTGTAGGGAAGAAGCTAAACAGAAAAATCAAGTCTGCATTCTAGCATGGGTTGACCGAACAAATTCTGGTGTCTCTGCTATCTGAGTAGTTTAGCTTCAAATGCTTACGTTACCCAATGTAACCCTGCGCAAACGTATAACCATACATGAACTCTGTTAGGGTATTTAAATTATGGTTAATATGAAATAAGACTGAGTACCAGTTTCCTGTCACTTAAGTACCACTTTCTTTTTGTTTTGTGCAGTGTTACTAATATTTAAAAAATAAAGAAAGTTCTCCCTTATACTTTGTCCTCTTGTGCTGTACTGTTGACTGGAGCTGGCATCAATTATTCATGTTCAGCTTCAATTAAACTTTAGGCTGCAAGCACAAAGGGGCAGAGCCTGAATTCACAAAATGCCCACAAGCCAAGTTATTCCTTTTGCTAAGCCCATGAGCAAATCGGTCTAGTCCCTGTGTCAAATGCCTGACATTGGAAAACAATGGTTCATTCTGGCTGGAAACATTGCTGTAAGGAGGGTACATCTCAAACAGAGCTTGCACGTTCGCTGCTCAAGGAACGTTCACACTGGAAAATACCCAACACTTGGAATTGCATCCCATTTAGTATGCTTTCCGTTTTCTGGGAGAAGTCTCCCCCAGTACCTATGCCAATTTTAAGTTATTAGTGCTCCTTATTTGTTGGGGAAATAATGCATGCTCTGGAAAAGCAGGGGAGATGGAGGCTGGGAGAGGTGACACCAGTGTAGGGCTGTCCCTGTGCTGTGAGCAGCCCAACGTCACTGGACAGAGTGGCTCCAGATCAAGAATGTGCCCTGAAGAGTTAGAGCAGACCAGGATTTGGTACATAAATATCTTCCTGACTCTCATCCCTGTGTTAGACTTGAAGGAGGAGGATAGAGCATTAATTAGTTAGGAGACCCGAAGATAGGCTCTAAATCAGTTGGGAAGCCTCTTTTACCAAGGGCATCCTTATCCTACTGGAAAGGTGCTGGCAAGCTTGCAACTGAGCTCCTATACCCTGTGCCTCCTGCGGGGAGCAACTCCTGGGAAACAGAGTCCCCAGAGGAGGGAACCATGGGAATAATTTTTCCTATAACTACCTAGAATCTGCCCATGCTTGCCTAGAAATTAAGAAAAGTGGGTCCATGGCCATCGAGCCTAATGCCTTCCTTCCTTTAGCCTGATTATTTCTGGATTTTAACTGAAAAAAGGCGACTGCTTAATTGAAGCCTGGTGATGTGTGCTGACGTGGCTATGGTGCATGCAGGACGGCCTGGACACGGTGCCACGTATGTATGACCAGGCAGGTATGTGAGATCTTCATATCCCAATGTTTCCAGCTGCCAAAGGTGAAGGCTGCATGATTATACGGTTCCTTAAAGTATGTGTTGGGGCAGGAAAAAATGCAGGTGGGTGTGAGACACCACAACTGATAACAGATGATGCTGGCCCAAGAGTGGCTGTGAATAAATGGATTGTGAAAGCTGGAGAAAGATTCCTGACCATCCTGCAACACTTCTGTGGAAGAGCTCAGGACAGAAGCAGAGGTACTTTAAATACACACTTGACATAATTTATAATATGTATTGCAAAATTATTTTTTTACAGAGCAGATACCTGGGCTCAGAGGCCCAAAGTGTTTTCAATCCCTTTTAGCATCCCGTAATAAAATTAAATTATTAGGGTAGAGAACACACAGTGAGTTGAGTAACAGCATAATTAAAATTATACACTGAAAACAAAACAGTTTTATCTTAAGACAGTGAGACACGGTCGTAAACAAGCGAAATATGGACAGATAAAGGTTCCTACTCCTCTCTGGAAATTGTCACAATGAAAATGGTTTAAATTCAGTTGTTTTTCCACACCTTTTAGAGATGTGCAAACCTTGAACCAAGGTTTGGCAAGACTTTGATCTTAAATAAATGATCTCAGAGAATGCAGGTGTCAAAATGATAAAAATGTATTTTTCTAGTTTTTGCCCAGTCTCTGCTCCGTGCAGCTGCTCGCCCCTGTGGGAAGCCTTCAGACCTCTGAATCTTACTTCTACAGGTAACACAAAACGCAATTTTTCTCTGTCAGCTTGGTTGCCTTTACAGACACTTGCTTTTTTTCCCCAAACATTGTTTCTGAAACATTTAATGACCCTTTGTATGTATTTGTTGAAATATCACACCAAAAAGATGCTTCTGTTGAAGAGAGCCAGATACCTGGAAAAATTGGGAAGCAATTAGGGAAGTTAGGGAAGCACTAAACTGCCTGTTTTCCCAACCACATCTGAAATGTGTGACTTGTATCCACTTATTCTTCAGGAATTTTCCTAGACACATGCCACCAAACGGGTGCCTATCAAGTGATGGGATTAGCTTGTTGCTATAATGACTGTCGTTATTTTATTCTGCCTATACAGAAACGTATTAATTCCATTTTCCCCCCTTACTTTTGTGTGCCAGTTGCACAGGACTGTTTAACCCTGGGATGCACAGGTTAGTCCTTCCTGCGTTTCAGGTATTTTTCTTTCTGTGCAGTCCTGCTCCTTTATGTCCAGACTTAGCTGACATGTTGATGCTCTCTCGTGTAACCGTGCCTGGGGAGCACCTTACATCCCCTGTAACTCACATGTTGATGAAGGTGGGGTGGAACAATTGCCCAACAAACAGTAGTACAATTAGGTATATTCTCCTCTTCCAGATGAGCAAGTTGGAATCTGGTCTTAAGAGACTTTTTATCACTGTTTGCAAAACTTTGCTCATTCCTACCTGTAGCACTGAAAACTCTAGGAAAGGCAAGGCAATTTTCCTCTCCACTGATGAGAATCAAAACAGGGCACTTAAAGCCACAGACAGATGCTCAATTTTAATAGAACTTCATATTTGAAACTGTGATCAGTTCAGCTGTGTGTGTCAGCACACTTTGGCTTCTCACAGGTTTTTCTAGCCAAAAGGGACTAGGCGGGGTGGTGGGAAGTGTCAGGTTTGTTAAGTACCTTGTTGGTGCCCTCTTGGCCGCCAGCTGTTAACTACTGACAGTGGGAGCAGCGCTTCCAAAGTGGCTGAGCTGACCTGAGATGACATTTCCAAGTGTGGGGTAGGTTACGTTGCTGCTTTGGTCACAACAAGCAGAAACTGCTGATGTGGTTTGGCAAGTGTTGAACTACAACCGTTCAGTGTCCCAGACTTTCCTTCTGCCTCTTCCAGGAGGACTCATGTTGTCACTGCAAAGCCAGCCCAAAAAGCAAGAAGTAAGTGCCAGAGGAAGACCGTAACACGGGCTCCCATAACGAGTTGGAATGCTTGGATTTCAGGAGAATGCTTCCATGTCTGCATGGGAGTGATCACAGATTTTCGAGGATGCCTCCAAGGAGGAGGGAACAGGATCTCCCTGCACTGGCTAGGTATTTTATTGCATCTCTTCAATGCCTGTTTCCATTGGCATGCCCATACACCTTTCTACTTAAACAGCATACATAATTTTTTCCATCCCTTGTTTGGGAAGTGCTCACCCTTTGGTCAACGCAGAGTGGTGGCTTGCTTGTTCTTTAGGCTGCTGCTAGTTGCAATTTAATGAAGTCTTATGGTATGGGAGGTGTTATTTTTACATTATCTCAATAGTAGCTAGTTGCAGTTGGGAAAATCTCTTTAATTTAAAAAACAAAGTTATTTCCAGGTTTTTAAGATGAAAGAGAACAGTGAAGACTGGTAGATCACTCCAAATACACTTCTTAAATGTATTAGGTTAAAACTTACCGAATACATGTTTTTGCCTGATTTTTGGAGTCCCAATTTGTGATATCTTTGGATGCTTTCACATGTTTAGCTGAGGAGTGCTGGTTGCATATTGCTACAGGAGACCAAGAGGTAGGTTGGAGCTCCTGTAACAGACTGCCCCCTGGGAGGTGAGGAAGGGAAGGAGCACTAAGCTGACCCTTCCCATGGCAGCTGGTAGGGACACTCACCAAAGGTGCACAACTCGCTCCTGGCAGCAGATTCAAGCCACAACCTGCCATGCTGGTAGTGTTGTGACAATAAGGGTTTCACAGCTTCAGGATTCCAGGCGAGGAGGTAACCAGCAGTAGAGCCTTCCCAGTGCTGTGAGTCACGCTTTATGCACATAAAAGTGATTTGTCAGCTATCTGGCCCGCTGTCCTCTCTTTGATAGTGACTAATGGTGGATGCCTAGGGGAGTACACAGGAACAGGCTAAACGTGTAATTATACCTCACCAGGCTGTTTTCCCAGCTGTGGCATTCTGTGGGTCAGAGGCTCCTGGATCCAGAAATCTTTCTGTTGCCCAGTACTTTTTTCCATTGACTTGTTCAATTGTCGCTTAACCTAAAAAACTGCTCAGTACCCAGTGTCCTACAGCAAGGGATTCCTCCCCTGACTGTTGGGTCAAGAGATATCCCTTGTGTTTTAAACCCTCCCTTGCAAGCTGCTTTGTTTCCTCCTCTCCTCCCTCCTGAAATCGGAAGAGAATCTGAACACAACATTCTCATTTTTCCATACCACTCATGATTTTACACATTTTGTTCATGCCAGCCTTTGGTTAACTCTTTTATGGCTCAAGAGATCCAGTGCATTGAACCATTCCTCTCAGAAAAGCCATTTCCCACCTTTGGTCACCCTCTCAGTTAGGAAAACTTGTTAAACAGAGGCTGTTGCTCAGCTCCATAAATTGTGATGACTGCCCAGATGAGTGTGACTAGTGTTTCAGCAACTTGTGAATACCCCGTTATCGGTCTGACAGAAAGAGAAAAAGGCCACACAAATCCTGGGACGCAGGAAGAGCAGACCAACTCTTGAGATCTGTCTCTGATGCCCTCAGTCTCACCAGGCTCTCATGGGCTTTGGAATGGGAATGCATGAGCTCATGGCAGCGATGGTATCTCTGGAGCATGGTCCCACACATCACCCGCCTTCCCACTCCCTCAGACAAAATCGCATCACGGGGCATTCCTGAGCGACTGACGGGACGTGGCACCTTCTGACTCAAGTACAGCTCCTGCCATCTCTCACTTGTTCCTCAGAATGTGACGTTAACTGTCTCAAACTCTGCTGGGCTGGCACCACAAGGACTGAGGAGTAAGTGCTATATTGTAAGAAGCACCCGGTGTTGCCAATGCCAGTTTGCCTGCTCCCATGGAAAAACTGGTGTTGGCTGTTTGATCCCTGCCAACTAGGGAGATGGGTCTTGGGAAGACACCTTGTGCCTGGCGTGACACGTCCCTGCAGGCAGTGCCTGGAGATGTAGGCAGGGCCACTCCACATGTCCCTAATTTCTGTAGCACTGCCCATGCAGTGCAACAGTTTTTCCACTTCCACCCTCTTTTTGTCTATTATGCAGATGATATTTCTCATCTGGAGCAATCTGGGCTGTGACTTCTCCTGTTCATAGAATCACAGAATAGTTTATGTTGGAAGGGACCTTAAAGATGATCTAGTTCTACCCCCCTGCCATGGGCAGGGACATGTCCCACTGACCAGGTTACTCAAAGCCCCATCCAGCCTGGTTTTGAACACTTCCAGGGATGACAGGGCTGAGGCATCCACAGCTTCCCTGGGCAACCTTACCAACCTCATAGCAAAAAATTTCTTCCTGAGATCCAGTCTAAATCGACCCTCTTCCAGTTTCCCTTCAGAATCTCCTGTGCAAGTGTTCACTTGCTGGGCTTTAGGGTCACTGACATCATTTGGGAAATCTTAAATGGCTGGGAAGTCACTTGTGAGCAAATGTCAGAGATGTAGGGAGGATTCAGGGAGATGGGAAGGTGCAGGACATCAAACTGATTCTTTAAGTCCCAAGTCACAAGTGGCTCATTGACCTAACTCCCCCAAAAATGTTGTGGCAGGATCTGTCAAAGCTCAAAGTGTGTCTGGCTCTGCAACCCTGGTTCAGATTCAGCTCTGCTTTAAATATGATTCTGCCCAAAAGGTTTCCATCTGTGTGCAGACACAGACTCAAGTGACAGGTAACCTCTGCTGACTGGGCCTCTGCTCCAGCAGATAGCCCTGCTGTGGTCTGTGGGAAGGTTTGGTTGGGTTTTTTTATTGGGTGCACCTGAGCCCATGGCCTCTTCTTTGTCAGCAGGGTTCAGGTTTGGTGGTGGTTTTTTAATCAACAAAATTACTTCCCTTGGAAGCACAGATTTTTCTCTCATGAATACTTAGGAAAATATTATTTAGCTCATGTCTAATGCAGGTCTCGGGTTGCATTAGGAGATGGGATGTGATAGAACACGATGGTAATGAGTCACCTCATATCATGTTTTATTGTGATGTGTCAGCTGAGAAAGCCAAAGAGCTATAGGTGTTTCTACCAACCCAGTTATGAAACAACCATTGGTTTATGCAGAGATTACTAAGTTTTTCCTGGGGTAGTTAGCAGATTTAGGTTTGTGGTTTAGCAATGTTTTGTTTAAATTGCTAACAATGAGCTGCTTTGCAATCTATTTTCCACCCAGAAAAGTCAACAGTTTCTTGTGGCCAAGGGTTAACCTTGCTCAAAGACTCCAGCCACCAGGATGACACCATCTCTCCCAGCAGAGGGGAAAGTTCATGTGATTGACTTTATTTTAGGGCTACTTTCAGCTGGCATTGATTAGAAGAGGGTGACAATGCCATCGCCTGTCACTGGTGTAGAACTGAGAACATGAAGGCACGATTTGGAAAGTCAGGAGGCTGGTCTTACACGTCTCAATCCAGAGAATGACAGAGGCCCAGGCACAGGCAGAAAAACTCAAAAGGTTTTCAAGGTAGGCTTTTCACTTCCATTACTGGTGGTGGTCATTAAGAAGCGTGCAGGACTCTTCAGGACATTACACCAGCCCTGAGCATGGAATTGTGTCTATGGGGTGCAGGTGATAGAACTGGTGGAGACTAATGGGTCTCAGCTCCTCTCCACCACTGGTCTGGTGTGACCTTCAGTCAACTGCTTTGCCTCCTGCTGAAAGGCCCATGGATTTGCCAGGGCTGCCCAAGCAAACAGCCACTTCACTGGGCAGCCTGGAAGTAGCTGGTGTAGATGACCTGCTATGGTGATGGCGGGTCAGACCTTTTTCTTATGTGTTTAGCTATATTTGGGGAATGAGGATTTACATGTTCAACTTCTCTTGTCATACTGTTTATTTTGAACGTGAGTTAACTCAGCAGGGGGCTGCAGTTTCTAGCCCCTCACACAGGGCACAGGATTGGAGCAGGTGTATGTATTTCTTCTTCCACTGCTCTGTGTCTTCTCCTGACTATGACTCTTTGGCAGCCCACATCCCTTTAGCCCTATGTCTCTGCAGCAGAAAAAGTCGATTCAGTGCAATGCTCTGGGGTTTTTGCTGTGTCAATGAGCAGAGACCAGGGTAGGACCTTTCCAATCATTTTTATACTGTAGTTTGAACTGCCCTTCTCTAAAATGTTGGTCTCACACCATTAACCCCTTGCAGCCCTGGCTGGAGGAGAAGGTTTCCTAGCAGGGCTGTAAATACTTCAGAGGAGGCATCTGGGGAGGGAAGCTGAATAATGGAAATGTTAACAGACCTTTCATTACACACCCGATACATCATTACTTAATTTCTTTGCTTTTGTCTTCTGTTTTTAAAGGTTTTTTTTTTCCCCTTGATCAATAGCATTTATCCTACTCAGTGAACAGGCTTGATACTGTTTTTATGGTGTGAAAATTACTGTAGCTTTGACTGGCTCCTATTATCAGGTGACACTGCTTGGCAGAAAACAATGAATCTTCCTATTATTTGGAAAATAAATGTGATTTATGGGAGCAGCAATCGATAGTGCTCTGCGTCTTGCCGTTACTGCTTGCTTTCTTGAAATAAGGCTTTTACCATTGGAGTGTGAAGGCTGTTTATCTTGTGCTGCGGGACAATTTATAACATATAAATATTGTAATCTCAGCTTTTATTAACAATTTTTAAGAAGATGATGATAAAGAAAACATATGTTGGCTTTTTAAGGGTTTGATGTCTATGTGGAAAGCGTTTGAGTTGGTGTGAAGCTAAGCAGGTTGGCAGGGAAGGGCATGTTGTGGTTACTGGAGATGCTGGAGGGAGGGGAAAGCTGACCATCGAGCATCTGCCATCTCTTCCCTTCACTCGCTGGAGAGATGATGGTCAACGCTGAGGATTTCTTATTAAAATCCCACAACACTGATAACAAAAAATAGCCCAATTTAGCTTCAGGGAAGCAGAACCGCTTCATCTGATAACCGTGCAAGGCATTATCTAGAGATGTCTGGGGAGGCCTGCGAGGCTGTTCCTGGTTTTTCTGTTCATTCTTGCTCTTTCGTAGCAATCTCCCTGCTGCCTACCAATTGGCTTCAGCTGCTGTGGGCAAACTCTTCTCCCTGACAGAGCAGGTGTGGGTCCTCTTTCTCTAATACCCATGCTAAGAAGAATGTCTTGTGCTTCTTGAAGAACTGGTAAATAAAGAGTCTACCTACTTGAGGAGACTTTTGGTGTCTCTCGGAACAAAGGAACTAAAGGAGCTCAATGTCACTTTAGTTTGTTAGGGGACTTTTGTTGGTTTCTTTTTTTTTTAAATAGAAGTGGTCTCCAAGTCCCCTCATCTCTTTGGTATATTCCAGGTAGTACTGGATTAACAGTGATTTAAACTACGGCTCTAGTGTATTTATATATAGAGAGAAGGTTGTGTGACTGCATACACCTATCAGCACCGTCTGGAAAAAATTACAGTTGAGGCCAAACCATGAGTTCTTTCCTCTAATCATGTTTCCCATGCCCAGGAAGAGCAGGCACAGCCCCATGGGCAGCAGAGCTGAGAGTCACCTCTGACAGACGCAGGGACCCCACACCTCCAAGGATGGGTGCCATGGGAAGAGCTGTGATGCCCCAAGTCCCCAGATGTTGGAGAGAAGTGATTCCAGTCCTGGGGTGGAAGTTTTCACCTCCTGAGGATCAAATTTAACCTCAGCAATCAATTCTGTCCTACAACGGGCAGCCTAAGGGGACACGCTTTTTGCAAAATTGCTGGTAAAAGGAGTCTTGTGTCTAAAAAGGCATACATATCCACACAGGAAAGGATGAACACTGAATATATACCTATCACTGCTGCATGAAGGGCCAAAGACACAGGGCTCAAATTATTTCTCTGTATAGAACTGAGATGCTCAGAAAAACAGTTATTCAAGAGATTTTTTTGTTAAGGTATGTTGACAAAGATGAATGTTCCCCTTGGAAGCAGGTACATCAGACAGGAAGAGATTGATCATTGATTTTAAAAAGTCAATTTTCTGGCAAATGATGTTTTATTTTGGAGATCACAGAATCATACCATCATTTTGGTTGGAAAAGACCTTGAAGATCATCAAGTCCGACCCTAAGCCTAACACTGCCACGTCCACCACTAAACCCTGTATTACTATCCCTTCCTGCCAACCTTCTTGCTCTGCCTTGTGCTGATTTCTAGGCAAGCTGAAGCAAACAGATGAAAGTTGCTTTTTACCCTTCAGAAATAAACGCACACGTAAACATATACACATTTATACACAGCTTAAGTACCCTTCTGGATATTTTCAACTACTTTTCTTAGGCCAAGAGGATGGATAATGCTGTTCTACCAGCTGGGAGGATGTGAACTGGAATTGCCTATATCAGCCTTAAAACAGTGGAATTAACAGTTTTCTGAATATCTTTGTGCAGAGCCTTTGATTTTCAGGCCTCTGAGTTTATGTTCAGGTAGTGCCAAGTGCTGGGGTAATCCAACCCTGATTTGGGTCTCCTTAGTAGAATGCCTTTGTTTTATGGTCAAGAGGGGTTTATTATGAAAAAAACAATCTGCTGCATTACATGAGGCCATATAATGTCATGTAATCATGCCTGCACTGAAGGTATGACCTCATGGCAAATCCAGTGTGTATCCCATACAGAAACATCCAGCCACAACTGGAAAAATTATGTATTTTAGGCATCACCTCATACAGAATGTGTTTTGTTTTACTCTGTTCCTCAAACAGCAGCTTCTTCTGGCTTTACACAAGTAAGATCTTCTCTGGCCAGGGTTAAACATAGGGTTTGTGTTGAGTTAGCTACAAAGAATGGGTTTCAGTGGGTAAAATAGCATAAATACAGCTGCCAGGGTAGCTATAATTATACAGTCTTTGATAAATATAATTATACTGTTGTTAAAAGGACTTTGGTGTAGTTTATTTCTCTGACTTGCAAGACTTGGATAGAGATAGAGAGCTGTCAAAGGGAGTCCACAGTTTTGTTTCCTTATCTGAAATTAGAGCCCCAGGACACAGCTGTATTCTTGTACTTTGAAGATTAATTTAAAATAAATGCCATACTTTTTGTATCAGGCTCCTTCCTTCAGTCCTGGACTTTTGTCACATGGATGTACTCATCCACGTGAGAAGCGGCACCACCAAAGGCAGGTGCAGCTTTTCTTGCTGCCCCACTTTGGAGAGGACATATTTGTGTGTGTTTACCTGGCTATTGGGGCAGGATTCAGCACTGTCTTTTAGCACTCTATTTCTAGTGATAAGTACCTTCACTGGGATACTGACGCATGAACTTGAAGAGGTGTTATGCACTGATTATACCAACACAGATAGACTGAGATAAAATTCTGGACTTATTTAAGGCTTCACATACGTAACATAAATGAACTTCTGCTATGTGTATCGTTACGCTGAATCTTATTCTTAAATGACACTTTATTTTGATCAGAAAACAGAATAGCCAAGTAACAGAAGTACCACGTTGCCACTTCAGAATCTGGTCATAATTTGATGAGTCCGCAACAAAAGACCCTGAAATGGTCTTCCTATTTAAATTAAACTTTATAGAGGGCACAAGGCTCTTCTGAATGCAACTAGTCATTCCTTAATTTATCCCTGGCAGTTGTTGTGCTATTTGCACAAATATATACTGATATTCAGTGAATTAAATCATGATGCACCTTTCCAAGTGCAGTGGTAAAGAAATCCCATCAGCCCACATTGCCTTAAATCAGCTTTTGCCAACTAATTTATATTGCTCTAAACGTGGAGCACTTTGCTCTCATGAGTTAGCTCTAATACTTATATAGCAAACCCCCAAATCCTGCTATCACTTAGGAACCTACAAGGAGTTTGGCTCCAAAAAGCTTCATGTACTCCTGTCAGGTTCCTGACTTCATAAATAAAGCAGTGCTCTGCTTTCCCCCTAGGAAGAATTTGTGTTCCTGCCTCTCTTGTCATATTGAAACTATTAAACTATTTCAGCCAAGACCTTTCAACTTAGTGAGCGACCTCACCCTCACTTTTGATACAGCTGAATTTCCTCGCACCTTAGCCTAATTTATCAGCTTTGTAAAAAATCTGGTATGATTTCTTCTTTAGAACCCTCCTCGTCTTCTGCAACTCCTGAGCATGTGGAGCTGCAAAGCATATTAATCTGGAAGCAACAATTTTTGCTGGAGGAATTAGCCCTTCCAGACATGAAGTTCAAAGTTGGAAATTTGCTGGAGCAAGGGTGGTCTGGAGGCAGAAAATGGTTTGATGTATGATGCATGGCCACATTACAAACATAACTCTCTACTTGAGAATGCAGCTTTCATGGTTAAGAGAGTAGCCTGGGACTTAAAGGATCTGTATGCAGTTCTTGACTCTGCTTCTGTCTTCCTGAGTCAATCTTAAAATGGTTACCAGTCAGCCTATCTCTCTGTTCCCTGTGTATAAAATAAGGTAATTTAATCCCTTTCTCTTGCACTTCATTCAATCCATTTAGCTCATTAATTCTTCAGGCCAGGAACTCAATCATGCTGTTTCACAAGGCAAGCACACAGAGAAATAATGTGGAGCAATACAAATTAAATAGTCTTGTGGCTTAAAGAAAAAGAGATTCAACCCTACGGAGTACTCCCCCTTACTACCAATACTAAACCAACATATTTGTCTTTCCCCCTTAAATTTAGACACACCAGGGATGGAGAAGGGTGAGGTCTGAGATGAATGAGGTCTGGTAAGTGCCCTGCTCCACCCTTCTGCTGGCAGTTCTTGTTGCATCCCCTCTCATTCTGTCTAATTGTATTTGCAAGTGCAAGTATTTGTACAACCACAGCCATATCCAAGGACTTTCCCAGAGATAAGGGGGTTCATTTTACTTCCATCTGGAGCTATCTGCGAAGCAATGTAATTAGTTGAACCCATGTTTGTCAAGAGAAAACAAAACTGAACTGCTTAAATGGTATTTGGATGAACAACGCATTCCTGGCCTTCGGTATAATTCCGCCTATAACTCTTTATCCAGCTGTTGCTGTGCTGTGCTGTGCTGTGCTGTCCACCACTCCGGGATGGGATACAGACCAGGGCTGCAGGAAAATAGCAGCTCGACTTAGAGGAAAATTTCAGCACATCCATATCACTGGAAAAGTTAATCAACTACTTCAATTATTTATTTCCTGCATTTGTAATGCGTTTTTGTAGGTACTCACATTTTTGGGGTGCTGGTTAGTGCAGGAGCAATGTAACCAGTTCTCTTCTGGCTTTCCTTCAGCTCTGCCCCCATCATGCTGGACATGAGTCCCACTGGAGTGGAACAGACCCTGTAACTGTTCTCTGTGAGGGGATAAATATATTTTCCTGCTTGTTAGACAAACCTAATGTAACCCTAACTATCCAAGCCAACTAGTGTCGTAAAAAGATGCCGTAAGATCTCAAGAATCCAGAGCAAAAGGAGGAGGATTTAAAAAGGCCCCCAAAACAGCTACCTTTAATGGAATTAGATGGCTTAGCTAAATAAATAAGAAGCTATTGCTCGTGGAAGAAAAAAAAAAAGTCAATGATTTCCCCTGAGGTAAAATCAGTAGAGCAAAAGAAAAAAAAAAAAGTAAAAAAAAAAAAAAAATCCCTCATCATAAACCCAGAGGGACTTGTCAACTCTGCGGCAGAAATTGGAGAGACCATTCAAGCAAGAAGAGGATTAGGCTATCTCCTATCAAAGCATGCATGGACTGGATTTTTACAGCATCTTAAACAGAAAGTGGTGGGGTTTGAGTTGGTTTTTTTTTTTTTTTTTTTTTTTCAATTTCCAGCTGTGGCAACGATTGAAGAAAAAATATAGACAATACAGTCCCGAAGGTAATGTCTTTCCAGTGGGACCAGTACCCGCATCCTCTTTCTAAGTCCATCAGCTTTAACAGTTATAGAATTGCTCCACTTTGCACAGTGACCCCAAAGGCAACGTGGAATATTTACACCTTTGGCTAAATGTATGAAGGCCCATGTCTCACAGATAGGAGTGAGAGTGAGCTGGCCTGGCTGCGAGATGGAAAGGACGTTGGTGATGAAGGGATGCAGGAGAGCTGGATGCAGCTACACTGCCACGAGTCCTGCCTCTTAATCCCCAGCTCCTGATCTCAGACACATTGGCGCTCACCTATTTTGAATCTGCTCAGGCTTCCAGAAATACCAGGCCTGCTCTGAGCATATTCACATTAGCACAGCCTCCGCTGTGAGAACGTGGTACAAGCTTGTTTGCTCTATGAGAAGAGCACCGTGCCTTCCTACCGTGCCGCCCCCCAGCTGCTGCAAGACAATGAGACTCTATTCATGAGCAGCAGAAACTGATAAAATTATTACTGGACTGTGAATAAGTGATTCCTTATTAAAACAATTTTTTTTTCTCATGGAGCCTTCAGCTTTTCAGACTGTGCCTTTGCTCAACTGTGTAGTTGACTAGGCCTTAGGAGAAGTGGATTCATTATGTTGCTGCTGTATCATCCTCAGCTCTGACACAAGTTGTCTCAATCTTCCGGTCCCCTTCTTTACTAGGTTGTTCCAGGTATCGTCTTCCTTATTCTCAGTCCAGCTCCACCCCTCTTTTCTTCATTCCTGCAGCTTCTCAGGTTGGGCTGGAGGTAGTCTTCGGGGGTCCCAGACAAGCTCACCTCTATTTGGTGTGTCCCTTGCCTTACTTATTATATGGCTCCTGCAGTCATTTTATAGTAAGCTATGCCAGGGCAGCATAACTGGGTGTCCTCTCTTGCCCATCTTCGGACCTACTGGTGCACTGTGTGTCTGGTGACTGGTCCTTCAATGTCCCACTGTGATTCAGTTCCACACTCACCCTCTGCTTTGTGTCTTTAACCAGTTTTCCACTAAAAATGGAACAGATATGGTTTTAATTTGGAGTCTCTTTATAGGCTTTCAAGTAGTTCTTCTAAAAGTTATTAATTCCAGGACAGAGACAATTTTCTCTCTTTTTTTCAGCCTTAGATTCTGGTGCTGTTGAGGTAATGTGTCTCTGTCCAGCTTTCAGTTACAAAGCCTTTGCCACTATATACCCGTCTCCCTTTCTTTTTCTATTTTTTTTTTTTCCTTGCCACTTCATTGCCAGCTGGAGAAAACCTGTTATCTCCTTCCTATGGGCAGGGCACTGAGAGATAAAAAAGCAATTCCAATGCCAAAGCTCAAAGTCCACCTGCCCAGCCTTTGGTCACTACTCTTTCTTGGCTAAACCTGATAGCATCCTATGCCTCCTCAGGTTCTCCTTGGAGATTTATCTAAATATCCCTACACGTTCTGCATTCAGAGATAAATAACCACCAAGTCCATGCAGCAACCTGCATTCCTGCTGGTAGTCACCAACAAGATGCTTTGTGCCCATTTTCAGTTTCAGAGCCTACCCTGAAAAGGGCCACATACCTAAAGATGCTCTCCATTTATGATCAGCAGATGAAACCTTCTGCTGGGATAAAGTTACTGCACGTTCACATCCCTCAGCTGCCTGAAAGCTACACAGCATTATTTTCTGCCCACAAGGTGCTTCCCTTGGAGGCAGGAGAGTAACTGGGCATCTTTAAAACAGCTATTCAAGGATGTCATACAGTGTGGGAAAACTTCAGCAGCAGAACATACCTAAAGACTCCTACAGTCCACGAGCACTGTGAGCACTATGTAGTGGGGCCCCATAGGTCTTCAGCAGTAACCTTGCCTCTGAGATGTCACATTTTGTAAAAAATGCTGGACTTGACTTCAACGTTCACCATCAAGAGAGTCTTCTCCATAGCAGAGCTTCATGTGGAAGTGGGTTTTCTTAGTCCCTTCCCCTACAACACTTTGCAGGGGCAGTTTACCTTATCTTGATACTGTTCCCTAAGGTGTCTGAATTGCAACAGTGCTCTTTTAAGGTATCAGGGTGCCCAAGTTTTGCTTACAAATCTAATCCTAAGAAACTCGCCCAAGTTAAAATAGAGAATTTATTCTGAAGGTAAGATATCAATCCAGTTTGAATTCACATCACCCTTTTTAACCTCAAGATTTCTACATACAGTTGCCTCAGTATGTGAATATTATATTATCAAATAGTATTCAAGGATGCTGTCGATCTACACATGGCTGAATCAAGGTTAGCTGTAGTAAAGAATTCATTGCTCAATATGTGGTTAAAATGGATTCCATATATTTACAAGTTTATAGATTTAGCTACAGGCATTTTATAATGACTGATGTGAATTATAAGCTTTCAAAATAAACATATGTGTATTGCTCTATATCGTAAGTAAAGTGACTATAATCCCTACTCTACCTAGTTCTCCCGTTTTAAAAATTCTTCTAACCCTGACATCAGGATTTTGTAGACCAGTACTGCTTTCCTTGAATTATTTCAGATGAATAATTCCGACACCAGGGAAATATTTTACTGGTAAATCCTTCACCCCCCTGGAAAATCCACTCATACTTTAGAAACCCAGAAGAAACCCAGAAATTTGGCAGTTCCCAACTGCTATTAGCTCTTTATAGCCCACTTTTTTTGAGCACTGCCAGAAGCTCTCATCAGTCTGCTCGTGATGTACACAGGGCTCTTTCAGCATAAGGCATGGCTGTGGACAAGATACAGGTGGCTTTGCTGATTATCAAAATGCTCTTTGACCTTGACTCTTGGCTGGAAACCGCTGTATTATTAATTTAAGTCTCATGGTATCTCTTCTCTTTGCTTGAAATTCATGCTCTGTGTAAGCTTTATTACTACGTAGGGGTTACAGGTTTCACAAACTGGGGAAAAAAATCCCACTGTTAGCATGACACCCCCAAATACCAGTCTGTCTGCTAGGTTTCTCATGGGAGCTAGTTACTCTTCGCACGAGCTCAGCACCTTCCTACTGACCCAGCACAGGAGCAGAACTAATGTTAGAAAGTGCTAAACTCACTGTTAGTGTAGAATAATCTTATTTAAAACCACTGGCCTAACTCCCAGTTGAATTTACTCGCTGAAGCATGAGCCCTTGGTGTAGCACAGATACCAATTTTTTGTGTGTGTGTGAAAGCACAGATTCTTGCTTAGAAAGATTTATCTGATATTAATGACACCGCTGCATTTAGATTGCATGAATCAGTACGTGCCATAAACTGCTTGAACACTCGTTAAACCTGATGAATTAAATAACCCTCCTGGGCTGGAGAGAGATGTTGCTGTTATAGTTTATGATATACCGTATATCACATCTGTTTGTTATTGTTCTACCCATGTTATTTTATGTGTAAAAGTGATAACGCCAGCAGGAGTAATTCCTGCTTATTTTGGAAGAAGCAGATGCTCCACAAACAGGAGACAGTGCAAAAAGCCTGGAAATGGGGAAATCTGCTGGAAATCTCCCTGATAGCCTGAGGAAGCACTGGAGGACTTGTCTATATGGAAAAAGAGCCTGAAGAATATGATGTTATAGTTATTATACTGTGGGTTGGTTTTTTTTACAGGAAAACAACTTATATTCTGATTTTAATTCTTTTCATTTTGAGTACTCTCCCTTTGGAAGTGTTGCCCCAGGGGCTGCTTTTCCTCCTCCTGGATCTCTCAGGTTGGAGTCTAGTGCTTGATGATACTGATACGTGTCTCTTCTGTTCCCAGGGAGCGCTGGACTGGGGCCCAGATCTGCATTTCAGTGGCTCTCTAAACCGTTTAAGTCTTGAGCAAAGGTAAATCCTCTTAAAATTGTAGACCAAACATCGTTCACTTTGTGTTATCTACATAAGCTCCTTTTTTTTTCTTCTTTTTTTTTTAATTAGCTGGTAGCACAGTTCCTCCAGTTCTCAAGTTTACACTTTTTGGTCGGTCATGTATGTGTTGGCAGTCTGAGAGCAGCTCCTATCAGCCCCAGCCAATTCCCAATGGAGTCAATGGGTGCTGAGCCAGGCCAGCTGCCCTTGGCTGTGAACTGTAAAATAAATATTTCTCTTAAACACGGAGCATCTTGACTATTCCAAGAATGTCTCAAAAGCCAGTCTAGGCTATGTCAGCTCTTCTTCATAGGCAAAGGGGAAAAATCCTTTCAGAACTGAAGCATGGGAAGTATGTAATGCTGAATGTGTCATTGTCTAAACTTTGGGCAGGGTGGGATGTTAGGAGAGGTTTCCAGGGAACCAGAAAAACTTTCACAAACTTATTGGCTGACATCCATGGCAAATGTCATTCCAGATATGGCAGCAAATTAAGCAGCTCTATAGCAGAGTAAAACCACATCCAAAAATAAAGATCATACCACTTACATTTTAATGCTAAATGGTAAAAAATCAAGTGCTGTGAAAGTCAGTAAGAGTGGGGAAGACTTACGGCCCCTTGGCACTGTTTAAATACGTAATTTTCTGTGATTCTGATTAAAAACAAGTTAAGTGTTTAGCTGCATTTAAGTGTGCGAATTGTTTCCTAGCTTTAGGAGGGACTAATCTTTAAGTTACATACAATGTGCTCTCCTAAACTGTGAATGAAATTTCTCTGGCATGGCCAGTGACGGGCCATGCTGTGATGAGAACTCAGTGGCTCTGGCTTAACGTGTCTGCTTGAAATCTAACACACAGGTAAACAAAGAAAAAAGCTACAGTTTGAAGTCGTCCACCTAGGACTCCAAAAACCCTCACTCAGGCTACATAAAAGTAAGTAAATATCCAATACCTCTGATAGCCAAAGCTCTGCTAACCTTGAACCTAATATTTAAATATGAAATGGGTCCTGCTCCATGCAAGCCATTATCCTCTGCTGATTCTCCTCTTCCACATCTGCTTGCTCCTTTCTTAGCTCTCTTTCCATCCTTCTCTGGGGCATCATTGGCCTTGATTCCCAGGTCCAGGATTCTCTCAATGCTGACAGCTCTGAATTACTGGATGCCTTGTGTGGCAAGCACCTGCAGGGAATTGCCTCCAAGGACCCTGCTGTCTAAGCATCTACTGAGTCACTGGAGCTCTAGTCCACGTAAGCCATTGACTCTCAGGAATATTTCAGCTCATCCTAAAGTACTGACCTACCTCTGACTTGCCTTCTGAGCTCCGGTGGTCACACTGACATTGACTGTAACGGGGCCCTCCACAGCAGTCCTTCTGGCAGATACCTTGATTTCTGTCCTAAGCAGGAGCTGATTCTTACCTTTGCTGTCCAGACTACAGTCCTGGCACATCTTTGTGAGTGCCCAGCCAAAGATTTTGGTTCGGTTTTTAATCTTTCCTTCTGCTTCTTTCTACATACTTCCCTAATCCTGGCAGGTGATAACCCTATTCTGGCTGCCACTCAGGCTCCAACTCAACAATCACATTAGCTGGGATTTAGCTGAGCTGTGATTGCTGAAATTTCAGTGGTTCTTGTTTTCTGATTTCTCCAACAGCCAATTTTTCCTGTCAATGCACACAGGTAAATCTCTCCCCCAACCATCCAGTATTTCATACCTAGATCCTTGCAGGATCTTCTCCATTGCCCTTGAGAAATTCAATCCTACCCTGTCCTACCCACGGGCTCTCAAAGGTCATTCTCTAGCCTGGATTGCCTCTTGACTATCTTTTTCTACAGACACCTTTTTGTCAAACACATGGAACACAAGCCTCTTGCTTTGGCTGTCCAGGTGCAGCTTGGCTGGTTCCCCACCTTCTGCATCAGCTTTCATTGCCTGTCAGGGCGGTTACTCTCTGCCAGGGTGCCATCATCCCCTCATTAAAGTTTCCAGCAAGCACTCTTACACTTTCTTCCATCAGGCCCTCAGGCTTGGGAGAGACATCTTCCAAACAGCCACGAAGCTACATCATTACCTGTCTTCAAAGCTCCTATTTAAATTCTCCTTTGCCATAAGGCCTAAGAAAAAAACCACCTTTGACATTACACGGGCTAAGAGAGTATATTATACCAAAGAATGTATTTTTCATATTTCCTGTATATTTTTTCTTACACTTTGATTAGAAACTCTTTGTGGCAAGAAAGGCATTCAGGGGTTTGTTACTAGAGAAGACATAAATACATTATAAGAGTAAGTAAAGGAGGGTAATAAGTCTTTTTCATTCAAAAGAAGGACATGCCTAAATTTCCTGTCAGTCAGATGTTGTGAACTCCACTAGGAGCCATGAGTCTGGACATCATTCATTGCCATTTTTTGGCAAGGTAAGAAGGCACGTCGTGAGTTTTGAGAGAGGTGAAGCACCTCGTTTTGGCCAGCAGCATAAACCACCAGCTTCTTATTCAATGCTGCATTTTCTGGAGAAGCCACTGGAGGGACACCTCTACTACAAAACCAGACCCCCTACACAGCCTGCTCCAGTGTTTCCAGTCCATCTGCTCCTGCTCTGTCTTTGATGGAAGACTCCAAACAGAGGCGTTATTTTGCTGGTTATAAATTATTTCTGGTTAAAAATCAAAGACTTCACATGACCTAAAGTTATGAGTTCTATAGAAATAGAAGGAAAAGAAAGAAAGGGGAAAAAATGCCTTTGGGTCACTCTGGACTAGCATTAAAGCTCAAAACTTCACAGGGGGATGCAAGAAGGACCTGATCCCGCACAACCTAACTGCAGAAAGCCCAGTGCTGGGCTGAAACTGGCTCACACAGGCAAAGGCTACAAGACCAGGTCACCAACACCAGTAGCACAAGTCTGAAGCCACCAAACACATTTAGGCAACTAAGCTGTCTCTGCTGGCTGGGCTGTTCCTCTCGCTGCCGTGAGTTTTGGGGAGTGACTGCCACAGCAGAGCTGAAATCATCTCCTACCGTGTCCCCCAGAGCTGCAGAATTTCCTTTTTCCACATCAGGTTTACTCCTGTTATTGCAAGCTGACTCTTGCTAAACCACAATTGTTTCTAAGCTAAAGAAACTAATATTTACAGCTTTCCATAAAAAATAATAGTCACCACGAAAGTGCCAATCTGAGGAATACATGCCAAATGTGTCTAAAACATATCTATGTGCAAAGATGATTCTATTTTTGTCTGAAACAGAAGGCAGGAAACATTTATGTTTCTGAGTATCTAAATTTATCTTGAAAAGAATATTTGTTAAAGTCACCATAGAAACAGAAATTTAGAAGAATTAGACTTATTCCAGTTGTTACAATTACTATTTCCTCCACAGCATGATCTGTTATATAGCAAATAATGAACAGCTCAAGATCTGTTATAATCTTATTCCAGTGATTTTTGCTCTTTGATGGAAAAAAACCCAACTTTTCCGGCACGTAAAACTGCCCTTTCACATATCTGCTTTAATTTGCTAAACAAAAAGAGAAAAAAACTCCACCCTTATAGTATTTACCTGGCAGTAAAAATGCAAGGAGAAAGTTAGAACTTGCAGTGCATAATTTTAGGGCAGTATCCAGGAGTGTTTGTCAGATTTAAAAATGCTTTTTTATTTGCTGAATAATAAGCAAGTTCCGTGGCTAACTGTACACAGTTAACAGTGAGTCTGCTCTCCCTGGTGGTCCAGTGGTCTCCCTAAATCGTGTCAACATTTGTCACAGCTACTGATTATAAAACCAATTTTAAAATGAACGCATTTTTGTAGTGTGATGCTTTAACCACAATATGCCCTTGGCTGACCCAGCGATGAGCTGCAGCCCACGCTCCCTCCTTGCCTGGGATGGTTCCCTCGGGCTTGGAAAGGGGATTGCAATTCCTGCTGGACAGATGTGCTTGATATGGGAACTATTCTGGTTAGCAAGCTTTTTATAAACAAGCATCCTACAAATGTCAAACTCTGAAATAACTGGTTTTGTGTGCTAAAACCCCCAACTTTTACCATTAAAAAAAATGTCCTGTAAAGGAATAAACTGTCTAAGCTTGAAAGGCTGGAAGCAAGCTATTTAGACCAGTAGCTACTTCTAAAAGTTAGTTTAATACTAGGTATTTAGCACAGTAGCTAACAATAAGAGTTTCCTCATTTATGATATGGCTGATATAAATGCCCTGTCATGAAAGCTTCACCTTTTCTCATTGGACATATTTTCTAAAAGGGACAATGTAATCCTGTATGCACAAGTTATATTTATCACAGCTGGCTTAGGCAGAGACAGAATTAATTAGGAAGTGTCTCAAATGTCAGATCGTTAAATGAAATTGTAAAAAGGTAAATTGTAGTCTTCAGTGAGCAGATATCTCACAAAATGATCCTTGAAACAAATTGCAATCGCTGTAAAATATTCATTTCTTCTTTACAATCACTTATTGGGACAATGTATATGGTTCCACATAAACACTAAAACTTTCTAATTTGATGTGAAGGTCAACATAGAGGTCATGATGAAGAATTTCTTTTAGTCTCTGTGGAATGACTAAACACTGAACAAATATTTCATTTGCATTTTACATAACTATTAAATAGACTGTCTCCCTCAAAAAATCCCCCTAGAGTTTATTTCAGTTCTCTCCTTGTCAAAAATTTATGGGATTAAAGTGGAAAAAACAAGGTAAACATAACTAATAGCTAACATCTACTAAATTCTTCCCTTTTACTATTTTAATACCAAAAAGGTACTGTAATAGTGAAAAAAAAGGAAAATGCAGCATATTTTTCTCTCAGTCCATTCTAAAGTGCCAACTTTTCTAGCCTTAAATCAATATGTAGACTCAGTAGCAGAAATACATTTTAGTTGCAGAGAGTCTTGCAATACACTTCTAAAATCACGAATACGAGGTCTGCAATTTTAGCGCAGTATTTGACTCCAGGGACTCACAGGAGATTTCTGTACCAGGACGCTGTTAGCCGCATTACAACAGGTCACAAATTAAGACAGAAAGCAGCACGTAGGGCATAACATATTATTTGCCACCCTCCTCCATGTTTCCTCTTGAAATCACTCGGTTTAGACTGACCCACTTTTGGCTGTGGTGTCAAGGCAACGTGTTATGAAAAAGGGATGCTTTGAAGGGGCTCCCATCCATTTTGTAGGGTTCTGTAGGGAACTTTGGGGATGTATGGAGCCTTGTTGCTCACTGACTTTGCAGCACTGACACGATGCAGAACACGTCTGGGTACACGTGCAAACATGGGTGGGTAAACAAGCCCTTCTCACTGCAAGAGCTAGTGCTGCTGAGCCGCAGTCAGGAGGAAAGTTGCATTAAAAACAAGTACACACTCTCCTCCCCCTGCTTCTAGTGTATCAGATCCAGAGGCAAAAGACAGGAATGGATAGCAGCAGAGGCAGTTACTATGTCAGCACACTGTTGAAGTCATGTTATATTAAAGTTAAATGTTGCTTCTATAAAGCAGTGGTCCCAAACACACCAGAATTTATTTAAGGGGCTTGTTTCTTGTTTAAGATTCCCCCCAGATACGCAGTTTTCCTGTGGGCACCCAGCTATGTGGCCTCATTGTGTTAAAATCTGTGGGTCTAACACACCCTGCAGCAGTAACTGATAAAAGGGGCTTGTGGTTGGCTGTCCTTGCAGGGACCCTTCCCTAGGATTCCTCCTCAGTTCTCTGGCTGTAGTTATGTGGGCTCTAACCCCTCTCATCCATAGAGCGGGTTAGAGAACCAATTCCTAAACTTACTGAGTGCTTGGAAAGCAAAGCCACCTCTGCAGAAGGCCTCTGACATTTTTTCCCTATAAAACATTTTTGTGAGCACCCTTTTAAAAGAAACATTAAAAACCTTTATAAAACATTTTGATCCATCCCACAGTTCCAGTAGACTTTGGAAGAAGGGAGTTTTCAGCAGAAAAGCACACAGTGATTCCTCTGCTGTTGTCTGTCTTTGTCTCCTTTGCACGGTGCTGGAGGTGGAGGCGTAGGCTCTGTCCCATCTGCTTTCCCAGTCCTAAATTCACTAAGCGAGAGGTGATTGTGACTTGGATCACAGATGTGCCTCTACACTTGGAACATCACTCCCTGGGACTGGACCAGAGACAAGATGGGACAAAAGCATCCAGTATAATGTCAGTGGCCCTGAACTGATGCCCAGGCACCACCACTTGCAGGCAGGAAGCTGGATAGTTTTGAAATGCAAGTTTCAGTGATGCCCTTGTGACTCACCTTTTTTAGACTGCATCAGCACATAGTGGTATGCACACACATACGTACAGTAGCTTCACCTCAGGTATGAGATGATACTCACTGTGTTCACAACCTACTGTTATGGAGAAAGCATTTCCACCTAGAACTTGGCAAGCCTCTACTACACCGTTATGGGGGCAGTGCACAGTGAGACTGGCAGTATATGCCAGTAAAAGTGTCTGCGTGCTTAAAAGAATCCAAAAGGGACGACTAACCGTCAGCCTCTAATCTCCCACCAATCTTGCTGAATTGCTTTCGTTTCAATCTTGCTTTGTGTTCTTACCTGATATCACGCTTATCCCTTCATGCACGTTCCTCCCGTTGAAAGCACAAGCCTTAGTCATCTGTTAAGAGGGTACAGTGAATGTTACAAGTATATTCTTGGATAGTTTCTTTTTCTTTGTGAACTGTTAAAATTGCTTCTTGAGGACATGAATGCCTTTTCTGGCTGCCTTCGCTCCTTCATCTTTGACGCTGATGATATTTGAGAAGTACAGGTCATGTTGCATGGGAGCACGGGATGTGGGAAGCCTAATGCCTGTATCACAGACATTCTGGTTTATTCATAAAGAAGAAATAATTGGGGATTTTGTTTTCTCTTAAACAAATCTTTTGATTAAGCCTGGGCTGATGCTGGGCATTTTTAAAAAAGGATTTGGTTACAGCAGTAATAATGAAAAGGTATGTCTGCTTTTTGTTTCATATTATATGATGATTAGCCTGAAAGATGTATCAATTATATTTGTATAAGAACATTTTTCCTCACTGTTTTTAGCCCTGTGTGTTGCACTGATTAAGGGAAATTGATCTTTGCTGCCATACAAAAATGGGAAAACAAACACGAGCTCAGTGATTGTATAAGATGTGCTTGAGGGCCATAATTTGAGCCAAGAGGAACGATTTGTGGCTTAGTCAGACCATGCAGACAAGTCTATCAAATGTACAACGTGTCATATACAGATTTCTGTTTAGTGGACCTTTCTGTCCCAGCCTCCACATTTATCACTGTCTCCCTGACAGGAGCTCTGCCCTGTTCTTCTGACTTGTATGTCATTTATCAGTGTTAAGTACAACAAAAGAGTATCTCTTTAAACCCCCTTTACCCTTTCACATGCTTCTACCCTTGAATAATGATATCTGTCTCTGCAGCCCCAAATATTCCATTTCATCCTTTCCTTTGTATTATGTTAGTTGCTCAATAAATGATTAAAATGGCATTAGTGCACTTTAAAATGAAAATTATTGTATTATTGTTGAAGTCATGTGAAAGAGAAGAGATAAAAGCATCTGGGTGCTTTTGCCCCCTTTTTAGGCCTGTCAAATCAAACAAATTTTGTATAAAAAAAACCCCTATCCACAAAGTCAAAACATGGCAATGCCAACTCAGCCCAAATCACACAGCCCCAAGCCCAAATCACAGAATTTTCAGTCGTGGGTATAAATCACCGATTCCAAAGCAAAAAGAGTGAATTATGACATAAACACAGGAATTAAAATAGCATTAATAGCCTTTGAACATTCTTCACATATGACTACTCCCTTTATTTTACTCAAGAACCAAAGAGAAGTTAGGGGAAATGGGCCACAGAAACCTTAACAAGGTTACACAAAAAGTGAAAACAGTTACTGGAAAGGATGTTTCCAAGCTGCATTTCATGGCCATGTCTGCTGCTGTCTTTCATAACAAAAGACCGTCTTTATAGAAAGTTGGTAACATGCTGGAAATCATAAGCTCCACAGAATTTATGTCTAGCTACTGCCTTGCAAGACATTTTATAGAGATGTGTTCACAACTCTGTATAACAGGTACAGCCCAGGCTCAGGTTATTAATTACAGCTTGGAGTTTCAATTTATAATCAATAAAAAACCCAAACCAATTACCAGTCTGAAACTTTGCTGCTCGTTCTCTCATGTGTACATACACATAAATCATCTGGTTCTCACACCTTTCCTTTTATACCTCTCACTCTATTTTCCAGACCTATTTCCCCATTCTCTTTCTGAAAAGACAGAAAAAACCTTGTCCTTCAAGTTTTACCCAGCCTCCTCATGCTCCTGCTCTCCTGAGCACTGCCCTGGTCGGACCTGGTCCCTGGCACTCCTCGTCACTGTGCTGTACCCTTTCAGGCATCACTTAAAGGATGCTGAGACCTGCAGACTTGGGCACAGCAGTAAAAGGGGATCTGCAGGGGGAAGAGCACTGCATGGCATGGCTGCTTGTCGTGGTTTCAGCCAAATTCACCAAAACCCGAGTGACAGATGTCCCCCCCTCCCCCCTTTTGGTCAGAGAGGAGAGGAAGG
>VZRU01020714.1:108755-225657 GCA_013398155.1 Pedionomus torquatus
TTGTACTAAGGGGTGAGGAGGGGCTGGAAGCCTTTATGGTATGGATGTAACAACCAGACTCAATCTGATACAATATACACTGGATAATAGTTCAAGTATGAGAGGGTCTGGAGCCATCAACAGGGAGCAAAACAATGCAGGAAGCTTTCACAAAAGCAGCAGTTCTTAAGGAAAAAGCTGAATGAGGAAAGGGGATTGTTTGGTTCATGATGCGTGAGAGGCTGGTGTGTGGCCAGTGTGGAGCGGGAGGCAATCTTCAGAAAGCAGAAGTGGTTATGAGAAAGGAAGGAAAGGAAGTAAATTGTTTTTGTTTCGGTTTGGGTTTTTTTTTTCTTTATATCTGTATCATCGGTTTGAAAAAAATCTAATCTATTTCCAAGGAAAATATCAAAGTTATATATTTTTTTTTCTTTTCCAAATTTTCAGTGTTAATGTTTCAGTAAAAGTTTCTTTCTTTTAGAAACAAAGGAATTATTTCAATTTACTTAAAAAGAATGAAAACTTTCCAGGGGTCCTTTTCTATTAAGGACTGTATAAACAAGAAAGCTTTGCATTTTTAACAATAATAGTTTTAAAATAGTGCTTTAGCACAAACGCATTGTTCACAAAGATCCTTCTATAACTTAAAGCATTTTCTGCTGAAGTGATTTCAGTAGTTTTATGCTATCAGTGATCTTCATAGAGTTTACATTAATCCACAAACATTGTATAATATGATGAAGCTGATGAGAATCAAGAAAGGATAAAGTAGAGTATTGCAGCCCAGATGAAAAACCCCACTGTTTAATGCCAGCTGCTCAGGAAATGTCAAAAGTAAAGTGAGTTTCAGGTCGAAGGCACTGGGAACACTGTTAGCAACCACCCCTAAGACAGGCAACTCTTGCTGTTAATATGAAGAAGGATACGGTGAGTCCTTTTTGATCTATCCCTGGGCCTCTTCCTTGCTCCCCAGACATGAATCCATCCCATTTGGGGTCACCTCTGTGGAACTGCTGGGACTTTTTCAAAACATACCTTCCTTTGGTCTTTCTAATGTTCCCCATCAAGTTCAATAAAGACTGGGATTTCAGTGAAAATCCTGCTCCTAGGAGACAGTGCAAGGACTTGAAAGTGCAGAAGATAGTGGGCAACTGCTCTATTTTTAACTTTCCATGATGACAAAGTTCTTTCATCACCCCTTGGTTTTCTGCCATGGTGTTTAATAGCACCCGTGTCAGGCCTGTTCCCATCTTGCACAACTTTGCCTTCGAGCACTTTGGTGTGCTAATCTGGAGTGTTTAGATGGTGGGTGGTGAATGTACCTTGTTTATCACCTGTTAAGGTAGTTGTACCTCTTGCTACAACACTGAATTGACAGGTGAAACTTAAGAAATAGGACCAGAGTGTGGGCAGGTTAATAGCTTGATGAACCTTTCTATGGGTTCCATGGAAGATGGGGCACTATTTCATGTGTCTAAGAAGCAGAAGATTTGGTATGGGAGAACTAACATGATATGTGCTGGTACTGTTGGTCAAAATGTCCCCAGCAAGGTGCTGCAAAACTAGAAGAGTGTTGGCATCACTCTGGAATGAACAGAAAAGCAGCTTGGTCCTGTCACTTGAGAACCATAATAGGCACTTTCTGTACCTGAGTGTCCTGTGGATGTCCCGTAGATGTGCACCAAGTCTGCTGTGCAATACAAGGAATTTTGCAATGATTGCTCAGAATTTTGCACGTTGACAGCATGGTTTGACTCTGTCCTTACACATGTTTTTACCATTTCTTTGAATGTTCAAGGATCTCCTAATTTCATATTTAGTCCTCGAATGCTATGTTTTGTACCAGATAAAAAATCCTACTGTAGCACTCTGAAATGTACTTCCTAATGTGCATGTTGGTAACAAACTTCTGGAGTACAAAGTCTGTAAGCTCAGCCAGGGCATTGGTCAAGCTGATGATGTTTGCTCATGAAAGAGCTGTCATAATATACAAGTATGTTGTAAGTGTTATTGTTTGAATAGTGGCTATTGGGAGCTATAGATTGGAAGAGAGAGCTGAGTGACTCAGATCCTGCTGGTGCCACAGAGCATTTTGCTTCTTAGAACAAGGCAGTGTTTCAGATTTGGTCTTGTCTGCAGAGCAATCATCCTTCAAAATGAAGAAAGAACAGCCAGCATGATGTCATCTACTAGGGATTCAACCCCTTGCCTTCATGGGAGAGGGATTTATCTCATCATATGTTAGACATTTACAGAAGGGACATTACAGCAGATCTAGTGAGCCCATTGGAGATAAACAGGCCCTTTTTGCATGTAATTCATTTGATCTATTTACTTTGGTCTTCCTTAGGCTGAGAAAAACTCATGTCCTGGAAGTATATGTGTTGGGATCACAAGGCCCAAACCAAGCCTAAATGCTGCTGTGATGGTATGTGATGATCCAGGCTTATCAGGAAACTCACTTTATGTCTCCTTCAAAAGAGCTCTGTATCTCGTTGATCTTCACTGTCTGCCACACAATCCTTGTTTCTGCATCCAGAGAGAGCCTTTTTCTGAATGAGAGACAAACAGTTACTCCAAAGCGACTGTTTAGTCATCTTCCCTTCCCACTCCTCATGCAGCAGCCTTTGGTAGGATCATTGCAAGTGTAGTCACAGAAATGGCTTTAAAAGCAGCTTGATAGCTGCTTCCACTTTCCAAGTCAGCTGGCAGTTGACTTGGGAAGCTGAAGACAGCCAGCAGTGAGATACCTCATACGTCTCCAGAAACCACTGTGTATTTGCAGTAATTACCAGAGTGATACAGCACCCTTTTGTCCATGGTCTCTGGTCAGTAGAATAGGTCCAAATGTTGCCATTTATCTAAAAACCGAGATAAAATAATGACTTAAGAGGAATAATAGGATTTTGGATGTGCATCACATATGTCATGATTGTACTGGATTGTAAATAGCTTCTATTATGTATGGCTTGGCAAAGAAAAAGTGCCATGATGGGTAGGATCTTTCTGGAGACCAGAATTATAGATGTTTCACAAGGAGTAAGTGCCCATGCCAATAAAAGATTGATATAGTAGGTGGCTGGGTGAAGAAAAGTAGCACGGATTGCTAATGTGTATTAGTTACTCAGTTTATTCGCAAGCAAAAGCACCAATTCCCCTTCAGCAAATGCTGTGTAACGCAGCGGGCTGCTGCGCCGTGTATTGATTGAGCTTTTCAAGAAGGTCTTGAACTCACAGCTATTAGCGAAGTTGGCATGTTTGAATCTGCCCATGCTAGGTTTGGATTTATAGGAACTTTGTTGGTGTTGATATCAAAACTCACATTGTGATCAATGGAACCAACATTGAGCCTTGATTTCTTAAGAGTAATTTTCTCTAAGGTAAGGAAGCACTGTAAGTTCATCTAGGCTATAAGACAGTCTGCTCAGTTTTACACGATTCATATATATTTTCAACATGTTGATTTTTGTTAGATTAAAGGATTTATGACTTCAGGGGTAACAATTACATGCCACAGGCATAGAACAGAACGAAAAAGCTATAGTGCCAAGTAAGTGTAAGGCCCCAGCAGCAATGGAGAGTTTATTAAATGGGACATGCCTAATTGATCGCAATTAGTGAAAGTAATACCTTCTGCCATCTTTTAACTAATTTCTTTCCAGTTTGACCTGAGTAACCCTTTCCAGTCTTAAATCTGACAATCAATATGATTCTGTGCATGTAAGTCATAAATACAGAGTATCTAGGAACATTTTTCTCTTCAGAACACTGATCTGGTTTGTTTGGTGTCTTCTTGTCAGCTATGGCAAGCCTGTAATTTTGCAAAAGACACCCCTCAAACAGGCAAATGAACAAAAACTCCCAATCTCCAACCCCCGAGTTGTCTCTATCTGGCCAGTTGTGCATGAGAGGGAGAGGAAATCTTTCCTACCCTGTCTAGCTCTGAGGTTGAACTAAACCACATCTTTTTGGAAGGTATGTGGTATCACCTTAAAACCTCCAGCCAATAGTCAGACCTCCACCAATAATCTTAGTGTTTAATTACCCTGTCTGCAAGAAAGTTACATATTATTTCAAGGCTGAATTTGTCTAACTTCAACTTTCAGCCATTCAATCTTTTTCAAGCTTTTGTCAACAAGATTGAAAGCCCTTTATTAGGTATCTTTTCCAACAGTAAATACCTGTATAAACTGATAGAGTCACTCTACAGCTTACCTGAAGTTCTGCCTCTAAAAAGCACTTCCCAACTCTTCTTCTCCCCACATCTCCCTGACAGAGCTTCCTTTCCTCTATGTGCTGCATGGTAAGAAACCAGCACTGTCATGGGGAAAGGAGAAGAAATCTAAGGAGAGAGGAGAGGTTCAAAAGGAATTTCTTGATGATTGATCACTGGTGTATTCAGAAGAGGCATTTTCTCTTGAAAAGCGAATCTTTGCTAAACATTCTCAGCCTGCCCCCAGACAGACTGTCAGCTCGCTTCTACAATATGGATACTAAATGTTTGCAAAGCAATGCCCTGTCCTGAGCCACACCTGATGTAAATCAGGCAGGCTCCAGTTCCTGCCTGTGGAGCTCTTGCACTTTGTATCATTTGAGGATGTAGAAAGTGCTTTACAAAGAGGCATGTGGCTGTTAAGGAATGTTGGCTAAAGCAGTAATAACCTGTAGCACCCTGTATGGTTCTCTGTGTCCTCAATTCTCCTACTGTCAGTAACAATCCAGGGGCCTCCAAACCTTGTGTGGGCAGCGGAGTCACAGTGAAATCACAGAAAATCCCAACCACTTAACTTACCATGTCCATATTAAACATAAAGGAACAGTAAAAAATTCCCTAGCAATCTGCCGAGAAGCCTAGTTTCTCACTCTGCCCATCCAGTTATAGAACATTGAATTAGCACTTCACTTTTACATTATGAAAACATCAGGATACACCTGGCAGCCTAGGACATCACTAGGTTAGGACAAAAATGTAATGCAGTCCCCATCCCAGCAAGCTTCTGGGACTGTACCATAAGCTATTTCTAGCTGATTAGTTCAAAGCATTTAGTGTAGAAGGAATGAGGGATCCAAAATAAGAAGGTGAGTACAGCTTTTCCTAAGGAGGAATGATGATCAGAATTCAACAGTTGCCAGCAGAGTAGTTTCTATGTGTGCCCTACAGGAGTGAGTTTCACAGCAGGGATTTATTTCAAACTTCTTTTTTTTTTCCTCTCGGGTTGAAGCAAATGTTTTAAATTACAGCTATAGCATGGAAGAGAGAATTGAACTAAAGCACAAATATGAGTCATGAAAATGTTTGTGCCTTGTTTTCAGGGTAATAACTAAACACCTGCTAAATTACATTTTAAAAAATTACCCAGTATTTCACAGTGTGTTTTATCTTTTTGTTTGTTATTTTGTCTCTTAAGCCCCACTCCCGATCCTTGATCTGTGTGGGAAGATTGTCTCATTCACGCAGAGCTCCCAAAACTCGTCAGAGCTCTGCCCATGTGAGGCTGATGACAGGACAAGGACAGAAATTTGTGCAACAGGGACAGCACTTCACAGGACATTTAGGCGGAGCCCTGGCACAGCACTGACAGCACCAGCACAACATGAGAGAAGAGGTCATTAACCAGAAAAAACATAGACTTTTTTTTTGAAAGCTTGTGCAACAGAAATAAGAAAAGTGACTCATCCTTGTTGATGCTGCCTAACCTTTATTTTCCCACATGTTGCTGTTTTCTTCTGTTAGCAACTTTAGCGTAGTAAAAGTGTCGCACTGAGGAGGAGAATGCTGAAGATGGGCCCTGTCTCCCCTGAAATGTGGAGTGTGTGTTTGGCTACTGAGCCTCTTGGGAACACGGTGGAGGACTCATGCTCAGTTGCCTTCTTTGCTTTTATGTTTTCTTTAGTTGTTTTGCATTCTGGCACTGAGTGGGCAGACAAGACTCTTGAACAATCTGTAATTACATAGTGTCACAGTTGATGAGGTTACAAAGGAGTAAATATGTAGTTGGTATTAGAGAGGATATTTTTAACAATACTCTAAATCTAATGGAGTGCATCTGTGTCCTCTGTGGGCACTCTGCCTTAGATAATATAAAAGGAGAGCAGTGGGGAAGAGCACAGCATAGTAATATCTGCATAGTCTTTAGCAGAATCAGTTTCTGCAAATACACACTTGACATTTGAACTCTTTCATACCAGTGCTGCTCCTGTTGATGCCAGTGGCATCTTTGCCCTTGAGCAGGAATAGGATTGAATTCTGACTCTTGAATCTCTTATGGCAAGAGAGGTGGAAGTTTCCCAGCATGATCTGATTGCCATAGTCAAAGAGAAGAGTTTTATTAGACTATTGTGTCAGTAATTCTTGACCTGGGGTCACGACTATGTCTCAGGGAGGCACAACAACTCTCCCTTCTTTTTGGCTCACAAGGAGAGAACAAAAATTTGACATATTTTTGTCTTGTAACATGGGTCACAGTGCAGGACAGAATAAAATACTTTCATCAGCTTGCCTCTGCTGGATTGTTACCTGCTGTGTTTCTACTTCTGCTAGCCAAATTTTGGTATCTTGATACAGAACAGCCTTCTCTGGACAGTACCACATGTCTACAGTCATGAAATCATACTGTATTGATACCACTCAGAGCTGAGGGAAATCACCTTTTAAAGAGTCAAAGGCCAATGTTATTTTATGATGGCAGTGTGAAAAGTTCTGTTGAAATGATTGTTGCAGACAAATGTTTGCTGTTTCATGGCTGAACCAGTTGCTAGACACTCTTGTTTATCTTTATTAATTATTTGTACTCCAGCAACACCTTTGAATTCATGTATCTTGTCCAAACCTATAAGGTGACATTACCTGGAAGCTCATCATGTCCAGCTTTCAGGGTAGGTGTGGGAACAGAAAGACTGACTTCCATGGAACAATGTCAGTTTACCTCAGCTCCTGCTCTGCTTGTGCAAGCTGAGGAATGTGACTCAGGGTGTTGGGAACACCTTCCCCACCTCTCAGCTTCAATATTCAAGGTATACCAAGGATACTGATCTTCAGCAGCAACATACCTCCCCATGCACATTACAATGAAATGGCAGGATTCCCCTGTGTATGGGGATATTATTCCCTGGCTTATAGTGCAGCAGTAAAGGAAAAAGAATTTTTAAAAATACCTTTAGGAAAAGATGAAAAAAAATGAGAAAAAGCAACTGTACGCTCGAGTTACCAAAATCTGGACAGAAGCACAGACCTGCAGTATTTTCTAGAGTCCCTTGCTGAATTCCTGAAGAAATTACTAATAATTTGTTTTCATTTTCCTTGCCGTGATCTGTCTCTTTCTTCCTCAAATCCTGATGGCTTTCAGCACCTGACAATAGCACCACCTACGCAATACAGCAGAAATGATCAAGAAATGAGGGGAGTGGTTAGATGATCTGCTTCTTGAGCAGGCTGCTAAGAGCCGTCTTCTATATGAATGAAAGAAGTCAGATGCAGCGTAGGAGAAATCCAAGAGAGCTTGCTTGCTCTTTTCCTCCTCTTTCCCCTTGCCACAGACCAGACCAATCTCAGTCCCCTGGGTCTGTTGTGTTATGGAGGCATCATGCCTTTCCCCAGCATGAAGTCAACTTTTGACTTCTTTTTGTCTGTCATTTACTCTGTTTTCCCTGTCTTAAGATTTTCCCTCTCTCATTTAAACAGTGTTGCTCTGTTTTTGGCAGCAAAGTGTGCAGGACACAGCCAAGCCAGGACTGCTGTCATTTAAAAAGCAGAAAGAAAACAATTCTTTTTTCTTTGGCTTTATCATATGTTGTGGGATTTCTGCCTGACCCACACCGTTCCCTTTCTCTGCCTCTGCTCCTCTTTTGGTCTGCCCACTCCAATGTCTCTTTAGTTACTCTTTTGCCCCCTTGTCATGTAAAAACTCAACATCCAGGTAATGAATGCCATCTCACCTCTTTCTTTTTATTCATACTTCTGTGGGGTGAATGAACCCACTGACAATGGAAGGAGGAGATAAGAAATCCCCCCTTCCCCTCTCTGCCCCCCACCCCTGCAGAAATATCACAGATACTTAAAATAATTTGGAGGAAAAATTCCTGCAGGTTTATTGAAAACACCCCTCCCTCGACACACACAGATTTATTTATCTGCTTTACTGCATTTTGCTTACGTCAAGAGCTGGATTGCTCCTGCACAGCCCCCTCACCAGGCAGATAATTGCTACATATTCTTTTGTATTGCTGCCACCACCTCCACCATCGGGCGCTTTCTCAAACAATCGCCTGCACAGCCTCCGAGCAATCCATCTCTCTGCAGACAGTAGGATAACAGTGCTTTGATATTAGGGGTCTCCCAGGAGCAGGTGAGAGTCTTGCCTCTTTTCTTGAAAATCAAATGAAGTAAATACTGTGCATTTCTCCTTCCTTTTCCAGATCATTAGCAAAGATGTTAAATAAAACCAGGCTAGCTCTGTGACAGCTCCAGCCTCTTCTCGATGGTATCTCGTTGGCCGTCACTTCCACGCAGACACACCGACCTGATGCAGTGTCATTTATCATTACCTTTTGTTTACAGCCACTCAGCCAGTTGTCACTCTGTGTGACAATGCCCGTATTCAAGCCAATATGAATTTATTTCTTCAGAAAGGCTTTCTGAGAGTAAAGCTCATGCTTCACTAAGGATCCAGCTATACTGTGTTACTGGCAAGACCTTTTCCTTCACCGTCACCCATTATATTTTTGATTAAACAAATCATAGCACAGCCTGGCCTTTCTGTTCTTGTTATTTACTGCTCAGGGTTTCTCCCACATGCTCATGCTTATCTTTTCAGCTGGATATTCATTGCATTCTATTGCTATGTGTTTAGGCAATAACAATTTTTAGGCTTTCTTTGATTTCCTCGAGCTGTCTCCAGCTCCTGAAGGCTGGTTTCCTTCTCAGCTCCCTGGACATGGGACTGTCAGACTCATTGGCTGCAGGCAGCTGGAGACCACTGCAGTGCCAGGACTAACCATGGACTCCAGATTTTGTACTAGGAAAAGGATGCCTCTTATAAATGTGACATCAGTATGTGTGAGGCAGGAGATAAACAGCTTTGTGTAGGTCACCGTAGCCGTAGCAGTGGGTCTTGATTTTGAGCTTCTTCCTTTTCTACCCTTCTCTTTTCCCTCAATACTCAGTGAAGGGTGGAAGAAAAGAGCCAAATGCAGGGGCAGCATCCCAGGGAGAGCTGGGCCATATCTGGTTATCCCTCCCCTCCCTGCAGTGGTGTGGCAGTGTGCAGGTAACAGCATCTTCACTACGGCTGTGGACAGAGGAAGGAGGATGTGCTCACCCACTGGGTTTGCTGAGTTGTCTCCCGGACAAGGGCAAAGCTGGATGGAGAAAACCCGCAGGAACTTGTTGGCCATGATGAGTGTCAGAAGTATGTTCAGCAAAATGGTTTGTTATGCCCTGGACAGGGAGTAATGAGTCTTCTTTTCACTTTTTTCCTATTGTTAATACATTCATTGCCAAAGTAAATATTTAATTTCCCAGTACTAGTGCAGCCCAAGCACCATTCATTACCTGTATTGTCTGCTGCTCCAACAGTACAAAATACATAATTGCACAAAACAGACTAGAGAACTGCGGACATATCTTAAACATCTTCCAAGTGCACAACTTAAAATTACAACAGGAACTAGATGCTGGGTCCAAAATACAGAATTGGAAGAACTATTGTATGTAAAACTTCTGGAACTAGGAATACAAGACATTTACTTCAAAACAAATACTATATCACTGAGATTTTTTTCCCTCTAAAATCATAGAAACTATGCCTCTTTTTAATATTGTCAGGGCAGCATAATTATTTTTTTCATTGAAAAGTACATTTCAGCTGGAAATGACTGAAAATATATTTCAACAAAATTTTAAATTCTTAACCTCAAAAGGAAAATAAATTATATCCGTATATGAAGCATTTTGTTATACCTGATACAATGATTATAAAAATATTTCTCTGTTTGCTGATAACTCACAAACCAATTTGGAATGAGACAGTTATTTCAATGACATTTTTGCAGAGCTACTAGTGAGGGAACAATCCATTGTCTGTAAAGCTTAGAGTAGACAGTCTAAGTCAAGAATGCTATGTTGAAAGCATATTATGATCTTCAGATGGTAGATACCATGCATTTATATATATATATATAACATGTCATGTATATATATATGTGCATGTGTGTGTGTGTTTATATGTACACACACATATATGAATGGGTGAGTGTACATCTGTAATCAACAAATATATTGTGCCACAGCAATTTTGCCCTCAAATTTAATAGCTCGATATAGCTTATGGAGAGTCATGCAGTCTGGATTATTATGGATATTATTTCTTTACAGCTCTGGACCTGATCCAAGATTTAAGCACATACTTAAGTTTGAGAATGTCAGTAATTGCCCTAAGCCTCTCTTGAAAGTTTTCCTTAAGTTTTTCCCAAAAGTCTTCCTTGAATATATGGTAGGGGTTACTAATGATTGTTACTAACCCTTTTAATAGTCCCCAGTACTCCTCATTTTCTTCTGTTTTGGAAATCGCTACGACATGATGCATGTGTATGCAACTTAGACCTGTGGGCTATATGTTTGAAGTATTTGGCTCCCAGTCTTTTTTTGGTTCCCTCGAACAGGGACACTTTTAAGGGCAGACAAAACAAGCAGACCCGTAAGTGTGTTCTGTAAGAGTTGTGGTCCAGATGCCTTGGAGGGTAGATTTGCCACTGCTGCTGATGATGTGTGAGGTGTAGAGGGCAATAGCTACTCTTTGGGGCTAGAGAGAGACAGCACTTGAAGAAAGCGTGCTTGCTGCCATCTCTGGAAATATCAGGATTGGTAAATTCAGCTCTGAGCCTTCTGCTGTGGCCATTCTGCGGGTGACTGGAAAGCAAGAGAAAACAAGCACATCAGCCTTTGGCTGCACAGAGCTACAGATCAGGTCCCCAGTGCCCAGCTCCCCCCTGATGGACAGGAACGCGTTGCGGGGGCAGTGTAGCATAGCTTGTTTAATGCTGCATTATGTTAATGCACACTGGCGAGCCATTAACATGGGAATCTTAGATTTAAAATATAACGAATGACACAATTCAATGTTTTGTAGCAGTGTGTACTTCGGAGTCATAAGCACATAATTTTTTTGATCAAGTTTCAGCCCAAAGCAAATTTTCTCAGCTAAGTAGCTCTCTAATCTATCTACCCACATATATATATATATTTCTTTTTAATAAAATTTGTTAGTATTTACCAGACACATAATGGCACTTATTTTTACCCAGGGTGCTTGCTTTACCTATTAAATGTTATACAACCTTTCTAAAACCAAATTAAGCAAAAACATTAACATCAATCCATTGAATTCAGGTGCTATTTGAAAAATGCAGATGTTTTGAAACACTAGAGTGAATGGAAAAATATTGCTGCCTCTACTGTCAGATTACATTTCTTTCCTATTGAAGCTAAGTGGGTTAAATTAAGTGATTAATTAACTGCACAATTAGGTGGGCATCTTTATTCTGTTTAACTTATATATTTATTTCTCACTTGGGAAGAAAGGAACCATAACAAGACAAAGGGAAGAACATCTACCAGAATTAGAGATTCCCAATAGCACTGTTGTAGTATAGATTTTACTATCATTTCCATTGTAGTCTTGTGAATTCATTTGGCTTAGAACTCAGGCATGAAAATTTGTTCCACGATGAAATTTCTCAGTTGGAGAAAATCTTGCCAGACTTTATTTACTGATGTTTTTAGACTAGAAAAGCTGTAAGAGCATCTAACAAAAATAACAACCTTTTTTGCAGGTTTTCTGAGTTTCTTCTTGTCACGAGCTGACTCGGCCCCATCTGTCATTAAGGTGCTGTTTCCAAAAGCAGCTCATAGGTGGCTACCTGAGTGTTTGTCTGCAGTGTGCATGATGGAGAAGAAAGGCAGATCCTACTTTGCCACTTTGCTGCTCAGATGCCCAAGCTGATCTGGGGCAAAAGCAACAACCACAAGTTTGGTTTCCTCAGTGCCCCTTACAAAATGCAGGTGGATGTCTGTAAACCTTCAGTGGAAGAAGGGCACCTACGGTTTCTCCTCTTGGGGTAGAACTCTCTCCTTCCATCCCTTGCATTGCCACACAGAACTGCAGCTGGGTGCAGCCTTGTGATGGATTTCTGGTTGAATTCCTCCCTCATGGTGAAAACAGAGGTGCTTTTCAGTGCTGCTTTGCCAAACCTCCTTTCCGAGATGATTTTTATCTCTGTCCCTGCCAGAATCCCAGTCACTGGCTGGTACAAATGCTGTAAATGGACTAATGTGGGCCCAGCAAGCTCTGGTCCCCCTGCTTTGAGCTGCGCCTTTGAAAATATTGAGCTGGATTGTCAGAGTCCTCGGTCAGCAAGGCGAGAGAATGAGAACCCTGCTGCTTCCCTGCTCAGTTTGCAACTCCAGCTGCCGTCGGTGGCAACTATTCAACTGACATTCCCTCTAGTGAGAAAGGACTTTGGCAACAGGGAAATGTTGGGATTTTTTTTTCCCTCCCCTGTAACTTTTGTTTTTTGGCATCAGCTGCCTTGTGTCCTCATACAAAAGCTCCTTTCTTTTCTTTTTCTTTTTCTTTTTTAAGCTGACATTTTGATTCTGCTTTAATTAACCACTTTGGAAGCAGCATGACTCTGTTTTGGAATGAGTTGCACTGGTACAAGTTTTGTGCGGAGGCATCTCTATTTCAGAGTGACTGCATCCCTTCTGACAGTCCTCCCACAGCTAGCCTACCTTGCCTTGCTTCAGGCCTCCATCAGACTGGGTTTTTTTACCTGCGTGAACCCTACTGCTCTTCAAGCATCCCAAACAGATGTCACAGGGCAGTTTATTTGCCCAGAGGCAACCGCTTTGGCTCCTTTGCTTTTCTACTTGCTTGACACCCCTCTTGCTCCTTTCTCCCACCCTTGCTTCTTCCACTCAATTACTGACCCAGTGGGGATGCTGTGGCCCAGGATTCCTTGGGGCTATTTTCTCTCCCAGAGGAAGAGCATGTCGAGCCCTCACTGAATTAGTCAATGCTTTGCCGTGACCTACCGGTGTCTGGGGCAGAACGTGCAGGAGGAAAGCAATTGTGGGCACATGGGCCAGCATCCAACTACGCCTGAGGAACATCGGTGGCATTACTGCAATACAGAGGTGGTCTCTTACTGCTCCCTCTACCTAAACTTCTGCACCGGATTATAAGTATATTTATTTAAGTAAGCAAAAATTTAAGTAGGTATAAATAGTGGTTGTTAGAAGATCAGAGATTCTTTTCTTCGCTGTTTCCCTGCAAATCCACCCCCGTCCTGCCCTGCTCATATGGTGCTCCTACAGCTTTATACTTTTAACAGCTTTGTTTTGTTCAAAGTGTCTAATTTTGCAATAATTGGCTAAATAGCCCACCTTTCCCACATGTCATGTGCTTTAACTTTCTCTGCCTAATCACTCTTCTCCTTTTCTCCACTCTTCCCTCTCCACCGAGCACAGCAGGCATTAAAGTATCAGTGTTTTGTACAGCATGTTTATCAGGGTAGAAAAATCTTGGTTCAAAAAAACCATGACTGAACTCCCTCTTAGATTTTTAAACTACGTTTATAGTAGAGGAGGTGAATTGCCAAAATAAAACCATGACAACATTACAGAAATCCTTGGAGACGATAAGGCAGAAATTCCCAGATGTCCTCTCTTGCAACTCCCAAGCCCATGAGCTCATCCCCACCAGCATTTCCTGCTTGAGGTGCATGCCTCAGCCTGGAAAGCACCATTAGAAGGAGTTCTTGGCTATTTTCAGTCAGATCCTTGGAATTTTTAAAAATTCAGGCTCAAATCTATTATTACTGAGTCTAGTCATTTGGAAGCACACTTTTATGATTTAAAAACATATGGGAGAGGATTTAAACAAAAATAATTAGTGTTCAGTTTCAGTGCCTAGATTATAGAATAATGCACAGCCCCCTCGTGGAGCTGTGTTCATTCAGTGTTTCCTTCCTACCCCAGTACGGCCTTTCCGAGCATTAGTCCAGTAAACCAGCGTTGCTCCATTTCCCAGTCCTTTAGAGCCTTTTAAAGCAACATCCATTTCTGTGTTGCAGCCCAACATTTCAAGAAAGCATCCATTTGCAGAAAGGAAATCCCTGGAGGTTAGGAAATAATTAAAAATCTGAGCAGAACTATTATAATTACAAATATTTTTACCCTGTGCTGTTGGTTAGTGGATTGAAAATTGAGTCCATTTGAATGAATTAAATGAAATGCAGGAGGAAGACTGTGGGGAAGTGGTTAGCTGGTCCCTGTGTCCCAGAAGTCCTGCAGTGCTCTACTAGGAAATCCATAGCATTCCCAAAGCCAAATGGCCGAATGCTGGATCGGTATCTTCCTAGGACACTGCACAGTTACTTTGAAAAAAATCCAACATTACAACAAATGTGAAAACACTCCTAAACTGGCATTAAAAATCTCACTGAGTGTGTTTAACAAGAATCCTCTATCAAATAAATTTTCTTAGAGATGGGTCTGAACTGGGTAAGAAGATGGCAGCCAGAATTAGGTAATTTGCGCTGTTCTGGCTTCGTGATCCCTGCCTTATAAGAGGGAGAGAAACGAAGAAGTTTAATTCCAGGGGAAGAAGTGCAGCGAATATTTCTTCTTTGAACAAGCAGCAAGAGGAGGGAAGATGTGATCAGTCCCTGCTCTGCCCCTGCTGCAGGGCAGCTCCAAGCCATCGCCTGTTCAGGGCAGACAGTGAAACTGCAACCCTAATAGCTATGTTTAGAGGTGGGTATTTTCAGAATCAGGATTTTGTGTTGTAATCCATGTCACACGGCACCTGACTGGCAGCTGTCTGGATGCACAGGGAAGCTGGGAGAATCGGTGGCTTGGAAGAGCTGGAGACTTTTTTTGACGTGACTATTTTGGTCGTATTGTCTTTATTCCAAAAGTGAATTTCTAACTACTCTCACAATTCTGGGTCAGCGAAAAGCCAGAACTCATATAAAAACAATCTAATTTTTAAAGCTGTCAAAATGGTAAGATCTTGAAAAATCTGTCAGGTCATTAATATATAATAACTCCATGCCAACTTGCCTTGAAATCATTTAGTAGATAAGGTCTTGTTTTGCTGATAACTAAATGAATTTTAGAACATTCAAAGTGGGGTTTCTTTTGTTTATTTGTTTTGTTTTGGTTTGTTGGTTTGTCATTGTTTTGGTTTTATTTTTTTTTAATCTTGTTTTCTTTTATGATTGCTTGTAACTGTTTATATCCATATAACTAAGAAAGCATGTCCACAATCTGGCCCTGACTGAATTTCTCTGACTAGTTCACTTGTTCGGAGCAGCATTGGCCTAGCTGGTTGGTTCAGTGATCAGCATGATTTTTGAATCAATGTAGCGCAGGAGAGGGCTTACATTACTGCTGCCACAAAATGTAATCAACTGCCTAGCTTATTTGTCTGAAGAATTATTAAAGCATGGAATGCAAAGTGGCAGAAATAGAAGTATAATTCTGGTAAAATCATCAAAGGATGCAATAACCGAGTTAGAAAATGCAGTGACAGATCTAATTAACGAACTAAATTACAATTCAGTCCAAAAATAATTGTCATTAGAAGTAAAATCACATTTCTGTCTGAAGCGTCTCAGCATGTTTGCCATAGTGATTGGTAAAACTAGAAAGAAACCCACTCTCATTATTTTTTTAATGCAATTATTACACACAAAAATCAGTCATGAAATCGAATATGCCAGTTTAGCAACCCGTTCTCAGCAAAGAGCCTTCTCTCTCACACCACGCTGTAGAGGTTTAGGCTGGGGGCTGCTGGCTTGCCACACTCTCCTTTTGTCCTCATGTTGGAGTCACCATTATTTTTGGATTGACTCCTTCCTCCTGAAGACTTCTTCATTTTCTGAATTAAAACAACAGACCATTTAATTTTACTATTGACCTAATTGCGCGTCTGCATCAGTTGGGAGGTATCTAACAAAAGGAAAAGACTAATAGGACATGTGCCAACTGCAGTTTAAGTTGGGCTGCTTTTTATATAAGCTGAAGAGCTTTTGTATTAAGCTCTAACAATGGGTAATACAGCCGCCGAGCTGATTACTTAAGCAACTTCTGGATATATTCACACAACAAATTTGAATTCTAAGTGTTTTGCATACTGTTTCCACCTATATAATTGTCTGCTGGCCCTTATCATTATTTATTATGCAAAACTGATTTTTTTTTTGAAGCGTGAAGAATGAAGTAATTTAGTATGCAAACAGTTAAAACTCTCATGTGGATTCCGATTTCGTATGTGTTGATAAATTCACTTACGATGACTGACAGTGTGAGATTTTTTGGGGTCATATCGGTCACTCTTTCCATGACACTGATGAAAATGATAAACTAAATGCCAGAAGTGTCCCTGGCGCATCATAGGATGAAATGTATAAAATGTCAGTGTCTAGCCGGTGTCTATTAATAACTAAATATGATTGCGTGTAATGAGCAGAGATTTTCATGTTGATTGAAGTATGATTTCTTTTGATCTTCCAGATGTTGCTGCTTAGAAATTCATATTGCTCTTTTGCTGCTAAATGCATAATGACCTTTTAAAACCTTTTAACTATTAAAACCCCTATTATTTTCAACAAATCTGGAAGTCAAGCTTCCAGATTTTTTATGTTGATTGGAAGTTCCTCTCTCTTCCCATCCTCACCTTCCCTTTTGCTTTCTCTGTTCTCTCTCATTTTTCTACTCTTTTTTTTTTTGCTCTCATACATTTCTCTAGCAAAGCTTCTGACAGTGCATTGACTCCTGCGCTCAGAGGGACAGGCGGCATAAATCGGCTGGACCCCATCTCCACTTGAGCCATTGCTACTCCATTACAGTCCCAGGGAGTTTCCCAGTACTGGTGGGAAATTTGGCCCGAGGAAACATTTCATGCAAATACCCTGCTCACCTCACTTTGGAGGTAGAAAAGAAACAAAGGCAGGTGTCAGAAATAAAGAATCGTGTAGTCGATGTTGATAGCAGAGTGATCTGCGCTGAAGAAAGGAGTCGCGGAGCATTGTAAGCTTTCTGCATGAATAATGCATTTGTGTCGCTCATTTTTGGGCTTAGTCACACCCTGCCTTCCACATTTGGCCCCTTTATGGTTGCACCTGTGCATGAATGGTGACTGCCTGAGAGCGTGCAGGAATAAAACGAGTCCCGGAGTAAAGGCAGCAGCAGCAGCAGCAGTGTAAGCTTCCATTCATTATTCAGCTTTTGTGCCAGCCCTGCGTTAGCAGAAGGCTCTGTCTCTGGCCTGTGTGACTCAGCCATGCTAATGCAGAGAGCTGCTTCGGCACCGTGAAGCTGTTGCAAACTCTTAACCGGTTAGGTTAGTGGCCACTGTATGAAGGCAGTGAAGAAGGCTGTCTCTACTCCTGGCGTTTTTGGCGGTACGAGCTTTAGGATGCTTCAGGGCCTCTGAATGGGCTTCACCGTGCTCAGGTTTCTTCCTCATCGCTGCACCATGCCAGCATCAGTCACACTGAAAAGGGCCTTGGGAGACTACCTAGTCCAAACCCTCACTCCTAGTAGAGCCAGCACTGGCTTGAGACCTATTTTGCCCAACCTTTTTAAAGTATTTCGGGTGGGTTTGGAAGAAGAACTGCATCTGCATGCTATGCTTAGTATGGTGTATACTCCATGGGTTAAGGACCAAAATCTCTTCACATTCTGAGCAAATGAAGTATCCTCAAGCAGGACTCATGTGAATTAGCACAAGGATGAATCTGCCTGGAACAGTTTGACCAATTTACTGTAAAAGCTTGTCCTATCTAGTTACTTCCCAAACAACCCTTGGGCCCACTGCTGTTCAGCCTAGGAATCGGTTCAGTGCTCCTCATTGCCTGGATGCTGGTAAACAATGGGAGCTTGCCACGGGCAAGGCTGAAGGACAGGGCCGTGCTGAGGTGTTTTGTAACCCCTGAAATGGGAACAGGGCTCATGGATCCGTTTTAGCTACTGTGTAACAGCAGGCAAATGGGCCACTTCTGCACAGGCAGAACACAGATGGAAAAGACAATAAAGACAACAAAGAAAAGCATCTACCAAAATAAATCTCATGTCACAAAGGTTTTTTTTACACCTTCACCTGTTCCTGGAAATGTTCAATTTAACACAAATAATTCTGGTTTTAATTACATAGTCTGTGACAAACTTGCCACGCAAAGCAAATCAAGAAGATGCTAGAACCTTGGAGGACCGGGCCAGGTCTACCAAGGAACATGTAAGGAGCAGTTCTAGTGGTTGCTGTACCAGATTTTTTGTGTTTGCAGGCAAAAAACTGCTGTCCACTGTATGGCATCTTTGCCTTGTCGTGAAAATGGCTGCATCTTTTACTGGCTTCCCTGTGGATCTCTTTGTCACTAATGCAATAGTGACAATCCTGGGGCCCTATTGCTCTCAGCTACCTCTGGTTCCTGTGCAACGTACTGTGTCATTCATTATATATGCTGGTCCCATCTGGTCTGACAAGCCTTCTCCATCCTCAGAAGTGATTACAAATAATAATGATGACAAAACCCAGAGAATTTTTGCTTTATTTTGAAAATGATTGTTCTGTGTTGCACGAGGGCGCTTCCCGCCTATCTCCGGGGTCACCTGGCAACGGTTTTCTAGCCTCCTTCTATCAGATCCATATCAAGCAAGGGCGTCTGGAAGCTCATTTGGGATGGAAGCTGCTCCCTTTGACCATCCCTGCTGGCCTTCTATGGGCAGAGGTGAGGGGAGTGTGCATACGATGAATTCATGACCACTAGTCTGACAGAGGCTATTTAAACATATTGTAGCAGTTTCATTTGTGTGCTGCCAAAATATTAAAAGAAAAGCTGATGCTAATATAGTATCAACCACCAACACTGCATAATTAAGCATGTATTATTTGCAGTTGATGTTTGTCTGTTTAATAGAATTAAGGATAATTAAGAGAAAACAGTGAGAAGATATCACTGCACAGTATAATAATCTACCAAAGCAAGTGAAACAGTGAGAGTAATATCTCTGAGTAAGGTTGTTCTCCCTGTGTGTTTTTTCCTCCTTCATTTATTCAATGAGTCACTTAATTATAAAATTGATATTATTATATACATACATACATACATACATATGTGTGTGTCTGTATATATGGATTAAGTGAAAAAGTGATAGAGCATGGCTGGGGCACATTAGGATTTTAAAAGGGGACACTCAAATTTTGAGAGTAGAAGCATTTGCCACATTGGGCTAAGACGGGCACATCCCAGCTCTCTTTCATGTAGCATCTTCTCTTTTTCTTTACACTGAATTGCCCTGTGATTGTCCCTGTCTCATCACATTCCCCACTCTCCTGACCCTAAAGCTAACTTCTCTGAATTGGCTGGAGTAAGTCCAAAGGACATTAAACAATGGTTTGGCCCCTGGGTTTTGCTACAAGAGCGAAAGTGGATGAATGGCTTGTGCCAATCCATGCTTTGGTAAAAGCATCTTCTTTTGATGCTAAGCCTCCTCCCTGGCTGCCGTGTATCAGATAGACATCACCTTTCTGTTGGTGGGTATCTCTTTGCTTTAAGGGTCTGGTCCTTTAATCAAAGTCAGTAGGAACAGCAGAGGGAGTGTGGCTGAGGATGTATTTACCTGAAACATCCAGAGCTCTGAATATATCACCAATATTAGCCAGAATGGCCTGAGGAACATCTGTGCTTTAGCTTTGCTCAACAAAGACAAATACATCTCACTCGGTGCTTCGTTCTTATATAAGTTTCCATATCAGCAGAAATAATTCAATGTATCTCGGTAATTCTGTTAAGGCCAGCTCACCAGTTCCCCCACCTCAGATTCAATAGTAATTGGGTTGGTATTACCTGCAGGTATCTTTGTAAGAAGATGCTGCTAATGTCACTACTCCAGAAGCTTTATCAATACATTAATTGGTGCTAGAAAGTTGACAGCCTGCCTTTATGAGTGCTTGGCTTTGAGCAACCTGAAACTTAAATTATCGTTTGAAATTATTTTTGTTTTGGAAGATAATGCACTACAGAGGGTAAGTAAGAAGCATCATCCTTAGATGGCACCCGCATCTGATGAATGGATACCTAATGCAATCACTATTTTTATTTGTTCCTGTAGTGAAGGCACACCCAGGGGCTTTGCTGAGGATTAGGGCCTCTGTGCTCAGTACCATGTACAAACAGCTTGCAATCGAATGTGGATTCATATATAAGAAAATGAAACCAGCCATTCCCTTTCAGAAAAAATTGAATTCCCTTCCCAACAGGTCGATAACATGAGCTCAGATGGAGGTAGCTGAAAAGGATATCTGCCACAGTGCACAGCGGAGCTTCCTTAGGAAGGTCCCAGATCTCCATAAGGCTCCAACGAGATGAATCTCTGCACCAACACAGAGCTTTTGGGAAAAACTGGGGTCCAAGATAGAAACTTTCCCCTCTGTCTTCATTCCTCCAGGGCCACCTTTACAAACAGGCACAGCTGGTGGTTCCCTGCGGTAGCCGGGGCTGTCAGGCTGCCTTCCTAGGACAAGGTATGTGACATAGCACTGCCCCAGTCCCCAGTCTGGCCAGTCTCTATCTGCACAGCCTCTGGCAGAAACTGCAGGGACAGCGATTACTATCCTGGGGGTCAGCTCCCCACTTTCCTCCTCCTCAGCAACAAGTGAGGAAGCAAGTCCAGCTCTCCTTCCCATGACTGTCCTTCCCTCTCCCACCTGATCCAGTTGCTCTGGTTCCTCACTCATGAAGCATTCAGGCAGCTGGCCCAGTAGCCCAGAGAGAACTTAGTAAAGCAGTTTTCCCCATAACTGGTGTCTCCCCAGCTTTTCTTACACTCTTCCTCTAAATCTTCTCTTTGCTTTTGCAGAACTGAATTTTACCAGCCTTGAGCTGGTGTTGTGCTCTTAAGCTCTGCTGAGAGCTGGTCCTGAAAGGCACCTTTCTGCCTGGATTTTGCAGAGCTCTCTGAGATCTGATCCTCTCTAGGATGTGATCATCCTGTCACTGCACAAAAAAGACCCGATGGGTTACCACAAAGGTGCCAGCAGCTTGAACTCAATTGGTCTAATTTGCATGCTTGGCTGAAATTTTAGGGGCCTGGGAAGAAGGAAACAGAGATGGATACAGCTACCTAACTCTCTTTGCCAAACAATGCAAAGGCATAAGCAACCATAAAGACTTGGAGAGGTTGCCCCTGTCTCCCTTACCTGTAAGGTGCAAGGAAAGTTGAGGGGAACCATTGGAAATGTTAGTTGTCTTCATGCCTTTGAAATCTGCTTCATCACCCTTTCCTAAAGTAGGATTCTAGGGCTGGTTGGTGCCATTTCTGATGCTTTGAACTATGTGGCAGTAGTTAGAGCACTGACTTAGGGTGGGCAATATCTACCTCTCAGCTTTCCTCCAATGGACGCAGAAATGTTCTCCCATTTCCCAGATCTCCAGGGTGCCCTGTTTTTTTTTCCCTGACTTTCTAACCGTTTTTTACCAGGGAAGCAGAGACTCCACAGGGTGCTGCAGAGAAAACAGCCACAGGGAAATGGCTGCCTCAGCTTGGTGGTATCAGGAGAAGTCTTGGCTCATCTCCTGGAAACTGAGGCAGGGTGTAGGTGCCTGTTTGCCCACACTTGGATTGCTTTAGGGTTGGTAGACCCAGCCATGCCACCTGCACCAGCAACTGCAGCAAAGAGCCTGAGCAACATTCAGGCTGAACCTGCATGGATTTAGCTGTCAATGTCCAAATATGCAATTGTTGAAAAGGAACATGAACTGAACCAATGTCTGATATTTGTAAACCAGAGTGTGTCTGTGTTCACATTTATTCACACCTTTCTCCAATGTTCCAGTTCCTAGATTGGTGTGAGGATAGTTCCTCGGAAATTAATAACTGTTAGAGCTCTTGTGGCTCAGTGAATTGTTTACTTCCTTACATCATTAATACTATTCTTGCAGGAAGGAGGAGTGTTGAAAATAATAAACACTCTTTTCTTCATTAATATTCTGAAGAGTATGGGAGCAAAGACAAGACATGACTGCTAGCTACTGTGGGCTCTTGAAATACATGGCTTCCAGGTGGTGCTTCAGTCCGTGCTCAGATCTTTTCTGGTCACCATAATAAAAAAGGGGTACCATTAAACACCTTTTCTGGCATTCTGTCTCTTCTGTCGTCTGTCTCTCTCTCTCTGTATACGCATCGTATATACATCACTTAGAGAACACGCTGGATTTTCCATGCCGGGTGTGGGTGTCACAGCTGCATCTGCCCGGGAAATCACCCCCGAGCACTGCTCGGTGGTGGGGTTGATGGTTCAGTAGGTGGCACTCTTTCCTCTTGATTTAGGACCAAACCCGGGTCCCAGCGCGATGTGTGGGGAACCGTAAGGCCGAGGTGCCCCGTTCAGCTCTGTTATCGGGGCTGGTTGTTTCTGCTGCGTTTCTGGCCTCGGGTGGGTGGGAGGAGGACGGACCCTGGCACCTCAGTTAAAATTACTTTGTGTAATTGCATTCTGATTCTATCAAACTCTTCCACACATTCAACTGGTGATGTATTGTTTTTTACTTTTCAGCCTAAAAACTGCTGCCTGGTATTCAATATGTTGTAGCAACTCTTAAATCAGTTATTACTGTCTACCCCAGGGATGATTGCATTCCTACAGTGGAAAAGAAACGTGTCCCTATACATTCCTCCCTTCACAATGTTGAATCTTAATTAGTTGCCACTTATAAAGTGCTTTGAGATCCCCAGAGGAAAAAAAAAAAAAAGAAGTATGAAAGTGCAAAGTATTGCTAATTGTTATTTTAGCACTTTAAAGGCATGAACCTGGCCCTGAAAACGAGCCACAAAACTGCACTAATTCCAAATTCTGCATGAGAAAACTCGAGGCCACGAGGGAATTTGAAAGGTTCCCAATTAGGCAGAATTCACAAGACAGACAAAAACTGGAAGACAAAGGTTTAACAAAAGAGGCAAGAATATATTTCATAGGAACCTGGAAGACAAGAAGAGAAATACAGTGATAGACAGATACTTGGTCTAGACCACCGACTGGGTGACGATCCGACCGGGGAGATGCCTGTGCCTCAGCATGTGATGCACTGGTAAAGGAACCGGGCAAACCCACACCTGAGGTACCTGAAGCAACTTCCTTGGAGGGACATCAGGGATCTGCTTGGGCCATTTTTGTAGCTGGTATCACAAGAGCAGAGACAGGGAGTCAGTGACACTGATAACTCAGGTTATCAGGTAACTCAGGTCAGGGGAGAGAATGGTCATTTGTGTGATGTTGACACTGCCCCGTGCCTTTGGATCTTGTGGTTTTTTTTCTCCTCATATTTATTATTTTTACTATTTTTGGAAAATTCTGGAGCAGAGGAACAAGTGGTGAAAAATATGAACTTAGAATCAAAAATGAGCAACAACCTTGGGGCTCGATTTACAAGGCCAGCTCAGGATGCTAACGACCATTCTATGTTCAAATGTAAATTTTCTAACTCTCTCCTGTCCCCTCACAGGAAACATTTAATTCCCTAAATACCGGAGTTTCTGCAGATATGGTTTGCCAGGTGCCATGGCACTGAGCTCATATAGATAGACCTTAACCTGCAATTTGATGACATCTGTTTCACTGGTGAATTGATGCTCTTTCCCAGAGCAGGGGATCCTGCAGCCACACTTGGAGCCTGCTTTCCCCTCTCCCCGCATCTTCTCACAAAACACAACCAAACACTCCTTCCTGCTACACACCTTTTTACCAAGTCTTCTGATAATCCTTGAGATTAGATCCCTGTACTGCCTGTTCTGGGCCAGAAATGCACAGCCAGGTCTCCCTTCTTTCAGAAGACTTTCTGCCAGTGAGGTACTGAGCGAGACAGGGTGAAGCTGGTTTAGTCAGCTGTGACAGTTATTTTCAGTTTCAGAGGAGCCCTTTGCATTTGCAATTCAGTATTCACAGACTAAGGAACCCAGCCCTGCTTCTCCCCCAGTGCAGGTAGGGATCCAGCCCCCAGGGCTGAAGAATCAACTCTTTACGGCTCCTTGTTCCCTGTGACTTAATGAATATTTATGTCTTTATTGCAGCATGGAATAGCTCAGGTCCCATGAGCACAGCAAGCAGGGGAATGTTTGATTTGTGAGCCTGAGATAGGGAGCAGCAGTAGCTGAAATTCAGGTGCCATGGGGATTTTTGTAGTGGAGGGGAGAGCCCTGGTATCTATGCAGTTTAGGCACCAAGGAGGTCTGGAGGATATCTAGTTTGGAAGTTAGCACACAGAACAGCAATTAGACACCTCCAACATCCCCAAAAATCTAGTTCCAGATGTTCCAGGACAGTGTGCAATCCATATTCACATATTTTGATTATTCAAAAAGGTTTTTACCTACCCTGAAAATTAAGCACAAAGGTTCTCATTCTAGATGTTGCAGCAATATAACTCTGGATAAGTATCCCTGAAGCTGATCAGCAAAACAGCGTTTACATTTGCCTCTCTGAGGATTCTTTACTTAACCAGATAATAGTGTTGTCGTCAGACTAATCCATATGCCTGCAGAAGAAAGTATCTCCCTCCTTTTATTGTTGCCATAACATTTCCTTTTTGGACATTCACTGTGTACCTAAAGGTTCCACAATTTACACAGAAAATAGCAAGCTTGTCTTTCCCTGCTAGTTTTCTGCTGATTTTACCTGCACTCATGATGCGATAATCAGTGTTCATTTTCTTGGCATAAGATACAACAGATAAAAGTTAATTATCCTTAACGAAATACCACAAATACTGTATGGAAGGGCACAACATTTACCTTTTTGGGCTGGATCTTTGCTAAGTGCATTCATGTTTTTTAATGTCAAATCTCCTCAAGAAGATGTTAAGACCAGCCCCTGTTTCCTTGTGAGTCCCCAATAAGTAACAGCTCAGGTACTTCTTAGGACGAGTTTTTTTGTGAGACAGCTCAGTCTTTACAGCTCATTCTGCAAAAATTTAGTCTCCTCACTATAGCTCCTGTGATCTAACTGTTCCTCTTGCATTCACTCAGCCCTTTGGACCTCTTAGAAGCCAGTCTATATCTTTAAAGAGGTAGAAGATTGGTGATGGGAAAGAAGAGATGAAGTTATCTGGTCTGTCTCACTGCGTTCCTAGCTGAGCTGATGTGAGGGACACCCTGGGGCAACACTGCCAGCAGTGGGGGGGAAAGCATGGGATTGGGGGCTACCCCCCAGAGCAGTGAGCTGTAAGCTTGCCCCACCTGCCTGTGAAACTCCACCCTCAGAGGTGAGCAGGTGTCATTCCTCTGTGTGACCCACCCCACGACTTCTCCAGCAGAGCTCCTGATGCAGCACAGCTGCAGCCAACTAAACCCAAATACCCAAATTAGATCATGCCACCATTGCAGATACCACAAACCAATGTGGGAGAGAAGAAAGAAAGGACCTAAGAAGTGGTGCTGGCTGTGGCAGGAGAAAATGGGCTACTTTGCTTCTGTGTTTGAGCCTAATCATTGAAATGAGAGTGTGGCTTCACTGGTGTCTTGGAGCTTTAGGGCTGTGTGCTGAAAGCAGGTTAAGTGCCAGTAGCAAAGGAACAGAGTACTCGGTACCAGAACAACACAAACATCTCTGTCAAGGCAGTGACCTGCAGGACTCTAATTAGCTCTGGTAGCAGCAGGACCCAGCTGTGATGCTGAACACAGATCTGAAGCTTGAAGAGACTCTGGCCAGCCACAAGCAGGCTCCATGACCATGCCAGAAAAGAAGGGAACAGAGGAAACTTCTGCCATGGTAATATGAAAGAGTGCTCGAAAGGTGTCTCGGGCTCTTGTGCCAGCTGGCTGAATGGCCACAGAGCCTAGGTATAGAGACTAGTTTCTGTAATTTCTGGGAAATGTAAAGACATCTATGTTCAATATTACAGCTTGTGACTCATTTTCTCTATTTGCTACCCCAAATGCATAACACACATACACAGAGGCTCCAATCTTCTCTCCTGTGACCTTCAATCATCTGTTGAAAAGTCATGTCATTAGGATGAAATTGGAACAGTTTATTTCAGAAATTTTACTAACCGAGGTGAAGAAACTTCTATGTTGCATTTACTCATCTCTCCTTGAAGACTAAAGATGAGGTGGGTCACCCAAAAGGCAGATTTTTCCATCATTCTGACCTTACAGTACAGTGTCCGTATTTTCTTGAATGTGGGAAGCTGATAACCTTGCCCTTGTTATGTTTTCACAGATCTGGGCCTCTTTTAATCATGTTCCTCTAGGCAATTCCAGATCTATTTTCTACTTGACCCTATAGTTTTGATTTGCATGGTAGGTTCTGTATTTTTTTGCTATTGCACCTTTCTTTTTTTTAACAAAGAATTCCATCCTTGAATTTGCCCATAATTCTGATTTGCCCATGATTCTGGCATTAATCCCTAAAAAAAAAAAACAAAACAAAAAGAGGGTACAAAATGTATAGGCTCTCCCAGAACCCAGAGAACCGAGTATCACTAGGAACATCAGTGCTAAGTACTGTTGTTTACCCAGGCACTCCAAATGCATTAATAGGTTACAAAATGGAGATGAGTTTAGGTTAAACAGACAGCTTTGTCACCTTGCAGATGACAGGTCTTTAGACTCACAAGATAAATAAGACAATTCAAGCGTGGCTTTACCACTCAACATACTTCTCCTTATGTTCTTACAAAAGCTTGAGCAATTGTGTATTAATGTAAAAGGCACTTTCCTTTCTGTGATTATTTATGTAATCAGTAGGAAAAAATTCATGATGAACTAGACTCTGCGGGTCAGCCTCTGATCACTCTAATTTGAATGTTGGATGAAGAAAAAATGTCACAGGCAGCCAATATCCTGAAAAAGAGAAGATCTGCAGGGACGCTGACAGGGGACTGGCAGTGAGTTTTCACAGTAGACTTCACTGGTTATTTGCTGTCTTTCTCTCTGTGTATCATCTGGTCTTTTGCCCCTGAATTACCAGCTTAGGCTCCCCTGCATGCAAGACAGATGCCTCATTTGTGGATAGCAACAGGAGTCATGTCCAAAATAGATGTTGAACTATGGAACGGAGAAACTTCTGGACACATCTAAAAATATAACATTAATTGCCTCAGGAACACTTGGACTCGAGGCTGTGATGCCCACAGAATTTTAGGTGCCACCAGGTTTCACAAAGGAATGGTTTGGATTTACCACATTTTTGGGTCTTAAGCCTTAAAAAGACTTATTTCTGGTGTGGCACCATAAGTCCTTTATGTCTCTGTGTAATTTGCAGGGAATCGCCTCTACCTGAGAGCTCCAGTTTTGCTGGCTCCCTAGTCGGGGAGGGAGGTGGGCTGTAGTAACACATAATTTGGGCTTCTACTGCTCCCAGGTGTTGTATGGGGAGCAGAGACATCTGTCTTGGGGGTAGCCATTCCTCTGCATGGCAGGGTACTTGGGTGCAAGGCTGCACCTTGCCATACCAAGGTGAAGTAAGTGATTCCAAAGTGGCCACAGTAGTCTATATACTCATCATTTGCCCTTTCCTAATCTCAGCCTCATGTTCTTCTGTGATAAAACTGACCATAGTGTTGATTTCTGTTCTGAAGCTCTCCCCAGCTAGAGTAAGAGAACTCAGATATGACAGTGGCAGAATTTCACAAGGTCCTTATTGCAGTACAGGAAAACAGTTTTATTGACCCTTTTCAAAGAGGGGTAATCGATGGCTTGATATCCAGCTGCTCGCCAGCAATAAGCAGAATACTGCTCTCTGGTGAGATCCCATCTGTGATATTGTGTTTGGTTTGGGCCTCCAGCTGAAGAGGGGTTGCTGCAGAAATTGCTGCAGGTCTAAAGGAGAGCTACTGAAATGGCACATGGCTGACACTGACAGGCTGAGGGAGTTGGACTTATTCTGCTTTTGTGGAGAGAAGCAGAACTTGTAACTATAATGGCTTGGTGGGCAGCCACAAAGATAGAAGTCCAAAGTCCTTCTTGATAGTGCCAAGCACTGTAAGAACATCAAAGGCCAGAAGATGTGGTTTAGGATTTCAGCCTGGTCATTAGGGAAACATATTTCAGCAGGAGGGCACAACAGTGGAAGAGCTCACCAGCAAGGTTGTCCAACCACCATCTTTTGAGGTTTGCTAGACTCAGCTACACAAAGCCACAGACCTGGTCCCGTGTGGGTGATAGTCCAGCTGAGTAGGAAGATGGAGACTAGAGACCTTCAGATGTCTGTTCCAGCCAACATTTCTGTGATTCTGTGATTTAGACAACTCTGAACATTTCTGTAGCTATTATCTGTAGCATAAATGCAGTTTTGGGCTTCTGAAATGAAAACAAACCAGACCAGGAGACCAGAACAAAAAAAAATCTGAGAGAAAAAGTATTGCTTTAAAAACTAGTGTGCCAGAGGACTGGAAGAACCTCATACATATGCTAGTATAAGAGGAAGAGCTGCATGTTCACTATTACATATGCATGGACTGACTATGAATCTCCTGTCATGGTACAAAATGCTGGGGATAACTTCAGAAGGAACTTGCTGGAAGGAGACTCGGCATGCTAAGGTGGTGAAAGACTGACTCTCAGCTGACAGCAGAACAAAGTCTTTTCCTGCTCTAAAATGATTCTTACAGAGAAGAGCTATTGTGTGTGTGGAGCCTCATCCAGCTCTTGACAATGGTAGCGCTCGGGACCGAAACGTTAGGAAGACAGAAGGAAATACCCTGAGGAAAGGAGTCATCATTAATTTTACTGCTACTGGTATTTGGGAGTGAGTAATACCGAAGTCTCAGGCTTGCAGTCATCCATGTAGCAATAGCCCCCGATTTAGTCTACAACAAAGAAGTCTGCTGTCAACACACACATGCACACATCTATACTATCTTTGAAATGCCTTCTAGCACCCCTCGCCAGTTACTTCCCGTGCGATTAACACATTCCTGATGAGTGGGCAAAAGCAGCATTTCCACTTTTCACTGTACGACAAGCCTTTGACCGTCTGGGCTGGCTGCTGCAAACGGTGCCCTGCCATTTCACCTAATCCCGCGTGTCAAACCGAAGCAGCAGACTGGAGCTGTGGCAGCCACACGTCACTGTGCATGGATATGAAACCTAAAAAAGAAATGAACTTGTAGATCTCCACGGATCTATTTAAATGCAATATTTTATTCCATTCCATGTAGCTTTTTATACAGTTCTCATCACCATAGCAACAGAGGTCCAGCTCCTCAAAGGGTATTTAGGTATCCTTCAGCACCCAAATCTACCAGCTGGGTGATATTGCAGTCACAGAAATATTATTGTTTCCGCACACAAGGAGCCTGAAGACAGCTACTGCTCATAGCTGAGAAGCTGCTAAGGGCTCCAGATCAAGCCAAAACAGGACCTGAAGACAGATCCTCAAAGTGGGGATTTCCCCACTTAACTCCTCAGTGTCTTGGAAACACCCTAGGAAGATGGTTAAAGGAGCTGTGGCCCACCCAGTGGACAGCCTAGAGACAAGTGTGGCCCTATAGTCATTTCTATACCTGCCAGTCTTGCCATCCTCACAACCCTGCCAGCTTGGTGGTTAAAGCACTGATGCGTAATGGATAGTTTCAGATTTTATTCTGAGTCATTTGAAGCAGAGAAGTACATCTCCTTCTCCCACATCCTACCATAACCCTATTTCCAGTTCTCCCTGTTTGAATGAATGGGCTGAAACAAAAAGATTTCCTCTGCAGAACACCTTTGCCCCAGGGGAAAATTTTGAATTTTGCTTCAAATGAAGCAAAACCCGGCAACTGAGCTAGAGTTTCCTGCAGCAGAAGATTAACAATCATCTGTCATAGTTTGGTTCTATTATCTCTTTGTAAAGGGAGATATGTGTGCAGGGGATTCTTAAAATATACATATTTCTGTGCATATAAACTGGATACTTCTTTGCATGCTTCTACTTAGATGAATAGTATGTATATATTTAGCAGCATTGTACAGATATTGCATGAATAAGGGTTGGCTGGTACATTTTTTATTTCCCCTCTCTAACTACCTCAATATATGTTGCATACAGTGATGTTTGTGTTCAGGCAGTGTGCAAGGCTGTGCACGCACATGCCCTGTTTGATGGGGGAAAGGGATCTCCTTGGCACAATACTTATTAGTGTCATCAATCATCAGGGGTGTCATTTCCAAATTCCCTTTCCCTTACCTAATTTGCTAAACCTAATTCTTTATCACACTAGAAAACCCAGCATGAGAGATGGAAGTGATAATGAGAGGTGGCTTGCTCATCCATGCTCTGCTGTACAGAGGGGATGTCAGCCTGGCACCTTCTGGAGGGATTTCCCATTTTCTTTCTCTTTCCATGTAGGGTGCTCTGTACCTGCTCAGCCCACAGCAATTAGCAGCCCATTGCGTCCTTATTGCACTGTGGCTTTATTTACTTCTGGCTCTTCAGTGCACTCCTGACTTGCTGAAGTCCTTAAGTCAAGTATCTTGCTAGGTTTGTCTGTTGGTGCTTTCTAGGTTCAGATATATTTCCTAATGCCTCTAGTTCAGGACACCTCCAAAATGCACTTTGTTAATCCCAACAACCTAAGACTATGGATTTTTTTCCCCCTAAATCTGGTACTGAATTAGCAAAAGACCTTTATCAAAAACTTGCCTTATTGAATTTGCCAGTCCTTGCATATCTTTAAAATTTAAGAGGGAGAAAACAACAAACCATGAGTGGAATTTAAACTACCAACTCAAAATTCCCATTCCTGACATGGACAGGGCCAGGATTTCCTCTTATACATGCCGTCACTCCCATCCCACATGCAAGTCCTGTTCTTGTCAATGAATTTAGTTCACCAGAAGTCATTGATTTCCCTGGGTTTATTCACAAGAATAAACCTGTGTCCTACACACAGACTGCTGATGACATTAATGGTTCTGCATCCTACCGACATAGATTACAGCACTGGATCAGGGCCCAATTATTCATGGATGTGACTTTGGTTCACCAGCAGACCTTTAAAATATGCAGCTTCGTCTCTCAGCTGTTGTAAAGAGGATGCCATAGAAGGAAAACAGAAACATATGGAAACTGTAATAAGGCAGGTCAGGAGACCTAGAAGGAAATAACCTTCAAAATCTCATGCATGTTAAGGGAAAAAAAAATTACAAGCTGTGTTTTTCATAAGACGGGGAATGTATGTCCAGTGCATAAAGCTTTTGAGACCAACACAAAGAATCAGTGAAGCCTGACTCTCCTGTTTGATGAGGAATGAGTAAGACTCAGAATACAAAGATGTCACCAATTAGCAGTGTCTCAGCCAGAAGTGTGAATATTTTTAGAAAACTGGGAGAATGGGAGACTTATGTTTAAACAAAGAAGAGATTTTAATCAGATGAAGAAACAGATATTATGGAGGATACTTTAAAAAATCCTTTGGGAATTTGGTTGCCTAGTACCAGGAGGAATGGTATTTAACTCCTTTTTTCTTTTTCCTTTTTTTTCCCCCTGGCTTTGGACATCTATGATACCCCCAGTGACAAAACACAGTCCTATGTGCTAGAACATTTGGGATTCCCTGTTCAGATGCTGTCACGATGACAACAGCCTTTGTAGGAGCACAAGAAATCACACTGTGCATTAAGGCACACAGTACTGTAGTTTCACCAAAACCAGAATCTTTATACAAGTCCAGTAAAACAGACCACTTTGGGAAGGACCTACTCAAAAGGTGAAAAGTCCCATCGGTAACTCTGGCTGGCAGCAGCCAGGATTTATCAGAAAATTGGAAGAGAATGTTTCTGACACAGAAGTTGTGATAACAGGAAATGTACAGCAAAGGGACCACTTTGATAACTGGATTTGCAGTGGTGCACTTTACCCACCCTGTGTGTCCCCATGAGGCAGGCAGGCAGGCAGATGTGCAGCAAAAGCTACATCACTTGGATGCCCCATGTGCAGCAGCAAGAATTCCAACCATGAACGCAGCTATTTGCTTAGAGGCCCTGAGACCCCAAAGACTGCTTTTTCTTTACAGAGGAGGTACCTATTTACTCAACTTCCTGACTGAAAGCCATTATGAGACAGCTATAGCTATAAATAGGGGCTTAAACAATAGTATTTGAGATTGTGAAAGCTCTTCTGAGCAGGGATTGACTACTACATTGACCCAATGTTCATTACTCTATTCTTGGTTGGCTTTTGGGCATATTTATAAAACCTATTCTCCAAGGAAAATACGAAAACCTTAAAGGCTAGAAAAATGCTATGCTTTTATATGAGAAGTATCAAGCATAAGGGAGAACCTGTGCTTGCTACAACCTAGACATTTACTGTAAATCGTGCTCTGATCTGGTCTGTTCACACCCAAAGGGATCATCCCGATGCCTGTATCCAAGGAAAGATACCATCAGATTCCTTGTGTCCCACTGGGTGTTCCATGAGTGAATTTGCTTGATCAAGTCCTCTTTTCTGGGAGCTGTAAGTGCCTGATGGGAGTGGCTGTTAGCATAAGGAGGCTACAAAGAATGAAGTAAGACTTTGGCACTAGAACTGCAAGTTACTGGTCAATAGCACTAACTTTACCAGATCTTCACCAGAACTACAACTCTCCACCACAGTAAATTCTCCAACATTCAGATTGCCTTAGAAGTATGAGTATTTTGTTAGTCTTTAGGAGCAGACCTGTAGAGAAAAGAATGATAAAATATCTTGCAAGTGTAAGATCATGTGTGATTAGATGCAGGGAGTAAGCCTCAACTCCTGCATATCCCCTGTGGACTGGGAGAAGTCCTTTTCCTCCCTTACACCCCAGAGCAGTCCTGCTGGCTGTGTCCAGCTGTGTGCCCTCTGATACATGTTGTACAGCTATTCCCTGGAGGACCTTAAGGACTTGCAGCTTGAGCTCACAAGTTCTGGGGGCTGAACTTGTCTCCACGTGTGTGTCACACTATAGTAAGTACCCTCTGCACAAGAGCAAGGTAGCAGTTTCTCTGATGCAAAGTCAGCTGGTTGCTATGACAAAACATGGGTGTTGTTTGAATGCTGTTTTGAGGCTAATGTGGACCCCTTGCAAGAACATTTAAGGAGATCTGTTTTAGAATACATATTTGAAAGGATGTCCCCTAATGGGTTGGCCCTTACATTGTATCTAATATTTCTATGGATTCTAGCTAGTGTTCCTGGTTATCCTACGTGCTAGCAATATCAGGAATAGCCATGCATATCATCTGCTATGAGAAAACTTTTAAAGTCTTAAGAACGTTTTACCGAGAGATGTGGCCATTTTCTCTCATATGTTTGTCAGAGGGGAAGGAGCAACCTCTATACAGATGACCAACCCAAGATCTACTTAACTTATACCATAACAGCCAACTGCAAAGATGGATGAGGCACCTACCCCTATTGGCTGGCTTTCCACTCCACCAAGGCAGGCAGAAATTCACCAGGTCTTTTTCAGTCTGTAGAATTTTAAAGAGGTCACCAAATCATTGTGGGGATAAAACTTTCTTGCATGCTTTGAAATTGAAAAATATTATACTTTGTAGCAGAGATTTTTTTTGGCAGGTAAGTACCTTATGATTCACATTTTGCTTTCATCAATCACAGTAAAAGTCAAGTAAGGCTGGTTATTACTGTGCCTGCTAGATTTTCTCAACAAGTCTGCAAAGCTAAGTATTTCTACTATTGTATTTAGATAATTACCACAGCCACCTACAATTGGATGGCCTTCTAATGGTACTTAGAAAAATATTATTTTTGTAAATCCACCAAGTTATGCATTGAGGTGCAATTCAAACTAGGATCATCATGAAGGAAGTTTTCACTGTCTCCCTGATCCTCCAAGGTCTGTGTAACAATTCTGGCCCAGGAGCCAGCTGTATGCTGGGTTAAAAGACCAGAGATTTTCACCTTGGGGTGAAGGTTTAGTGGAACTCATTGTTTTTAATTTGCAGCTTTGAAAAGTGTAACCACCTATGTTTTATAGATTTTTCTTTTCCTGTGAGGGAACTCATCAGCTTTGATGTCTGTAACTATTGATTCTCTGTATTAAGGGATTGGTAGAACAGATTAACCACAATAGCATGTTAATTAAGACCATGTTTCAGCTTTCCAAAATTACTCTCTTTTTGCAGAAAGCTGATGAATTGACTGACATTAGAGACCATCCAAGCTAAGGAGCCAGAAAGTATAGATCACTAGGGAAATCGTCTGTATATCCAAGAGGAAGTTTGGAGGCAGCGCAATCCTGTTTTAACAATGTCCTGTGTGGGCTGTTACCACCTGTTAGCACCAAATCTTAGTGGTGCTAATGGGATACTTTGCATAGAGAGAACCCTGTCAGATCTTCAGCCAGGTTGAGACCGGATTTGCTGTGTGTGCAAATCCCAGGATGAGAAGTCAAGACTAGAAACAGAACCTTGTACCACAGAAAGACATTCAGCCAAGCAAGCCCAGCCTATCAGACTGGGAACTTCTTCAGGTTTTCTACATTATCTTCAGCTAAATCAGTCATCTCCTTCCATCCTTAACTTTCGTCTGACTTGTCCAGTTAGGCTTCAGGTCTTTGGAGCAGACCCTTGTGGTGAGTTTGTGCCTCATACAGAGAATCCTAATCTGAGCTGGAGATGTTATGGCTGCTCTTGGATAAAACACATTTATCAACTGAAAGGACAGTGCAAATGTCTTGTGTGTCATTTCTCCTGGCTCAGTGCTCCCAGACTCCGGCTCTGGAGGAAGGACCCTCTGCCCGCCTTTCACTCCAGCTTTGCTCTGCCTTTCCCAAGCCTCATTTCTGGCTGCACTCTCACCAATTATTTTTTTTTTCAGAGGCTGTAAACCTCAGTGTCAGCTCAGCTCGCATTAGTGTCAGAGAAGTATCTCTTGGCGGTTTACAAAAGAGAAAATGGAAAGTCGAGTATTATTTAATGTGAAATGTGGTAGAGTGCCTATCCCGAGCTTCTCTGAGAGGCCTGAGGCTCCAGCTACCTGGAAAAGCTGATAAAAGCTGCTGTCATCCGGTGATTCAGCTCCCCTTCTACCATGGCTCAGCCCCGCTCTGCGTGGGCGACTCACAACACACATAAACTCTGTTTCTGCTGCAGACCAGAAGTTAGCGGGGCTATTCACCCAAGTTTCTCTCGTGTTGAAGTGTCTGTTGACTTTTCACTTTTGAAAAGTTGACTTGTTCTTTTGAAGATGTATTTAGTCAGGAAAATGCTGTGAGTTTGCTTTTTGTGCAATGGTATGGGTTGCTTTTTAGCTATTCTGGCTGGGAGTGAGAAAAAACGGATTGATGCCCAGGGGAAAACGGATTGATGCCCAGGGGACGTCGCTGGTGCTAGGTCATGCCAGAAAGGGCCAGTACAGCATGGGCAGAGTCACCTTCTCCAGCAGATAAAACCCCCTCTCCATTTCTCCACCACCCCTGTTACCCATTACAAGGGTATCCAGCAGACTCTTTTATGTTGTAGCATCCTGCAAGTCAGAATGTGGGTTGGATTTCCAGAAAGAAATATTGCCAGTGCAACCCTTCAGGGTCGTGTACAAGCTTATATTCAGTTAATTGCATTTTAATTTGGGTGTTGAAAAATTGAGGAGCATGAGCTGTACAACTTTAGAATACTGTTTAAAAATGCATCTTGCCTGTGTAGATGGGAGTACGTAAAAGGTGGATACCTTTTAAAATAAGCTTCAATTTTATTATTGCTGTGATTTTCCACTTTCAACATTTTCTGGAAGGGAGAGGCGTATTTGGTTCAGAAGTTGTTCTAGCCAGTTCTATCCATTTTGCTGAACTGACTCCTTCACCCTCCCCAAAAGGCTTTCTTTTTAATAACAGCTGTTATTTCTTTGCAAGTGCTGGGAAGAGGAGTCCAATAAACCCCTCCTTGGGTTCCTTCCAGAAATAAAAAACCTTTCATCTGTCATTCAGGCCTGCCTTTTCATTAATTCTATTTCAATGTATTTTGTGTGACCGCGTGTCTGCCTTTGCAACAGCAAGGAATCTCAGTGGGACGGAGCAGCTTAATCGATCAGCAATCCTGGTCACCCAGAAAGAGTGTTAATTGGCCTCAGTACTTGAAGCATGTGACACTGCCTGACCTAATCATCAGAACTGGAGAAGTCAATAAATTAGAGGAGAAATGCAGATGGATAAAATAAGGACCCAATTCTATACAATATGCTGTGAACATTATTCCTGAAACAAGTAGCACTATATGGAAAAGCCAACTCAAGCATTTTGCTGGATAAGGCCTGGGGGAACTAAGAGCAAGAATAATTTTATGTTTTCAGAGTTTCAACTTTTAGTCTCCTGTCACGTACATTTGATACGTCTTCGTGGTTTGTCTGAAGGCTCCTAACTGAATCTGTGGGAATTATTCATTCTCCCACTCTAATAATCCGGTGGTTCAGCTTGCCTGGCCCCTGCACTCCCTGGAGAGGGGCTGAGGCCGGCGACGCCAATGTGACCTGGTCAGGGGACTGGCAGGGACGTGCCAAGGCTCACCTCCCTCTGCGAGAGGAGCTGCCTTCACACAAAACTCCGTGTGTCTCGGTTAAATGCTGCAGGTGAGACCGCAGCTCCCTCTGCGGCAGCAGGAGGAGGTTTGCCTGCCACAGGGTCCAGCCAGAGCATTTACCTCCAACCACTGATGAGAGCTAATAACTTCAGCCTGCTAATTTAGGCTTGTAATTTAGACACACAAACAGGCTGGTGTGGATACCTCCAACGACTGGGTGAGGACTGAAGGAGAGTGGATTGCCTTCAGAGGCAGGCAGGTTCCTTATCAAATGTGTTTCTTGTTCTCGTGCTGCAGATGAAGGACTTCAGTCCCTGGAACCGGCAGAGGAAACTTTACAAACTTTGACAGCAAAGGAATTAGCGTGATGAGCAGGGAGAAGGATTACCCTGCATACACGGGCAGGGCTTGTGGCTGGCAACCAGGTCAGGCAAAGGCTGACAGAGGGAGACAGAGTCATCCAACATCCCAAACGTACATGGGGGCAGAGACCAGCCCTCTTGTGAAGTATGGCTGGGTTGGAATAGGACACTTAATGTCCCTTCTGCGGGACTAGGTCTCTCAGGATCTGGAGTAATAAAGCTTTTCATCCTGTCTGCTCTGAAGGCAGAGAGTACAGTAGGGTATCCTAAATCTTCTCTAACATTCAGAAAAAAAAAGGAAATAAAGAGTAAATGCATCTGAGAGGCAATGTGTTCAATGGAGGATGGTGTAAAGGGTATCTCCCAATGCCTGCTGTGTTCATGGTGAAGCACGAGTACATGGGTGGCCTGGAGGTGTACGAGCTCCTTCAGAGGGGCACATCTGGAGGGACAGACAAAGTCCAAGCCTCATCTGACAGGGCTGTGTCTGCCCTGTTGTGTCTCTTGGCAGGACCAACAACTTTGGGACCTTCCCAGAGAGGATGCCATGAGAAAACCTCGTGCAGGTGCTGCTCAGGGTATGGTCCTCCCGGCAGCCAGCTACAGACACGAACAACTCAGTGGTGTGTTTAATGCCTGCTGCCCTCCTGTCCTGTTGGGACATGGCAGGTGACATAGAATTCTCATATATGGGGCAGGAAACCAGGGTACATACATCACCCACCAGACCCACCATGACTGAAACCCCAGGGATAAGGAAGCTTAAAGTGACTTCTATCATAGCCTTTTGAGCACTCATTTGAGTTCTGAATTACCTTCTAGTTTTTGTCTCTAAGCCTAATGGTAGGAAAAGTATTTTTGACTGTCTCTGCAGCTGTGAAGCTCCTCAAAAGCTGAGGTGATTTTGTGATTAAATGTTTCTGGACATGGTAGGTGGTATTTTTTTCCCCTCAGAACCCAGCAGGTGGCAAATGCAAGGAATCCAGCCTGAATTTTTATGCAATGAAAAAAACAAAAATAGAGAATTTTGTACTCAGACCAGCTGTGGGGACTGGGATAAAGTCACGGTCTGGGGTAGCGAAGCCTCAGGAAGGGGTCCTTTGAACCACAAGGTCCCAAAGAGCAAATTTTCAGTGAAATTTTTTCCCTAATTTTTTTCACCAAATACTGGATTTTTTTCTTAATAGAAATCTGTCAGTTTTGCAGCCAGCTCTCAAGGTAGTTTGAAACAGCACACTTTCACTTTAAAAAAAAATAAAATTAAAAAAAATATCCAATTTTTCTTAAATTAGCTCCAGAAATCCTCACAGCAACTCAGGTACCTTAACTTTGTATTTTTCAGCCTGACCAATTCTGTCTAGCCACACAGGGGAGAGAGAGAATCAACCCCAGATTGCGCCACTACCTACATGCACCTCCCAGTAGTCAGAAAAAAGGAGCATAACCATCCCTATTTTATACATGGTGCAATCAAATTATTTGTTTATCCTTTCAGTCCCATTAAGAAATCAGCTGGCTTCCTCTTTAGAACTTTGTCCCCAACCACCTAGTTTTTATTAATTTAATCACATCCCAAAACACATCTACAATGAATGACAGATTACTGGGAGGCTATCAGGTTTGCAGTTTACTACCAATTAGGACCACCTTGTGTTAGTAGAGGGAACTGGTGGGAGGGGCACTGTTGCCAACTGGATGCAGGGACACCAGTGCAGGTAAAATGACTCCCAACTCCTAGCACAGCCAAGACGATAGCGAAGGCGTGGACATCTCCTACACCAAAAGCTGTAGATGCCCAACCATGAGTAAGTGAACATGTGCCTGGTAGGAGTGCTGTGACGCTATTTTATCCAGCACAAATGTCTGGAGGTACACTTATCCATCTGTTGGCTATCCACATAGCTGTCCTCTTATATTCTCTTTTTTTTTGTTGTTGTTATTGTTTATGTATATATATATATATCTTTGGTATATATATCACAGCTCCAGAGACAGTTGCACAGATAACATCTGTAGGCAAGGTATTACACACAGTGGGAAAAAACCATTGTGTTAGCAGAGAAGTTAACACAAATTTGTAGTCAAAAATCACAGGCACAGTCCTATTAATTGCAACTGTCCAACAAAATGCATTTTCAAAAGTAAACAAAGCATAAAAAAAAATATCAGGAAGAAGGTTAACAAGGCACTTCTTCTTCTTCAGGCATTCCAAGGCAATGGAACTATTTATATTAAGTCAAATATGGAAGGAAAGTAGACCAGATTATAGTAGCCTGGTAGGCAGGAAGAAGAGAGGACATAAGGAATAGGAGCAATAAAGTCTGTAGAGCAGGCAGGTGAAAAGGGCAAACCTGTCTTGTCCCCTCCTTTCCATAGCTCACTTTTTCCTGGTGCCAGCAGAAGCGATCTGTACCACATCCTTTATCTGCTGGCCTTTCAGTGGGGAAGACAGGGGTTTTAAATAACAATAATAAAGTTTTCCATTTGTATTTTAATAAGGAAACATTCCTTTTTATCAGATTACCAAGCCTGTCATGATTCACCTCCGAGCCCTTCATTTGGCTAATGAATTTATGCCCCTCTCTCTGGGGGCAGAAGTTCTTGTCATTCACAAAATGATGCCATTATCAGCATATCTCACACCGAGGTGAGGCAGGGAAAGAAATCCCTGCTCAGCTTCCTTGGTGCCAATCTCTCCTTCCTCCTGTGCTTGGTGCTGTAAGAGGGCAGGTCATTGCTTAACTCTGACGCTGCTCTGCTCAAGGCTGCTGCCCTGTTTCACAGCCTTTGAGGTCAGGAGGGACCACAGTGCGCTACTCACACCTTTGCCCTTTTCTCAGATCAGGAGCCGCTTGCCCTGTTAGAGTGCAAAAAACTCCTTTGTTGATTCAAATTGGGCACAAATCAAGTGGAATAAGCTCCCCCATCTAAGGAGGGAACATCTGAAGGTTGAACAAGGGTGAAGTTTTGGCCAAAATGTGGTCAAAAGAAGGTTGGGCTTTGGTTGCAGTTAAGACAGGAGGTGATTCTATTTCTCTGATATGGAGAGGGTACTAACCCATATGACCACAGCATCACTCAGGTGGCTTTAGACTTTGTTAGTGACAGGATGTCTTCCATCCCAATCTATTTCTGAGCCATCTTGCACCATGCCAAGGTGGCTTCTTAGCTCTGGTTCAGGACCCCAGAGGTACTGCCCACCTCCTGCCCTCCCGTCTTGAATATCTGGAAAACTTAAGCTTGAAAGTGGCAGAAGAACAAACCTGTGCACAGCATGTGGGACAGCCCTAAAGCTGAAACACTACCCTGATACTGGTTTTATAAACTCTGGCTAAAAAAGGTAAACAAAAGTAATGTTTTCTATCAACTTAAAAATGTCTATTATTCATAATCCTTGCACAAACTTAGCGTGTACGTGGGCAACCTCTGTTCTCAGCCATGTCTTGCCGTCCTCCTCATCAGGGAGGGGTTGTGGGAGCTAAATCCAGCAGTTGCCTGTTGGCAGTGCAACGCTCCAGCAGAAGATGCTTTTTCCCTGACCAGAGCCCTGGGCACACTGGGGAATGGCAACTTTCAGGGGAGACCTAAAGCCCAGAGCAGGGTGGGAGTACTTTCATGTCTTGTGATGCTTTTCCTTCTGCGAGAGAGGCTATTTCAGTGATGTCCTGCCTACCTAACACTCAGCCTGTGTTTTCCACTGGGAATAGTATTTCTCCCCTTTCAGCCCCCAAACAATTCTGGTCTAAATAACTCACCACTGCTTATCTCTGCTGATTTGGAAGGAAGACGAAAGGACTGGCGGAGAGTACCACTTAATGTTTAGCTGGGTTAGGGGAAGCAAATCCCACCCTCTATGCCTACATTACAGACTGAAGGGTTGGGGAGCAGATGGGACAGGGAGAGGAAAGTCTATGTGCAAGGCAATACTTATTAGAGGGCTTATAAAAATATCTGTTAGCATTGCTGTTATCTGTCATCTCCTGGAAGGACTAACCTGCACAGAAGCACCAGGCACCCTGATCCTGGGTACAGGCAGGAGGAGTTTATCAAGATCCTGGTGCTTCCTTTCCCTCTTGCCCAACCTTCCCTATCTCGCTGTACATTAAAGGGAAACTCAGACAGCAAATTAAATTACTTTTGCCTGACTTAAAAAACTTAATAATATTAAATGAGCTTTCACAGATGCCAAAAGTAAACGCTATAATAGCATTTTCAGCTAGCATTAAATTGTTAATTAATTGACATGCATTAGAAGTAGTGTAACATATGCAGCATTAGCCATCTATGCAGAACAAACCTCTAAAATGTGATGGTCTCAGGTGACTCAGACCGGTCAGACCCAGCTAGACTTGCACTATCAATCAGAGGGGGCCATTCTAGGATGAGAATAGCATTGGTTATGTATGGCAGGGCTGTTTGTGCCTGTCATTTACATAAACCCTGCTTTTACAGGACTGAAACTCACCAAGAAAAATGGCAAAAGATTTTACAAACCAGCATTCTGCTAATATGAAGCTTTGTGGACATTTAGGTGGTTCAGTACATCTTAGATGTTGTATTGGCAACCTACAGAAAAGCAAGTTCAGGCGGATACAGAAAAGGAAGAGCTGTGAAGGTCTCCCAGGGTACATACCAACAGCACTGGGTAAAAAAAAAAAAAAAGGGTGTTCTTTTTCTTACTGAGAGCAAGATTATTAGAGACTGGAACATGCCCAGGCAGTGAGATGACAACACTGGCAGATCACTACAAAGGTGTCCATCCCTTAGTGAATGTAACAATATGGAGTTGCTGCTGTAACCTCTCTGTTGTAGAGCAAGGACCCACATTTTTCTTGCAGAGAGCATGTGAAGAGCCGCCTTATCTTCCAGATTTCCATTCTTATGCCTTACACCCTCGTGTCAGAGGGGCACCAGCCTATAAGCCTTGTCCATCTCCATTTGGCATCTCAGCCATGGAAGTCAAGCAGGGCAAGTATTTGGCACAGCTGAGATTCCAAGCAAGATGTGGCACAGGGTCAGGTTTAGCAAGCACAGCTATAATAAAATCTTCCAGAACAAAAAATTTGAAAGTATACAAGCCAGCAGTGCATCAAAAATGTTTTCTTTCTTAACTTATCTCAATATTTCATAATTTTATTATAGTATCTTTACTCTCTCAGCCTCAGAGAAAAATAAAGAAGGTGATTTAACATAAATGACATAACCTAAGGGCTCCTCCAAAAGGCTCAGCATTTAGTGCTAAAAGTGGAAGGAAGGCCACGTCCTACCTAACTGCTTAGGAACACAGTTTGACTTTTTGCCTGTCTTGTGGTCTTCGCATGGACATGGGATGGGCAGAACTGTCAGTCACTTCAGATGAACCTTAACAGATCCCAATTTGTTACTTCAGCTTCTGTAATACTTTATTTTTAAAAATAAAAGAAAGATATAGACTCTACTTGGAATGAAGAGTAGAACAGATTAAAAAGTCAATGCTGAGGACCTTCTGTTCTACAAGAAATGCCTTGTTGAGTCAGGCCATTTACCCAGCTCCTTCAACCATGCATGGCTAGACACACCAGATGTTAAATTAATCTCCCTTTTCAAAAAAGAGATGTGTGTGCCTGCTCATGGAAACAAAACTATAAATAATCAAAAGGCAATTCTGGAAAAAGTGGTGGTTTGTTTTTCCCCTTCAGCCACTCTTGAGACCTTTGGTTTCCTTTCAGCCCCAGCAATGCTTTTATCAGGATCGCAAACTGTGGGTCTGTTTTGGCTTCTGCCCAACAGATTAGGTGTAGCATCAGTAGCGCTGCGAGAACTGGTCTTGCTCATTCTCACTCCGTATCATAATATCCGTATGCAGGAACAAACACAAATGACTTGGACAACACAACTGTAATCTGCTGGAAAATGGGGCCAATTTCCTGCGAGAAGGAAATGGATGCCACGTTTAGAAACAAGTGCGACTACAACACACTACTGGTCACCAGGTTTTTTTACATGAACTCAAAAGTCTAAATGCCATGCTTTTGGCCACTTGTCTCCTTTTTCCTCTCTGGAAGGCAACAGGGCCTGGGCTCCCAAGCAGCGTGGTCACTGGCTGTGGTGTACACAAAGCCATTAAGCACTACTCAGCATAAAGGCTTAGCTCCAGTTCTGTCCTGTTGCGGTCACTGCAGCATCTCCTGCACATTGCTTGGCCTGTGCTCAAGCAATGCTCTCTGCTGCTGAAGTCATAGCTCCACCTTGACTCCGGTACTGATGGATGTTCAAATAGGCATAATGAGGGTTTTCAAAAGCTGCTGCCAGTTTGGGAGTGGGTTATATCTGGGAAGCCACTGCTCTGTGAAATTCCCTCCCATACCTTTAATTTTGGTAGAAACTACAGAATCGAACTGATAGAAACATTCAGCTCCCTGAATGTAGGCATCCGACATCATTTGAGGCACTTCAGGAGATTTAAGCCCCCAGCACAGGGCTGGCAAACTAAACACAAGACTTTCAGAGCCTCAGCTATTCAGTATGAGCGCTGGAGGCTAAGCAGGGTACCCACAGCATCTGCAGTCAGATGGAACACTTACAAACAATCCTGCCCAGAGGGTGAGATTCAGATAATGGATTAAGACATGTATTAATGCCTCCACATGTGCTACATGCCTGAGTGTCCACTACAATAAGTGACAACCTTGTTGGTGGTGCCTAGAGAGGAATTTAGCTGTGAAAGTGTAGGTGTCTCGTTTTGGGGAGCTGATCAGCAATCAATCTGCATCAAGGGAAATTTCATTTAGGTTTTGAAAAGATAATTTTCACAAAGAGGACCCAGAGGAATCTGCGTCTTTGGAGATGCTCAAAAACTTGCCTGGAAATGATCCTGAGCAATGTGCTCCATTGAGTGAGAAGTGCACCAGCTGAGCTGCAGAGCTCCATTTTAAAGTCCATTCGGTAGCTCTTCAGTGACTCCAAAAGGACACCAAAGCTATTTTAGCAAGTGGTTTACTCTGTAAGCTGCATCTACCCCCTCGTGTCAAGGTCTGAGCTAATTGATGGCATAAAGGGGAGGGAGAAGCAATATGGTTTTTGCAGGGGAAAATAATGTCTCAAAAGCCTACTAAGAAGCTTTGAAGCAATCAGTGAGTGTGTTGAGGTAGGTGATTTACTTGATAGTGTGTATTTGGCTTTCCTAAGTCTTTGGCAAAGGCTGTCTCTTGAAAGGTTCTTACAGAAACTGAGCTGCCATTGGATTAGGGGGAAGTTCTTTGTGAGTTAATGAGTGATTAACCCACAGGAACCCACAGGAAACAGGTTGCAAAGAAAGGGACAGTTGTTGCAGTGGTGGTGATTCCCCAATATAAACAATGCAAAAAAGGAGGAGGTGAGAGTGAGATAGTAGAGTGTGAATAACACATATTATCTAGGGTCATAAAAACAAAAGGAACTGTGAATTGTCATGGAAAGACCTTGTGATAATGTGGGACTGTGAAGATGGCAGATGAAATCACTGAAGATAAAGTAATGCACATCATGACACACGCATTCCTAACAATAAAGACATAATGATGCCCTCTGGGCAAGTTATTGCCTTGAAGAGAAGGATTTGGTATTGCTCTGAATGATGGTAGTCCGTGAGTGCTAGCTCAGTGCTCAGCAGTAGAGAAAGACAATGGAGAACTAGAAATCCAAAGAAAAGGAAAAAACATAAAAACATCACTATGTGACTGTGTACCACAGCCTGGGCCCTGGGCTTCTCAAGGCAAGCGTAGTAGAAATGGAAATGCACACGGTAAGACAAGGGGTAGGAAAGGTGATCAAAGACACAGGACAGCTTCTGTTAGAGGAGAAATGAGTCTTCAGTGTGCCACAGGAAAAACTGAGGAGGGATAGAATAAGTACCTCTTTACACTCAAGGTCCACTTAAATTTAAGCAATAAATTACTTTCCTTTTTCTCACAAGTGATCTAATGCAGTTATGAAGGAATAAGTTTACAGTCTCAAAAGGAAATGCTTTTCTACCTAATGTGTAGTTAAACTTTGGAAATTCTGGTTTCAGGCTACGAGGTGAACAGCATGATTCCCCTCATGGCAAAGTAGACATTTAAACCCTGTCCTATAAATCTTGCTCTAAAAATGCTTATTTTCCTCCATTGACTACAAAAGAAGCTTATTATGAGTTCATTGACCATATAAGTCCATGCAAGAGCTATTTTGATGGTTAAGATGAATCCCTCCTCTAACCTCTGCTGGAAATGATGGAATAACATATTTCTGTATATTTGAGAACTGTGGCTAAAGCTCCTTCAGGGAAAAATCTGGTGCAGGGCAAATACATCAGTCATACAGCCCAAAACTTAGTTTAAGTCTGTATGTCCCAGGGTGGTCATCCACACAGAGCTTTTTTTCTGTATTGCTGATTTAGCAGCGTGTGGGGGATAACTGGTGCATTCTCAAGGGGAGAAGTTAATTTTTGGCTTAACTCTACTGCAGTAAAAATTTCCCCATGGATTCAGTTGTTTCAAGCACACGGTGTGCTGGTCCTATCACTAAACCAAGAATAAACACAGCCTACCAGTTACCCCTCCCTGTGGGTGCGTAGATCTTCGCATTTGTTCAGCACGCAAACCAGAAATACCAATCCCATCAGCACTGAAGTTTTTCAGGTTCTAAAAATAAAACCTGGAGGAACTTGGGCAACTTGAAAAACTCCTGGTTTTTATTTCGTATGAGGGGCTGCAGTAGTTCAGCTGGGAGCAGAGGCAAGTCTCCCCCCTTCGCGCTGGCACCGAGCAGGGCAGCAAACAGGGTAACTTCTCCTCTCCCGCTGTTTGCTGAGTGCTGTGTCCTACTGCTTCCCCAAAAGCATGAAGAGGACAGGCTCAGAGGAGGTATTTTGTCCCAGCAAAGGTTGTGCAACAAGAGTATTCGGGGTGCAGGGACTGCTCCAGGCCGGTACTCAAACCTAGCTCCTTCCTAAGCCCTACCAGAAGGCAATACCCAGTCTGCCAAACTGTTAATGAAGTAGAGCCACAAATATGAAACCAAGAATAACAGCAACACTCCAAGCAACGCCCCTTGGTGGCAGGTGAGACACTGTCCTACAGCCAGAGCACTGGAGTGGACCAGGCTCCCTGTATCTGTGTTGCGTGAATCAATGTTTGCGCAACTGATAGCTTTCATTTGCCTAGAAGATACATAATGCTCCAGTAGTTATATAGTTAAACGTATTTCTCTTTTTGTCCTCCATCTGATGTTACCAGAGGCTTCAGAAAGCTGGAGATGAAAGATCTCCTAAATTACACCACCAGGAAAATAGCTATAATGGTGCATATATTTTGCTTCCAAGATGAAAGTCACCTTCTTACACTGAGAAAGCCATAGATATTAAAACACACAACTACATAAACAAGGTTAAAGAATGTAAAATGTGATTCTTCTGATGGGAAGGGAGCGAGCTGGACCAGCAAAGTTTTTACCTTCTTATTTACATTTTTCTAGTTATTTCCAGGCAAGCTGCGAATTTTTTTTAAGTCTTCTTTAAAACACAAGTGAAATTTTAACACACGATAGAGGACTATGAAAATTGCCATACCAGGTTGTTTAATCCTAAAACTGCCTCTGAAAACAGGTTAACAGTAGATATTCCATGGAAAGACACACCTTCATGCAATGGACAGTACTTAGGGGACAGTGCTTCCTGTCCCTCAGGGAACACCTGGTTATTCTATGCTGTGCTTATGCGGGAACCTTAGACTTTACTCCTCTTAACCTTATTTAATAAAACAGTGAGCTTTTTTTCCATTCAAATCATTCTGTGGATCCTGCTACTATTTTAAAAATTGTAAATCCTTGGGCAGCCTGAGCCACCCATTATATGAATCACAGAATCACCGAATCACCTAGGTTGGAAGGGATCTTTTAAGATCATCTAGTTCAACCAATGAAAAAAACCAACCAAAAAAACCCAAAAAACAAACATAAAAAACCCAACCAAAAAACCGCCACCAACAACACACCACACCACCCAACACTAATCCATATCCCTGAGCACCATGTCAACTTCTCTCTTGAATACCTCCAGGGATGGTGCCTCAACCACCTCCCTGGGCAGCCCATTTCAATACCTGACAACCCTTTCAGTAAAGAAATATTTCCTAATATCTAACCTGAACTTCCCCTGGAGCAACTTGAAGCCATTACCCCTTGTCCTATCATCTGTAACTTGGGAGAAGAGACCAACCCCTGCCTCTCTACAGCCTCCTTTCAGGTAGTTGTAGAGACTGATAAGGTCTCCCCTCAGTCTCCTCTTCCTCAGGCTGAATAACCCCAGCTCCCTCAGCCTCTCCTCATAAGATTTGTGCTCCAGACCCCTCNAAGCTCTGATCCACCATCCTTCCCTCCTCAAAAAATCTTTTCCTCCTTTTAATTTTCCTGAGAGAGGGTATCCCTTATTTGCCAACTTGTACATCCTGTGACACACACCACAGGCCAAACGTCTTCACTTCCCAGTTGTACCAGGAGCGTCACCATAATTTAACACTGTTTTTGTTCCCCCTGCTTCACAGGAGTTTGCCTGCAGCAAAATGTTGGAAGCTGCAACGTTGAAGGCCACACACTCAAGCCAGAGGTGGCTGCAATCTCTTCTGCTCAGAGCAGATTAAATGTGGACCTCTAAGCCATCAGCAGGACGTTTTGTGTCCCTTTTTGTCAGCCCCATGTGCCCACCTCTGCTATTCAGACTCCAGTTCTCCAGCGATGGACAGAGGTACCGCTTCCCTCCCAAATAAAAGCACAGCACCAGCTGGTAATGCTGTATTCACAATACCATACTCCACAGACAATGTGACTTTATTGACAAACATGATTTTTACAGAGGTAGAACAAAATACTTTATATAATCTTATTTTTTTTTCTTTTTTTTGGTTAAAACTATATACATATAAAGAATATAATAGAATGACAAGAAAGAAAAGGTTGTAAACAAAACAATATTATGCCATCAAATACAGTACAAACAGCATGCAAGAACAGCTTCAAATGAAATCTTGCTGGTGTAACTTTATTTTATTTCTAATGTGGTAAATGAAGAGTAGTAAAGAGTCATGCTCTAATTGGATTTAGTATGCCACAGCTCTGCAATTTCGTTTTAATTATTTTTTTTACAGGATAGCTTTCTTTCCACTGTGGTGGGGAATGCTTTTGTAATGCCCAATGTAATCTTAACAGAAAAATATAATAATCAAATCTACAAAGTGTACTCTCATTTAAAAAGCAAAACCATAGAAACTGTACAGTTTTAAAAAGCGAATTATCTCTGCTGCTTCTTAAGAGAATTTTCTAAACAAAGAATAAAATATGCAGAATAAAAATTAGGAGAACTATTGTTCTGTAACAAAGCTAATCAAATACTTGTTTTCTATTCCAATAAACAGCTTTTTTTAATTAATGACTATTCTGGAAATTATGAAGTGGGCTTCGTTTTATTAATGTTCCACTTGACTAATAAAGCATGAACTCCTTACAGGTACTATAGCTGTCATTCCTCTGGGGATGGATGGAGATTGGTTCTGCATGCACGCTAGAGACAGGAACAAGGTTTAATCATTGGTGTAGATTTTAAAAATATTTTAAAATGTCTTAAACATTTAGTAGCATCTATAAAAATAATCTTGCTTGTTTTGCTACTGGATTGAGATTTTGATGTGGGATTTTCTGCTGAAATTCATTCTTGGCCCCCACGATTGCCAAGGACTTCCACTGGATGTTACCTAGGCTGCACCAGGTCCTAGAGATGATGGTCAAGAGCAATGGTTAGAGCTCACATCTGAAACCCGTGAAGCCAACAGCAAAGCTCACACTATTTTCCCTGTGGCTGGGGCTGAACCTCAAGAATCTGGGCTTCGGGGAATGGTGCTGTCCTGCCCCTCCACCCCTCTAAATCCCAGCCCACGTCATGAGAAAGACGAAGGCTGGAGAGAGCGACTGTGCTGTTACTCCTATGAACTATCAACACTGCTGACAACCACCTCTCCATCCCTCATGTCTGCATACACTGGGAGTATGTAGGTGTAGGGTCTGGTCGGGTCACCACCCTGCTCGGGGCCAGCAGCCACGCTCACTGACGTGCCTTTGGGAAAACAGAGCCTCTGCTGCAGGCTTTGCCCAGCCAGGAAGGAAACTGCGAGCCCTGGGGTTAAATTAACCTCCTGCAGCTCCCCACACCTTAAATGTCATTTAAAGATTCAACCACACAAACAGCACCTGTAGATTCATCTGTCTTTGATGAAGATGTTCTTTGATGTTCTTTGGTGAAGAACATCTTTGATGTTCTTTGGTGAAGAACACCAGGATGGTCAATATTAAAAACATGCTGTTTATGGCCACACACCAGGCACCAGCCCAAGCTCCAATTGCAATGACTTTACTAAATATCAAGCAGAATATTGAATGGGGAAGGGCAGTGGGTCTTGTTTAACTCTGGGCTCACAGGTGATTGTGTCTTCCAGGAAGAAGCTCAACTCAAGTTGCCAGTGAAAACAGGGCAGGTCGCACATCCAGTGTAAGTGGCCATGGGTGGCCTAAACAACATCCTTTGACAAATCGCAAGGGTTAAGTTAACTGCAGTGAAAAGGGTAAAGGAATATCTGCTCTGCATGAGAAATCCATCTCTGTGGCTTCATCCATGGCTTTGGCATCTTCCTGGGAAATGTACTGTCAAACCCCTCCGGATCACCCCGGTGCAACTGAAACCCGCATTTGACTAATGGACCCTGCAGCAGATTATCAACCCCAGAAGCAGGGCATTTATTGAGAGGTGTGAGCAGTATGCTACCTGCACAGACAAAATACTCTGCGTCAGTTTACAGTCAACAGAATAAGCCTGGCACCTCTTTGTGGAAGAACTGTACAAAAAAAGGGTTAAATATCAGGATTGTCAATCACATTCAGTGGGAGATACTCTAACCCTCTGAGTAAGACCGCATCTTTCTGTTGTGTAAACTGGTCTACAAGTAGGAATAAAACAATGCATTCCTGCCCCATTAGCCTTGGGGAAGATTAATGCCCTCTAATCTACACTAAATAAACTCCAAAGCATGAAGAGCAATATTTAAGGCCCACACTCAGCTGCTTGTGAATTAATGGGGATCATCCTGAAATTGCTATTATGAAATGCAAATATTTGCAAAGGAACAATTAAAAAATATTCTTGAAATGCAAACAAACGGCTTGTCAGCCATGTTTGTGGTATGCACAGGGACAGTCAGAAGGTGAACGCTAATGAATCCCAGGGCAGAAATCTGTGCTAAAAACCCATTAGCCCATTGGCAGCAGGTAATGGCACAGCAGCTCACACCGGGAAATAATTCTACCTGATAGTCGGAGGGCTTGGCTTGAGATGCTCTGATTTTGATTCTTTGGACAGTTTGTTTGGATATAACTACCTGTATTTTCAGAAAGCTGCAGTACATGGCTCACAGTAAATCTACTTCAAACACTTGCTGATACTGCTCAAACTGATCTCATCTGCCCTGATCTGCAATTTTGTGTTAGCTAAAGTAATAAAAGAATCCTGTTAAACCTAAATTATCAAATGAAAAAGGCAATTTTCTTATTCATACTCCATTAGTTTTTTAAGTTATTGCTAGGAAAGCTCTAAAATGCTTAGGCCATAAAATAAACATGTGGCTTAATGTACAGTATGTGTACTTAAGAGGATGATGGCATCTGCAGTAACTGCTCTGTACTGCTACAGTAATGGAATGCACAAATTAAGCAACAGCACATACCAAGGATAGCATACAAAAGTGTATGGAAAAAAAGTAACAAGCCTTCTGCTTTTTTTAATTTTTTTTTTCTTTTTAAATAACTCTTTAATTGCTAAAAGGAAGAAATCACCAATATCCACACCTAAAACACAAAATTGCAACATGGTTGATTTCGATAGATGCCTGTTACCTCTGTGCCAGCACAACTCTGTGATATTGTTATTTTTAACATTTCACTGATTAGAAGTTCATAAAAGCTTCCCCTTCCCAAATTAAATTAAAAGGTATATTTTCCAGTGCTGGAGTGAAACAATTAGCCTAATAAGCTTTCAAGCACACAACACTGCTAAGATTTTGGAGAAAAAAAGCACCCCAGATTCTTAAATCATGGAGATGTAAGCTAACATGTGAAAAAGCATTCAGGTATTCACTTTTGAAAATGAAATTAAAAGCTTACTTAGGTACCTTTGATAATTTTACTTTCAGACCCTTCATTCTAACATATCAGCGTACTTTATATCAATGATTTACATTCCTTCAGAAGAGAATCACAACTAAACCTGTGAATGCACATAAGCAAGATTGCATAACCAAACCATTTACAGACTTATTTTAGCATTACTTTGCAACAGTAGGCATTAGGATTTTGAGAACACAAGAATCTCTGAAATTCAACCTGTGTGCTTCTTTATCCCTTACTGGTTAGTTAAAATAGGTATCACTCAGAACAAGGAGTGAGCAGAGCCTCTGCAGAAAGGTGCGGCGAATATCTGGATTAGACAAACTAGATGAGAATCATAAAATTCAGATTGGAGACTTCTCCTTCAGCCAGGCTTTTACAGAAATATAGTTCACTGGCTAAAGAAGGATGGCACAGCACAGTTTTACACAGGGAAATGCAAAAATATGGTAAGGAGAGTCCCAATTTCTTCCTCAGTAATCCCATAGAATCAACAATCTTCTTCTCTAACAGCTCTGGACATTTACCTGACTGCTGACAGGGCCTCTCCCCATCACCTGAGGTGAGCCCACACTCTCCTTTTCCGTGCTGTCAGTGGTAGGTACATGGCCAGAGTTGTTGTGCTTGTTATCCCCCAGCTTCCCATTAATGTGACCAACTTGTTCTCCCCAGTTGCAACAACCGTGCAGGCCTATTTACTTCTAGTTCAGATTTTCCCCCATTCATAGCACAAAGCTGAAAAGTAAACAACAGTTAAGAGAACATTTGCTTGCCAAAGCCCAGCATGAGAAGGTGCAAGCTCTCTTTGGCAGAGCCTGGACCTGTGTTTACTCACACCCTCAGCACTGTTTCATGCTCCAGCTTGGCATTGTATAGGAACAATCACCATCCTCTTCAGGCCCTCCCTCTTATACAGCCTCTGAAAAGTTACAAAAATATAACAGAACACTGTTTTCTGAGACTATATTGACTGCACTAATTACCCACGATACTGTATATTTGCTATTAAGAACATGAATGTGTGCTTTCAAAGTGTGACATTCAGGGCTTCGAGGATGTGAAAGGAGTTACATGGATTGTTCTGTCACTTAATCCGAGGCTTCAATGTACTTTTAAAAATTGGTTTAAAACCCCAAAAAACAGAATACACATTTTAACTGTTGAACTTTTACCAGCTAAAGGAGTTTTTAAGGACCCTATCACTATGTGGTTACAACAGAAGATACACAGTTAAGGTCAGGTCACGGTTTCCAAGAACATTCACAGGGACTGAGGATGAGGAAAACAAGGGACGGATCCTGCAGAAACCTTCAGGAGGCTGAGCAGCTCACTGGGGAAGTGCCTTGAGTATTGCATTCACTTCCTCGGCAACCGCTGTCAAAGCAAACTCAAACTGCTCCTGCGGAGAGAACAAACGCATACTCTGAATAATAAAACAAAACACTTTTCCAAAAGCCTGGTGCGCCACTCCGCAGCTGAGCATCCTCAAGACATGGTTAAAACTATGAATATGCAGGATGAACTGCACGCTGCAACAGAAAGGAACAAAATGTTCTGGGCTTATTGATGCCACATAACCTGTTTGACAGCATCTGGAAGATGGTGTCATTTTAATGGAGAAAAATGTTGGCATCAGAAGCTAAGCTATTGGGACACAATGATGTATTGCAATTGTGTGGTCAGAAGGGTTGGGGAGTAGTTGCTGACCAGCCACTTCTTTCCACCACAGAGATGGAAACCTGCTAACATAATTGAGATATGAAATAGGTGAGATGCTGCAATGAAGAGCCTTTGGCTTTTCTCGGGACTATTTCTAGTTGAAATCAGCTAGAATAAATATATCCTCACCTTGTATCTATAACACAATACCTGCTTTTTGGCTTGTCTATTCTTCTTTTTCGGTCTTTCTGCACCCAAAAATTACCTAGCAATGTTTAGACCACTTGTATTTAAGAAATACTTGGCAAGGCTTTTCTCTGCTATTCATTAAACATAAAACCAAAATTACTAACAGCCTTCTGTGCTGGGTTGGCAGAGGTGTGAAGGACACAGCAGTGAATGGTCATCTCATCGAACAGCAACCCTAGCATGCTCCTGAACTGTCTAGTCCTACAGAAGGACGAAGGAGCTTTATTTCCTCAAGGTTAACAGCTGTTTTATTTTCTAAGCAAGTAATTCCTCTCAGATATTTAGTTTACTGAAATATCCAGCAGGATGATTTGGTGTTTGCAACTTTTCAGATGATAAAAAGAAATGTGAGCAGTTTACTCAGAATGCAGGGAAATCAAGGACACCAGCCAAGGACCGTGGAGAAGTTTCTGGATTTTCTAGGTGTACTCCAGTAGTTTAAGGCAGCCAGGATCAAGAGCCATTGAAGACCCCGCTTTAAGAATGGAGGTCTGAGATGCACCCTGCAAAGCATCCTGAGGTCACTGTTGGGATACTATCTGTGTCTCCAACTAGGAAACTGATGGTCTGCTAGACACCTCTAGCCCTGCAGTTTGCCCTGCCAGGGACTATACAGGATGGTTGCAGGTAGGCATGCAACAGTGGCGGATGGCTGCAGAACACAGCCAACCTGGAAGGTGATTACTGGACTAATAGCATCCATTTTCCACAGTGTTTCACTTTACTGCAGAAATCCACAGGAAGAAGGAAAGAATGAGCTACAGATGCGTAACTCATAGTTCAGAAAAGCACTTCTGATTCCTGCAGTTCAGTGACAGTCTTCTCTGCCTTGTCTTACTCCACTGCAGAGTCATCTCCCATGTGGAGATGCCTCAGAAAGAACCAATGATGGGCACAGTTCCTGGGCAGAAAAAGTAAAAAAAACCCTCAGAATAATTTCTCAGAGACTGACATTCAAGAATTTTGCTGTCTGCTTGGTGCTGTCAAAGTGGCATCCTTGTACATTCTCTGGACTGCAGCCAATAGTTTTTAATCAGACATCAATTCACCCTAAAGAGTAAGACTTGTCCTCATTAGGCACAGAAAATGGTGTATGTGCATGCCTATGCCTCCCTGCACTTCCCAAGGTCTCTGCAATTAAAGAAAAGACTGGAAATGCTGGTGGCCACCCAGGAGCAGCAGTTTTATTTTAACTAGAGCACACTGAATGCGTGAGAGGAGCTGGAGGACAGGGGAGGCAGAGGAGGCATTTATTTGGACATGCTCTGCTAGAATGGAACTGGGTTCTTGTACTGGCTCAAAAAAGCTTCAGGAAATTTGGGCTGATGCAGAAGAAGTGCTTGTCTCCAGGAAAAAGAGCCTTGCAGAAAGAGCCTTCAGCTGCTGGACCCCATTGATGCAGCCTGCAGAGCAGTCAGGGCAGGGTGGGAGACCCTCGCACTGGGGCTGGTGGAGGGAGGTGAAGTGGGTGCTTCCAGGATGCTGATGCTCAGATGTGAGGGGGACAGCTGGTCCTTGTCACTGCCAGTCCTCAGAGCACAGGGAGGACAACAACAGAAGAGGCTGATCTGAGCACGATGGGGTTGAGACAGTGATGCAGCCAAGTTTCAAAGATGTGCAGATGCCTCTTCTAAGATGTGGGCGTCAGTTTGGAAGAAGGGAAGCTGCCCATGGCAAGGAGGCTACCTAATGTGATCTTTATCTGAGCATTTTATAGTCACGAAAAGCTCATAAGATAGGGGAGTACAATACTTTAATATTAGTCCCATTGCTGAAAATAACTTGTATTACTCTGGAGTTACTCACTGAGCAAATCTGCCCTTTAACTTTGTTGATCCAAGACATGTTCACTTTATTGTGAAGGTATGTCAGGCTGGAGACCATCTGACTTGCCTTTATGCCTCCTGGAGAGGCACCCCTCATGTGAGCACAGGGCACCCTTGTACTGCCTGAGCAAAAGAATGTCTTGCCTGAGGACCATGAACTAATTAACGTGGCCTCCGAAGTTCCATATGGATTTTGGAAGCAGGTTGAGGGGAGACCACCAGCTAATATTAAGTGCGACCCTAAATTACTGAGGCAAAACAATTTGCAAAGCACAATCTTTACGGCCAGAGCCCTCCAACGAAAAGCCTTTACACCCCTCCTTCACCTTTCCATGAGAACAACCTCAGTTAAATCAAATTAACCTCAGTAAGTTTTGAAGGAGTTCAGTTTTTGTTTTGTACAGCTACATTGTCATTCACATAAGCTATTTGCATATACAAGATTGACTGGAGATGAACTGAAACATCTAGCTTTGCCCAGAAAACAGAGCTGGACAGGCATTTTGTGGTGCTGGTCCCCCTATAATGCAGTGTTGGCAAGAACGTATTTTATAAAAAATAATAAGCTATGTTTTGTTAAGTTTTCCAATACAAATTCCCAGGAAAACAGAGTGCATGTAGGATATATGACACAAAAAAAGAACCCTACCTAAATATTACAGATTGTGAAAGGAAAGATATAGGAGAGAGAATAATAGGAAACTTGTATTTTTCCCATCACAGAGAATAAGCTTCCTCCTTCATTATTGTTTCCTCTCACATGTGGCATATCAATTCAATTTTACGATTCCCCTGAAAAAAACCACCGAGAAACCCACAAGCCCTCTATTATGCTTCTCAGAAATGAAGCATGTCGTGATAATTTCATTACCATTTATTATATATAGTGCTTTTGAATTAAAGATCCCTTCCAGAAGACAAAATGTTGCAAACAAATCTTTCACATGCTTATTGAAAATGTGGAGCGCTGCCTGCTGGAAACACAATAACATTGCTGAAGTAAGTTGGTGTTTATTTTGCCTAGGGATATTCTGTAATTGGCATTTCTAACCTGACTTTTAATCCATTGTTTTAAATTACTCTAGGAGTCTAATATTCCTCATTTGTATTCAGTTGGGAAAGCACAGGGGTTTGTTTAAATCCATCAGAAAAATCCTCTGGGGATCGTGCATTGCTAGCATGTAACCAGATATTTATAATTTGCAAGACATTAGCTTGAATAAGTGATTTGGGTGGTTTTGAGAAAATGACAATGATGGAAGAAGGAGCAAGAGGAGAGATAAGCAATATCTTGAGAAAATTTTTCATCCTGAATGAAAACACAGGATACATTTGTTTTCTGGAGCTCTTCCAGATAAACGTTTGGATGGAAAAAACATGCCTTGAGTGAGATTTTCACAGGACTTGGGCAACTATTTCTGAGCTAAGTAAGAGAAATTGTTCACAAAACCTCATTCTTTGGTTCTGGAGCTATGTTTTTCATTTGCTGAAGGCAATAAGCTGTAATTTCTCTGCCCTGAGAGGGAAACTGGAATCTGAGCTCTATATTTCTACAGGGCTGCCATATATTTTGCATGCATTTATGGAATAGTTCAGATCTTGCATGTTCCCTCAGAGTAAATATATGTGACAATGGATACTGAGTGCTATAATGCATTTTTCTTCCAGTCTGAATAATCAAAGCAGAAGAAAAATTTGTGCAATTTTATGTCTTACTTGCCAATAAAGAATATTTATCTTTGACTGGTTCATCTTTATTTTTCATGCACTTACTTAATTGGTAAATAATAATTAATGTCCCCTCAACTGTTCTCTAGTACCACCTCTCTTAGCGTTAGTCGGAAGATAAAATGATTAGGAAGAGATTCAAGAAAAGTTATGAACCAACGATTCATTCCTGCGAAATACATTTATTTCACCTTTGTCCCTCACAATTTCAAGTCTCTAAATGCTGCAGACTTTCCTATCAGTTCCAGTCTGGCCAAGATAGAGTGCTGTCACATTGCTCTTGTTACTCAGTTTGGAGCTGTAACTCTCACTCAATATTTTACAATGTCATACACAGACCTGCTTGGTCTCCACGCCATGAACGAGTTTATTGTTATATTTGCAGCTCTTAACACGCAGCAAATACTCCAAAACACCATTCCACACATCACTGAAATGGTTAATAATAAAAAGTTTCATTTCTTATTTAAGGCACTACAGTGACACCATCAGCTCTCTTTAAAAGTTTTACATTGTGGAAAAATGTCAAAACTATTACAACTGACAGGAATTATAGAGTAATACCTTACCAAAGGGTACAAATATAGTCACCATGCTACATCCATAAAGGACATGGCTTTAGGCACGATGCAAGCTCTTCTGCTCAAAGATACTAAAAATGACTCAATTTCCTACAAATCTGTCTTTCTTTTAATTCAAAAACTTTTCTTTTCTAGAAAAAAAATCAAATGCAGCAGTTACATTCTCTTTAATGAGCTGAAGCTTAAAAAAAAATGACATGCACAGTTAAGCACAGATACTCTAAGAAAATAATCCATATTTCAGGATGAAAGCAAAAACATTCTTTCAAATGCACATTTCCTTCAGAAGGCTATAGATTGTTGTCTTGACTGCCCTTCATATATGGTAATCAAGATAGATGCTGGAGACGTTACAAGAAAGAGCAGTAAACACCAAAGAAAGTAGCCTAGATAAATTTTCAGCATAAATAAACCTCAGTTGGTAGGGAGCCAAACAGAGTAATCAGCAAGCGACCTGCGTTAAATTAGGTCATACCCTCTCTCTTCTGTCATGAAAACAACTACTGTGAAAGACCTTTAATGTATTTAAAATCCCAGTGGATTTATTGACAGTACCTTTGTCTGGACCATGCCTGGTCTCTGGTCCCTCAAGTGCTCCAGGGTAGCAGCAATATCAATCTCTTTAGCACCTGCAACAAACCACAAATTGGGCTGAGTTCAGAGCACAAGATAATCCATGCTGCATCTGTCAATCTCTTGCTATCGGGTTCCCTTTGGGCTAACAGTCCAATTGAAAATTATTACATCCATCTCTCAGCAGACCTGGCAGGCAGCTGCAATTTTGGTGTTCATATAGAAAAATAAGAGGTTGGGGCAGTTTTTATTAACGTTAATTCGCGAAAAGCCAGAGCAAACCAAATTCTTAAAAATGCCTCTGCACCTACAGCAGAATATATTTCACAAAACCTAAGGGTCCGTTGTGGCAATGCCACCCGGTGCCCCTTTGTCACTTCTAAGAGTATGCAGTGAACTAAGGACCTGAACCACATAAGGATTTACGCTGTTAAAACAAGTTTTAGGTCAACTTTTTGTCACCTGCAGCTGAGATCTAGAAAACCTGTCCGTGGCTTCCTAGTTTGTGACCTGCCAGGCCATCTCGCTGCATGACCACTGCTTCAGCCAGCAAATCTATGGCATTTTCTGAAGGTTACACTAGGGGTGTCTGGACACCGCTGCTATGCAACGATCGGCAGCACTAGGATGCAGAAAATAGGCACTGCTGTGGGGACTGGCTCCCTTCCTCAGTGCAAACGGAGGTGTTTTCTTTTCAAACATCACCTGTGGAGAGCAATACGAGCCCTTGTGCCTCTCGTCTTATAACAACTCAGAGCTTGGAGAATCAAAGAAGACAAGGAGATGCTGATTTGCTCCCGTTTCCTCAAGTTTAACCTGTTCCAGTACCACCCTTCTCATTTTCCGTAAGTGCCTAACCAAACAGGGGGCTGAGAGAAAACCAAGATTTTGGTCTTTCTGGTATGAACTCCCAAGTAGAAGCCTGGCTGGAAATCCTTTGAGCTGAGACGTTCAGCTACAGAACTTGGATCTCTCACATCCATACCCTTCTGTATCTTGCAGGAACACCACACAATGCCAAAGCATCAGACACCTGAGCAAAGAGTTACCCCAGCCCAAGTGTAACTGCCCCATCCCCGCTTCCCTATCCCCTACTGCTCCAGACACTCATACATTCGTCTAGGGCAGATGTGGGTCTGGAACCTCTGAAGCTCAGGAATTTGGTGACCTCACATCTCTCTTCTTTTCTACATACACTTTTATCATTATATCAAGGACAAGGGTCAGCTACGCTCTCAAATCTGCTCCATTTTGAAGGATACTCAGTGGTATGCTCTGAAGAGAACTGTGGCCCTTCAATGTGCACTTTGACAACTGTTTCCTGCTGCCTGGACCTAGGAATCTCCTGGCCCAGGTTGTACCAATTTGGGACTTCCTTCTGGACGCATTTGAATCTCCCCAACTGTTCACAGGGGTCTTGGTGCCTCGCCTGGGAGTCATGCACCTGAAGCGTTGCTGCTGCAATAACTCACTTGTACACATCTAGAACACACATTCGTTAGTTCCTAGGACTGGATTTGCAGGATGGGGCCCATGGTTACCATTATTTCTACAACTCTTGCAATTGAAGGGCTGTCTAACTGTAATTAGGGTCATGTAAGTGTTAACATTATGTACCTCCTCAGTTACCCAATGCAACTTTATAACTCAATATCATCTTTTCAAAAATTGAATAAAGCAACTAAAAGTAAATGATTTAATCTGAACTTTTTTTTTGGATAGAAGACATAAGAAGACATTTAAAAATAAATCAGGCCTAGAATAATAATTGATTTGCATTATGTTCTTCATATTGATGAAAATATATTCTTCAGCTGTATCAGAAATAGGATGGATTAATTCAGTAAATGTAACAGTGGAAACTCAGAAAAAGTATCTGACAGATTTTTTTTTTAATTACCACAGGTTGGGTCACTGTCTTGCTTTTGCATTTTTTCTCTCCATGTGTTGTTTGGGAATTTGCACAGATGGGAAAAAATAGAAAGTTTTATTTTAAAATAAGAATACCCCAAATCTCCTTACAATCGAGCAGAGCAATACATACTCACGTATACTCTAAAGTCTGATAACAGCGACTGTCAAGTCTGTTGCAGGTTTTTCAGTGGCAATTCATCTGGAAAGCATCAATAAAGCTACACTCTTTGTAGACCCTAGTACTTGTGCAAGATAGTAGCTCATTTCAGTGTTTAGTCTCGGCATTAGTGCAATTAGGTGGGATTTTCCTGTTCCACCACAGATATCCATGGCAGCAGAGTTGTGTGAGTACCACATACCCTGTACAGCCTTACTCGTGGCCTCATTAGGTTACCAGGAATCAAAATGTCCCAGTAGCATCCTGGGTCAACATAAGAGGAATTCTCTCTTTCAGAAATTAAGATGGGGGAAAATTTAAGACACTGACATCCATGAGGTTAACCGCAGTCCTGGGCTGGCCCCCGAGGTGTGCTGCAAGGATGAACCCAGAGATCCTCCCAGGGGAGCGGGCAGGCTCGAGTGCCAGGTGGGCTTCCCCACGGCTGCAAATGTGCATATTCCAACCCCCCCTTCCTCCACCCCCCCTCCCCCAGTAAGGGATGGTCTTTATTTGAAAATACTCTAGCCTCAGGACAAAAGGAGAAAAGGTTCACGACAAGACCTAATAACATTTTTTAATGACCAGAAAGGCTTCTGAGTTTACCTTTGAAAGAGTTAATTCCTCCGTTTCTGTAATGCAGATTGCAGGCATTTCCTAGCAAACCGATGCTTGCTTTTTTATCATCATTAACGGAATGACATGCCTAATAGTATGAACAACGCCTGATTATAAAATTCTGATTTAGCAAAACACCAAAGCATATGCTTGCACTGGAACATAGGAACAGTCTTAGTGGGCCAGTGTGCTTGATGGGAAGCTTGTTTTGAAGTGTTCTGTTAGTAGAAGTCCCTGAAACGTATTTTTTTACAAATTAGTGTCCCTCAGCCTATGGGCTGTGATCAGCACATCACCCACAAACACTTCTGGTGTCCTCAGACATAGGCAATTAAAAGGAAAAGGAGAGTAAAGTATGACTTTGCCCAAAGCGCGTGTCATGTTAAGAGGTTAGGGAGTGAAAGGCAAAGCAGAAATCGGTTGCAAATGAGATCGGTTTGCTACTCTGTCTTCAAAAGTTCTCAATGCCTCTGATGCTATGGTGCTAAGAACTACTTAAGTGCCTAGAGGGGCTGTTCAACAAAACTTAGTGTTAGGGATGGGAGACTTTTGGAAGAAAAGTATCTTGGAATAGGAAAATTCACAGAAAAATTATTAAATCAATGGCACAGGATAAAACCAGCATGACTTGCTCAACCTCTCTTCTTCCCCCACATCCACTGCTACATGTTCTGCAGCTATTCCCTTACTGTGCCTAAAACACATGGCTTAAAATATGTATTTCTAGTCCACTATTACATCTCATTTTGTGATGAGGGCTTTTTTTTCTACTCAAACTCACGCTGGATTGCTATTACATTATGTAAATTTGGCTCACATCCACTGATGTGTGCAATGAAGAAGTCTTTAGAAAGGTGACAGAAATGGACAAAGAAAGAGGCTTTTTGAGGCACAAAAGGCAGTCTGAGCCCAACTTGCCTTCACAGGTGAGAGGAGCTCAGTGCTTAACTGCAGTGTGAGCTTTCAACTCCCTTTGGAATTACATTCTTGAAATATGACACAAGTTCAACACTTTCTTTGCCACACTGAGGCTTTCTCTTTAAGATGACAGTACAAGAGTATGGCATAATACTCTAGTACCCTTTAGCACTCTAGTCCAATGTTACATGATATTGGGGGGGATGGATATTGCATCGAAGGACATCAGGGTCATTACTGAGATGACCACAAAATATGCACACACTGCTAAGGTATTTTAAACTTTGCTTATCTGGAAAGCCCCACGTACAATCTAAATTTGATGCAGTGGTTCAGAGTAAAAGCTAGAAGAACTTGATCCACTGATTGCAAGGATATTCTGTTATTGGAACTGTTTTGCTCTGGCTACTAAACTACAAAGCCCAGTAATAGATGAAGACGTCAATTTGTTGCCTACAAAATAATCTAGAGGAAGGGTTAAAAATACTATGTTGGAAAGCACTGACAATCGGTAAAGAGAAAACTAAATATGTCAAAAAGGCAGTATACTTTCTCCCCACCAATATGTATCTATCTGCTTAACAGTGCTACTGCTTTCAGAAAATAAAAAGGGGGATAAAAGAGGAAGCATTTAAAGAATAAAAAACTGCCTTTTCACCTTTTGACTGTATTTTACTCTGCAGGGAATAAATTTGGTTTCTGTTTGTGACAGGTTCTGTTTTGCAATGGATTACACTGCTTGTTTCAAATGAACGTAAGAATCTAGCTTAGTGTGAGACTGAGCTAATGTTGTACCAGCAGCATTGTGAAAAATGACTGTGCAATGTGATTTTTTTTATACAGAACATGTATTTACAGTAATCACTATGGGCCAGCTACTACTAGCCTTCCCCCTGCCCTCAGCAGCCCACTGAGCTAGCTGAGTAAATACCTCCAAAAGCACTGCCACATCAGTGCAAGGCAGATTTTAACTTCAGTAATTAACTATCATCTTCCTAAAGGCTTGAAGCACTCACAGTGAGTGCACAAAACCCCACATCAGGAACGTTAACTGGATAAACTAAAAGAAAACAAAGAGAAGAGGCAAACTGAATTATATTTAGTCCCCAAGGGGAGAAGCGGTTTCTGAAGTTTAGGGTCACATCCTTTGCAACCCTTTCTCTCCCCGCAGGCACCAGCGCAGGATACACGCTGGCACTTAACAGCTGGTGCTCCTGATTAGCAGATCTCAAGGGGTTAAAGTGTTTGCCCTTAGACAGTTGAGTAAGTGGAGCATCCAGCATGTCATAAAAAAATGAGTAAAAGTTGAATTCCCTTTTCCTCCTGCAACAAATAACGAGCTAGCCAAATTCTGCTGCAATGGGCTCCGTGAAGTGACCAGCAGCTTGCAACATTTAAAATCATTGTGAATTAGCTAATGTTAGTTTTATGACTATTAATAATGAAATCATCCCTCTCCTCCTCCCCCTAAACATGGCAGGGGAGTCGTTTTGATAAGCACAAAACACGTGAAAAACACTCCGTGGAGGATAATCCCCTCCACAATGTAGCAGCATTGCTGTCACTGTGATGATACAGAAAATATGACAAAGTTTGTCGAGAGGGGTAACGTCTTTTAAAATATCAGCTGGGAAGAAAAAATGAAGGTGTACCATTAGAAAGGGGGATACAGGTTTAGCACACTACAAAGTTTGTGTAACTGAAAATGTGCTTGGCCCATTTTTTTTTCCCCCCTTTTCTTCAATGATAAGAATAACCAGCATTTGTTATATAAATGTATGGAAATTACGGCTTAATTAAGGCAAGCTTTGAGATTTTATTTTTATGTAATAGGCTTGAACACACTTGCACTGAAAGCAAAGCCAAAAGTTCTATTTTATTCATTACTAATGAAAAGTGCAGTGTAGATTCTGTGAGACTGATAGAATTTTATATTAAAGGACTGTATTAAAAGGAATATTTTAGATTCTAGATGCTCTGAATTTTCTGTGTATTTTTTAAAATAAAATGATCCTTAAATACTTCATCAAAGCAGTTATTTGTGGGGGGTTTCTTTTTAAATAACCCAAATTCAAGAGTTTTCTTTGTGATGTTTCACAAATACATATCACTCATAAATATTAAATTAAAAAGGATTTTTCTAGCTGGGAAAAACTTTCAGATCTACTGGCATATATCCTCAAAAAGATATGATTATAACTCTGCAGAACGGCCATACATTTGGTACTGTGAGTCCTAAAGGGTGGCTTGGTCATTAGGTTGCTGTGTTTAGATACGTTTGACTTCCCTTCCAGACTGAGATTCTGACTTCCTGCACTAGTTTGGTTAAATCATTACATTCACCCTATGTTTCACACCATCCTTTATAAAGTGAACCAACTTTTACCTACCTAATAAGTTGTTATGAAGGCCAATCCATTAATGATTACAAGGTACTTGGACACTAGGGAGGTGAGGACCTAGATAGATACTCTATTCTTTTTTCCAATACCTTTTGCACCTTTCTCAGCCCTCTTTCTGTTCCCCCTTGATCATAAAGTGATCACAAAGCTGAATATATGATGTAGGAGTCATGCTGAGTGGTTGTAAATGTGGGACTATTAGCACTGTTACTATTTCTCCTTAAGGAGATGATGATGATCTGTGTGGGAATAAAAAACGGAGTACTAAGGGGAATACAGAATTGACCTGTCAAGTAGTGCCTTTCTTTTTGCAGCAGTAAGTATTCTGTTTCATTCTAGTCAGATATTACCTGCTTAATGCATCTTTTTATATTTATTATATTGTATAGATTTTGAATTAGGCCTTGAAGGGCAAAGGGACTTGTTAGGTCAGATTAAAAACTGGCTTGTTAAAATCTCGAAGGAAGAGTCCCTAATACAGTTCTTTCCGCTGCTGTTGCTAGAAGCTGAAAAAGATCCAATTAATATTTGCAAGATGCTGCTGATCGGCAGCCTTTTAGCTTCAGAGTCACGTGCAGTGCAGTATTCGCAGGCACTTGGGAGCACCGCGGAAGAATCACTTGTAATATTATGAAATAGCAAAAATACACGTGAGAAAGAAAATAAGGGCAAAAATCCAGTGTCAGCAAGGACAATCAGCTGTCTCATCATAGCGCGTCTCTGCTTAGGAAGAATACAAGTGTTTTGTGTGTTTGGGTGATGACTGCATGACTCATGCCTAAACGTGATACTTCATGGTTAAAGCAAACTCGTGCACGGCAGCTTTATGCTCCCTTTCTTCCCTCCCCATTCGAGGGCTTTGACAAACAGGCTTTCTTGGGTTTAGTACAACATTTTCTGTGCTCAGTTTTGCCTCAGGAAGGAGGACACCCAAGAACAGAAACCCCCTAAAGAAGGAAAAGACTGTAACTAGAGCCAGGTCTGCCAGGAGCCTAAATAAGCAGAAAAGGCCCATCTATACTGCTGGCTGTGACACTGCATAGAAACAGAATCAGGCTCTCTGGGGAGTCAGGTGGGTATATCAGTACCCATAGACTATTACACTGTCACAGCTAGGCTGTTCCCAATGCCCAAGCTAGCTGGACGTAGCACAGATACGCTACAGATTTTCAGTGCCCCCAAAGCTCTAGATCCCTCCATCTTCCCACTGACAACTTCTAAAGGACGGCTCATGTAGCCGCTCCAGCAAGTGTCTGCCCCATTGAGTACTTAATGTTGCAGTGAAACATTTAATCACACCATATGAGGGGCAAACTCAATCTGATTAAAGAAGAAAGGGTCATAACTAGGGGGAGTGTAACACCACTTCTTCACTGACCATTAGTTTTAATGGCATACCAGTAATATTTACTAACTAGCTTGGTCTCAAAGGCCCAGCCTCATCTCATCTACTCCAGCCATCCTTGAAGTCTGAATCGGAGTTAGGCATCTCCTCTCCCAACAGCTAAGAGAGAGAAGGGGAGCTCTGATGGGCAATTCATTTGCCTGAGAATTATCCTCCAGAGGTGCACATCGTTCTTCATTGATGACTGAGTAGACCTAGACAACTAGGTTAGGTGGGGTGCTCAATGCTAGATGCTTTATATGGCTATAGTTAGCTGGAGTGAACCTGGACTGAGAAGAGCTGAGTTTCTGCTCTGCAGTTTCAGGCTCACAAATGCCAGAATGTGCCAAATCTAACAGTATTTGAGATCTGCATTTTTATCTGCTGCCTTCCCCTCTTCCCTCCCTGCCCAGCCCCCAGCGTGGCAAATTTGATGGAAATGACAAAAGAAAAAGCAACATGGAACCACAATGAAAAGATAAACCACTGCAGTAAAGTCTAGGGAAGGCCATGAAAAACATGTTCTAAGAGTAACTGCTGTTTGTACAGTGCTCTGCTGCAAAGGAACAAGAGTATTTTTTTCCTTCAACTTTCATTGTCCGAGTGCCCAATAAATAAAAACACTTGTAAATATTAAAGTTAAAAAAAGGAGCTGAACAACAGCTAGAAACTACAAAAATAAAAGAAATTTTCATTTGTAGTTATCCAGATGTCTGCTGCTGTAGCTGCTGGAGTTCTGCTATTGGCCGGGAGGATCATTTGAAGCTTTTCATGGAAAGAGAAAAGCGTCAGCAAAAACCTAGCGAGGGACAGTTTTAAAGACAACAAAAAAGATAAAATGTATTCAGGCTGGCATTTTCATTTAAAGCTTATTCTCCTTCTGAGATGAACAAAATCTGTGTGTACGCGTGTATGTAGTTAGGGATGGGCTCAATGTATACCTGAGTCTGTGAACTATCTGTAATTTAACTCAAAATACCTAAGTGCTTCTATCCACCTAAATATGTTCCAAATAAAAAATTCACTACATTTATTAAAAAAAACCAAAACAACATAGCAAACCAAAAAGCAAAAACAATGACAAAAAACCCAAAGGGAAAAACGCATACAAATGAGAGGAGAGAGGAGTACTTCAAGTAACAAAAGCAAAGTAATGAAAATTATTGTGACAGTCGTATACATTACGTAATGTGTTATTGTTTACACATTTTATATTAATTCTTGAAAACTGCATGTTATAAATGTGTAAATGTAAGTGATATGGCTTTGTCACCACACAATCCAAAGGAAGCTGATACTGAAGATGGAATGCCTAGGAACAGCCTAATATTTTAAAAACTGCTCCAGAAAAAAAATGCTTCTAAGCTGACACTGATTTTAACATTCTTGCAGAGATAGAAATCCACTACTGACATGCCAGTTTTTAAGATAATATCCTTTGTCAATGCAGAAAAAACATGCAGAAACCACTCACTGTAACTAAATGCAAATGGATGCTAATTTGAGACCCAATCCTTCCTCCTTTCCAGTGTGCATGAGAATATGTCACATCAGAGTCTATCATAAAGAAGCTGTTTCTCTTATACATCTAGATTTCCCCCAATGTCCTCAGAAGATAAAAGGAATATGACTAAATTACTACATGCAAGAAATAGAAGTTAATGAGTTATATTCTACATGGGGTAAAATATCCCATAATCCCCTATATCACTTTAGAAAACACCAGTGGCACAAACCTAAATTCAGCTTTCACATGCACACACATACGTGTGCACACAAGCATATGCAAAGTGTACACACGGTAAGAATTGTGGATGTGCTGCTTCTGCTTACTCATAGGTGTTCAGCAGTATCAGCTTCCATAGACTTCTGCGCAATTTGCTTCTTTTAGTATTCCTTCCAGAAACTACTGTCGAATTACCTGAAAGGCAGTTCATCTCCATGTGCTGAATCAAAAATGAACAAAGTTCATATGTTGATTGCAAAAATGACTTTTCTGAAAATGTCTCTCAGTTGGCCCTAAAAAATCTTAGAGTCTGCTCTGGAAAACGTGAATTTTCATTACAAGGGACACAGAAGTAGCTCGCCCACATGAATCTATTAAATTGTAAGAACTACATTTTACATTACTTTCATTTTACGTTGCACGTAGGTGGCAATACTTTCACAAGACAGTGCATGGCATGACCTGAATAAAAGACACAATTATTATGGATTCATTCTTTAAGAAGGTTTATCCTTAAAAGTCACAAAAGTGGTCCAACTGTAGAAGTTGTGGAATAATTACACTTTAGTTAAGTAATATACATTGTACCCTTTACAGCCAGAGGACTACCATCTGGTCAATTAAACACTTCTCTTCAAATCCTTCTACGGACTGCTGCATGAGATTAGCTACAAAAAAAGGTAGTTCTTCACTCTGTATATAAACCTCCTTTTCCAAACATTTGCCCAGCTGCTTCTCAAAGTGATAGCACAGTACTTCTATGACCAGCTTTTTCACTTTTCCATATTCTAACCTACCCATTGTGTGAAAAAATGCTGTCCAAATTCCTTATCTGCTTGTCTCCTCCTTAGTTTCAGTCAATGACCTCTTGTTTTCAAATTAGTCACTATCTCAAGCTGCTTACTGACATCAATACATTCCTTTCAGGGTCTTCTAATGCTCTATGGGGACCCCCCTTCGTGCTCCCTTTCCCAAGGAATAGTCCATGTCTGATCAGTCTTTCTTCTCAATTCATTTGCCCCAAACTCTGAATAATTAGGATTGCTTTCTACCACACTGTCCTAGTCACAATTCTTTTCCAATCAAATCTCCAGAACCGCAAATAACTCAAGAAATACGGCTCTTTTAGAGCAATCCCTGGCCACTAAACTATATAAAAAGAGAAAAAAAAGCCAAAGAAATTACATCAATAACTTGTTTGCTTTTTGTTTGAAATCTCTAAGTGCCATTGGGGAAACCTACTATGCCACTGAGGAAACCACCTAAAATGCAGTCCATACAACATACACTAGCAAACAACCACACCCTCCCATGGTCACTAACTCATTTCACAACAGAAGCTTGTGGAACATGCTGCTTTTTAATCTTTTATTTTATGAATTTTATAAACTATTAATCGATGACTCTATAGTGTCAATAGCATGTCAAAAGCTTTACAGCTTTATACCTCAGAAACACGTTTTGCAAAGGGAGACTTGGGGAGATTAAACATCATTCTCTAAACAGCCAGAGTTCCGCGAGCATCACAGGCTGGAGTGTAAAGAACTGTCCTATACATTCCCCATACACTTTTGCCTGTAGCTGGGGGCCCAGCTCTCATTGTGATTAATTATCTGCTGGGAAAGGCTGCAGGAATGAGCACTATTTGCCTAATTGTGTTTCCAGGGTAACTCATAACGTAAAAGTTACAATACATAAATGCAGCTCATTTGAAAAAACAGCCTTAGAACATATGATATGTTTACATGGACAACTAAGAACTTCCCTCAGAAATTGAAACAGCAACATTTCAGATTTACATGGTTAGCATTATAGCTGCTGTGAACTGAGGCGGTCTTGTGGGTAGGACAATAGTGCCTAAAGCAAAATCTAATTTTTTGCCTTTAGGGGCCTCCATTTTCTCCCTTTTTCCTAGAGACAGTAATCAACCTCACCCAAATCTTGAAGACCAGCAATGTGATTAATTCAACTTAGAACATGAAAATAACCACATTTTTAAGCACTGATTTTTTCAGCTTGCAATCTTTCTCCAGATAAATTTATTTATTCACATTCTGGAGAAAATCACACCTATTTCTAATTTGACTTCTTGCCCTCTTTCCATTAAATACCACTTAAAAAAAAAGGTAATCTCTTTTACACTACATATTCTCTCACAGCATTGTATGACACATAGTATATTAAGTTTTATTTTCATGGGAAAAGCTGGATCCTGGGCTGAAGAAATATTCCCTTGTTCACCAAGAGCATGTCAGGAATAGTCTCCTCTAGACTTGTACCAGCAGAACCGAACAATAGAATTTTCTCAGACTTTGCATAAGGACTCAAAAATAAGTAGATTGAATCCATTTTAACACAAATATGGGCAAGCATTTTCTTTCATAAAACCCTTTCAGAGAGGGGCTAACCCCACAACTTCATTATGATTGTTAAATCCACACAGCAGATAAGCAAAACCTCAGCAAGGGTTCAGATTAGCCAAAATCATTTGATCACGATGAGTCAGAAGGCGAATTAAGGAATCTTTTGTTTTGCCTTAAAATGTCACGGTATAAACTGCATCTGCTCAGGAGCTGACTCACAAGACCCTCAGACAATAGGGTAGCGGGGGCAAGGAAGGGGACTTGGGGAGATAACCTCCATAGCTAGCCCAGGCCAGAGCGTGTGTGCTCATCAATTATAATCCAAGCTATTGAATGCAGGAGAATAAACCGTTGGTTCAGCTTTGCTAAATTGAATCTTTTTGCTGGGTTTTAGAATTTGGAAATCAATACTTTAAAAGGATTTTAAAATTCATATTCGCCTTCCTTTTGACTCATCTTGTTCCAGCTAGTTCAAACACAAGAACATGGATGGTCAGCAAACCCTAAGCAGCTGCTGGCTGGATTAATATCTAAAAATCAAACTATTATCTACACTATCCAAGCCTCTCGGTTCAGAAAAATTAAAGTGGGAAGACTCATAATCTCTTTTTTGTGCCAGAAATACTCAATAAAAATATCTTGCGATATATCAAACCTTTAGTCATTACAATAAGCCTGCAGGAAAGACAAGAAATGAGAAAATTTTCAACTTTTCTCTAGATCACACAGAAAGAAAAAGACCTGATCATCTCAGAGTTACTGTGAGTTTGGGGCAAGGAAGGAATATCAGGTAGACTAAATCTAAATCAGTTTATGTTCCCTAGTAACAAAGGATAAAACTTGTAAATACATCAAAAATGTTAAAATTTTCAGTGCAAAAACAGCTTCTGTCAAAATTTCAGCAAGTATTGTTATCTACAAAAACATGATTTTCTATATTTATTTAAATCATGGAAACACATGTGGACTTGAAATAAATGATTCCTCGACCTCTCACTCAAAACTAAAGCTTGTCCTAAGCTATCGGGGAAATGAGAGGTGACTTGGTAACTGTCTTAAAATTGTAACACCCATATAAAAACAGTATCATTGTTAAATAGTTATAACACATTAAATAGCATTTCAGTGTGTTACTGTAGGGCCAGACTCCACACCAATGTGTTCTATGGGTATAGGATTAGGGACTTGTAACTGCTCTGCATATCAATCTAGCAAGCGAAATAATTATAGTAATAAACCACATGATAAATAGCAGCCCTAAGTCAGTGGAACCACTAAACAAAAGGATACACTTGCATTTAAAACTTTCCGCTGACATGACACAGGAATGATAGCACTGAATAGACTCTGTTGTTCTCTGACTGTTCCAGTATCTAATAAGATTATTTGTTGTGGTGAGTGAACGCACAGATGCGGTCAATTACATTTACTGCACAGAGAACAGTGAAATTCATTAAAAATCCAAGAGGAGATCCTGCTCAGTTCTCAAGGCAGCTGGGGGCCAGGACAGCGTTTGCTGAGCGAGGGCTCCTGCGAGCCCTGACCTGTCCTCCTGCCCGCTCGAGCCCCCAGGTACATCCCAGGGACATTTCTACTCTCAGTAATAACTTCTACCCTCCTGCAATTGCACTGAGACAGAGTGCTTTGCCTGTTTTTGATTTTCACTCCTTGCTCCCTAGAAGGGGGTTGGGGTCATCAGGTTGACGTGGTGGGGGTCAAGCACAAAATCCGTGCCAGCTTGGTTTCTCTTCTCTGACTTTAGGAATAGGTCCCTTGCTGGTGGTTTTCGGCATCTAAAATAATGAGGGATGGCAACAGGCAAGCGAGTCGAAGATATGAATTTATAATGCGTTTAATAGACTAAGTATTAGCACTAATTCAATGAATGGTAGGAGAAGAAATTGTAAACGACAAAGGCATTTACAGTTAACTGTCTAAGAGAATGCAGGGAAGTAAATCATTACATGAAAAAGGAGCTCCTTTTCTCAACCTACCCTATTAAAAACCCCACTAAAGAGCCAAGGCATTTATTGATTGCTTTCTACTTTCCCACTGCCGAAACTAAGTACTCCTCTATTTACTTTGATTTAAAAATGCATTATTGTCTACTCTCTAATAAACCAGACAGTGGAACAAGAAACTCAAATTATTCTAAGTTTATTCTTAAAAAGTCCGTTTTTTTGTTGTTTTTTTTTGGTGTGGGTTTTTTTTTTTTTTTTTTTTTTTTTGAAAGACTGAAGGCCTTAATCCTTAAAAGCCTTTTTGAAAGAAATGTTACTAGATGCTGGCCTTGCAGCTGGGCCCAGATTGAAAGTGCACTTACATTTTTATGTTTAGCGCTGAAGGACTCTGAAGTTAGCCCTCGCACTCCACATAAAAGCTTTGGAAAGGGCATTCTTTGCCACTTGTGCAATTCATTCTCTAAGAAAAGGAAATGGAAAGAAAGATTTCATGTCCAGGGCCTTCAGGCCTTTGATCATTTGATGAACATTGGATCCTCAACCTGGGCCTCCAGCTTCTCAGGCCAGACAAAGAGGGCCCCGGCCGCACAGGCTGGGCCTCGGCTCCCGCCCGAACAAAACCTTTGGCGGCCGCACAGTGTGACAGCCTGGGAAAGGCCCACCTCAGCAGGGCTGAGATGCCCGCTCTGCCCTTTGATCTTTCATTTTAAACCCCAGCCAAAGCACCAGGTCAGGGGATTTCGCGTCGCACACCCCCACGGGCAGAGGGGAGCAGGTCAAGAACAAAATGGGGGTGACCGATCTCCAAAAAGCCCTGTGACGCCTTTCTCTGGCCAGTTTCACATGACTTGTCTGGCATTGTGAAGTGCTAAGCCCACACTTAAAATGGAATTTGACATTACATGGTACAATGGAGTCAATAAATGGCATTCTTCAGTGCTTTTACAACAAAGTCAACCCTCCCTTAAGTGGCTGAAAGCCCCAAGCTAGAAAATACTTCTCATTTACTTCTTTATGCTAGTAAATTGCATATACTTTAAATCTAGTTTTCATTACAGCTTCTCATTGCCAATGACTGAAATGAGCCGAACAAATACCTAACAAAGGTCTACATTAATTTTACGACGTACCATCGCCTCTATTTTTAAAAGACTAGGTTGTCACGTAGCATGTAACCAGCATTGGAAATATCTCCAGATTCCTTCACAGACTAGAAACCTGCTTTCCAATAAGCCTGAAAAACTAATCTCATCCCACTGGAAAATTTCTTTTCAGTACACTGCTAAGGAGAAGGCAAACACACAACTTCTTTTAACATCAGCAAGTTATGCATGATGCTCACGGGCAGTAAATTAAGTACATGTTTGATATGTCATGTTAGCAGAACATGGAGAGAAAAAATGCTAAACACTTCTTTCTAAAGGGACAGGACACCCCGATGTCCCACAGGACTGATATATGCATGATGCAATAGATGACTACATATACATGACTAAATATGAAAATACGTCTATGTTAGAAGACTTAAAACAACTGTAAAGTGACTAAAATGAAAGAACTAGATATTGTTTCTCTAAATTAATACGTTTTTACAATTGATACTTTTTCTTTAAATAGAACCACATGTGCATAATTCCAGATCAAGATGGCATCAGGTCAGCTTAATAACTATTTTTTGTTTATTTTCAACCTCACAAGATTTGTCTTCCTCTTAAAATGCAGTTCTATGAAACTGTGACACAAAGATGGCCAAAGGCATGGGGAAGGAGTAGAATATATAAATAAATACGACTATTACGTCTTTCTAACATATGGTCAGGTTAACATGCCAACTTTTACCCTCCTTTCTTCTGAAGACAGTACCAGTATTAAAAAATTGGTTTAGTTCTAACATACAAAGATTATTTCAAGGCATCTCAAGTACTTCCCACCATGAAACCATTTACCAATTGACAAAAAGTTAAGGAATGGTCTCAATCTCTAGAGTATCTATAGACTTCATTTTAAACAAACAGACAAACAGGAGTATTTATTTATGTTGACAGATGATTTCCCACTCATAAAATTACACCTCACACATAAGGACACTAAGGAACAGAAAAGTTAAATAAATTGTTCAATATTGAACAGTGGCAGAGCTGGGAACCGAGTATTAGCTGATTTATTTTCTGTCTTCTGCCCTGTTCACTACAGTCTTCTTCCTCCTAAGAGACAAATTTGTGGAGCGCGTGGCCCTGTCTGGTATCAGCTCTTCTAGGTGCTTTGGTGGCAATGGGCAGCTACAGAAAGAAAAGTAATCATTTGATCATTGTGGCTGGGTAGGTGTCAGTGCATTGGGCAACAGTCATGAGGCAGCCCAGGGCCTAACTCATGTAATCACTCAATAAGGATTTTACAGACCCAAGGTATCTTCTTCTAAAATCTGTAATAACTATTTTAAATGATAAATTTAATAATTCAAATACTCCTCCACAGGAAAAAACCACCTGCTCATTCACAAAGCATTTGTGTTTGCGTTTGTTGTTTGAAATCACTATGAAAATAAAACTTAACAATGTTTAGGAAAGAGTACAATTTGCCTCTAATTTATTCTCAGATTTTCTGTGAATATTGCTCCCCACGTTGTCATGGCAACACAAGCACATCTTTCAGCACTGAGGAAGTAACAAGCCTTTCGATTCTCACCTTTGGCCATTTTATTGAGAACCATGTCAATTAGAATGTAGGTTCCACTTCTTCCTGCACCATCACTGCCAACAGAAAGGGAAAAAGAAAAAATAAAGCCTATCAATGTGCATCTAGACTCAACACGAAGGTACCTGCCCTTAATGTTATACTATTACATGCAGAGGGAGAGGTCAGAACGAGGGGCTAAAGTAGGATACTGAGAGGGGAAGAGAAAGCTTGTACTGCATTAGCAAACGCTTTGTGGAAGATTAACTACTAGACTGCATGGGCAACAAGGCTGTGTTTGGATTTTTTTAAACCAAATTGTATTAATGCAATAAAAGCATCTTAAACAGGTAAGTAATTCTAAAGTAGGATACCATTTCTGTTCAAGAAATGTAGATATAATTAGCTTATAGTCACTTGTATATGAGATCAAGAACTGCAGAAAAAACTAGACCAGAACACTATCCCAAAATATTACAGACTGCATTTAAACACAGGGAATGCACAGGAGACCTGTCTGTGAACCAAGATATTTGATTACTGAGGGACTGCAATCTTTCTTCACCATACATCACGAGTGGCTTGTTTTTTCTTTTTACCTTCCCCTTTAAATCTTCTTCAGTTGCAATGACCAGAAAAAATTATTATCATGTAATTACTAAGAAACAGCTTTAACTTTTGTGTATCATCAGCCCTTCCTCAGGGATGTGAGCCCAAGCCTTGGGAGGAGGGAAGCTCTCTAATCTGAATGCAGCTTGTGTCCCTTTCAGAGAGCAACATGTAACTGCCAGCGTGATGCTCTTTTAGAGCTGCTGTTAGCAAACATAATTAAGACTTTAAGTAAAAGACTTTTTTCTTTCCCTCCCCAAAATTTTTACAAAGGTGCATGTGTGACCAATTAGACTGGTATGTAGTTTTATTAAGACATTATTTTTATTGATAGCCCAATTTGTGCACAAGAATTAATGAAAGGAAAAATAATAGAACAGCATGAAGTGTGTTATTACATTCTGTTTAGAAGCAGGCTATGAAACTTAATTTTTGTTAAGTCTCTGTAGACAGAGTTGTTTTTTTTCTTTCAGTCACTAGATCGCTGCTTAGAGAAAAGGAGGTAAGGGTAATAATTTTTTTTTTCTACGTCTGTGAAGGGAACAAAGACGCAATCTTATTAGTTAAGCTGAATAATGAGAGATGAGACAGCGATCAGGCCCAATAAAACCAGAAACTACTGAGCTGATGGTAGACATTTCCATCCATCACAATAAGAAAAGAGCAAGAAAATTGAAGGCTCTTCATTCTGCATCAAATGTTTCTTTTCTCAGGCCTCCTGAAGGTAACGCAAACAAGCCTGCTCCAGAGTGTTCACCTCTGCAGAGGGCCTCCTTGCACACCGTGGAAGGTGACTCTGCTGAGCCACACATGAGAAAACACATCCCCTCTCTCCTTCTCCCAACCAAAGTGGAATGCCATATGTCAAACAACCTGCCTCTTAGCGGGGCTGGTTTTAGATCTTCTTTATTTACATGAATTTCTTCATTATATAAGTGCAATATTCTCCTCATAACTGAGAACCTCCAATGGCAAAACCAAACATTAACACTATTGACCTACCCAATAGCTTTCATGTGCACCTATCAGACTGTCACGCCTAAAGATAATCTGAGGATTACTAAATCTCTGGGTAGGTTTCCACTCCCTGACATTGCCTACTTCTTACACGATCACTAAAAGCAAGCAGAAAAGAATTAAAGCATAATTAAATGTTAATGAAATAAAGAAGACTCGATTGGGAGGGGTGGCAAGCAGTCACTATAATTTTGAAGGGTAATTATGACACTGAAGTGCTCCTTATATTGGAAAGGGTGGCTGTACATTGTTAAATCATGGCACAACATCTATGAAATCATAGGTAAGGATACTTATATTATGAAAACAGATCCTAAGTATTAATTAGCATTAAAAACCAGTTGAATTCTACTTAATTCCTTCAATCTACCTCACTACTTTTCAGTGATTCATCTAAAACTTTAATTTGCCCATTTTGTTTATACCTGTATTAAATTCTTACACATACAAGTCTCTCTAAAGCTATTTTAGAAATTGTACTTGCCTGCAGTGAACAACTACTGGACAAGAGCGACCCCTGTAGCACTTGTTTACTTTTCTGAAATAAAACAGACACAAAAAATTAATTGAGCATACGACATACTGTTTCTTTAGCCAATTGTCAAAATAAGTAACAAGAAAAAGAAAATATTGCAGCCTTTAAAAAGAGGTCAGGTTGATAATTTCCCAATATAATAAGCAGTTGTTACATACATAATCTTGTTTAGAGTTTGCTTCTGCTTTGCTGCTGTAGAAATCCCAGAAAATATCCCATTATTGCTGTTGGCTAGGCAAAATAAATGACCTCTTTTCTCAAAAGCCTGAAGTCTTAGCTCCAAAACCAAGATTATCTTGAGATGCTTTAATTTTAAAGGCAAATATGAGTGCATGAGATTGCTCAAAGAAATATTGAGGGCACCAAACTGAATCCAAAATTAAAAACGGCTATTCCAGTATATTTTGTGCAATGTGTGCTGAGTTGCAAAACCAGTTCTCCTCAGAAAGGCAAAATCAGAATCTCCTGAGAAGCTTCTGACAAAATTCTAAAATGTAATCTGTTGTTGGTGAAAATGACTGATACCGTCAATAAGCTCCACTGCTTTGATTCTAATCCAGGAGGTCTTACATATTTCATATTTACACATTATTGTCTTCAGCTTCCTGGTTAAACATTCTCAGTGGCAAGAGAATATACGTGAAGTCAATCAATAAAAGTACAGCTATAGAGCAGGTCTGCTGATATGTAAACTCAATGAAGGAATTAACTAGCGCTGAAGCAAACCAAGATACTCGGTCTAAGAATAGAGCCCTCAAAATTGGTACAGATCTATTTAAATTGCCTTACAAAAACCAAAATCCCAAACACTCTCTTCTGCTCCAGGATATATTTTGCATGTCAAGTATGTTACAGGCCCCCAAAAAATATAAAATATGCACACATATGTTAACAAGGCAAGCTGAATAAAGGCTAAAATGGGAAAGCATTGCTTCAAGAAATTAAAACCTTCCATTTAATTTCCTTGATGATGTGTTTGAATTTACTGGAGCTAGGAGGTCTCCTATGAAAGCATTTGAGAGGCCAGCCTCCAAGGGGTGCCCAGACCCTCCAACAGTCCCCACCTCGGTGCAAGTGTTACACAGGATCCTGACTGCTAAACTGAAGGGAGCTGCTGGAATTTGGCAACTGTGCTACGATGTTATTATGAATTTTAAAGCATAACTAACCTACTGAATCATTTAGTTTTTGGCTGTTCATCTATTCACTAACATCTGTGCTGTGAAAACATGCATATATCTTTAAACATTGCTTACAGTATAGCCTGAAGATGCCTAAATCTGACAGGGAGCCGGGGTACCTGGAACTCAACCCTAACAGACTACAGAGATCACGGTGGTGTCCCATGAAACTGTGTTTACACATTTCGCTTTTTATTATTTAAGATTCAAATCAAGCTTGATAACAACATTAAGTTCCCGCAATGATTCCCTTTAAACATTAGAATTTAGGATTTTTTCACATTTCTTCCTCTTTTGCTTACTGACATAAATCACACTGGCAGAGACATTCTGCCTCTATATTCCTTGGATGTAAGTAATTAATGCAACAGAACAACTTTCTGTGAAATAAGTGGTAAGTCGTTGAGCAGCACCTGACTTTAGAAGTTAAATGGACCATTTCTATGTCCAAAAATACATATATATGTAGGCACTACCAAGAAACTTCAATGACTTAAGCTGCGGTAGAGTTTGCACATGAATGAATCACTCAGTTCTTGACGGTCACATCCAAGGATCAACTCCTATGCAACAACCCCCCGATATTTACTTTTTATTTTACAGTAAGCTATATTTGAAATGCCTGTAAAAATATCTGATACAGTCAGTCTGCATTTCCCTCCGTGCAGCTGGTCATCCTCCCCCACCCCTCATCATGTGCATTAGTAAAGAGTCATTCCTGCATTTAAAGTATTAAATAAAAGCTAATAACTAGAGAGGGGTATTTACCATTTCTTTTTCTGCTTGTGTGGTTCCTTTGTTCCTTGTATGGCACCACTAATATGATATTTGCATGTTGTGACTAGCCATCTACCAAAGTCTTGATAGAATTTCAATTACAAACTCAATCTAAACCTATCAGTAAACCAGACCTCCCAGTAAATCAGACAGCCAGAGACACATTAGGGAAAGACACCTTATGTTTGTCAGTTTTATTGAAGGCGTTTCAAACATTTTCATTATCACACATTTCAGAAAACACATTAAAACAAAGGATTTCAATGCAGCTGGTTCATAGCTTTGTCTATATATAGTTTATGAAAATATTTAGAAGTGCAGCAACATCTTGTTTCATTCTTAGTTCTGGCTAATGAGAGTGAGCTGAAAATTCATCAGTAAGCAAAGTTCTTGAATGTTGAAGAAAATATATATATATTATATATACATATACAGGAAGAATTAACTTAGAAAGAATGATTAGTAATACAAACCAACCCTTGGCTCATTGAGTGAAAAAGAAATCATCATGCAAACCATCAGCAAGCAAAGGTCAGAGGTCGTTAGAGGCTCAGAAAAGGGGTTTCCCACATTGTCCCTGCAGCAGAGTCACAGTTTCCAATGATCACTTTTGTGACTATGCAACTGGGCTCATATTACTAGCTGCAACATCACAAAAATGACACTGGCAACCGCTAATTAGCTGGCAAAATAAGAATTTGTCCATTTTTAAAGTGAGCAGTGTTAGTAAATGCCATTGCACACAGCGAGAAGTGATAGCATAATAGATATATATTTTAAGCAAAGCCCTCACATGTGATGCTAATTATCTTTTAGCTTAGCAGTCCCTCTTTAAAGTGTAAATGTGCTCCCTCTGGGCTCGAGAAATATTTAATTACACATATCAGTGCATGACTAACAAGCTAGTCCAGAGCAATAATGATTGGTCTATTGTTCAAAATAAAATTAGGACTCCAGAAGCATTTAAAACTGACCAGTAGTTTCTGTAGTAGCCTCACCTCTCAGGGACTGTCTTTTGCACAGATTTTTTAAATATATATAATAATTGCTTTTTGGCAATTTATACCTACATTATGAAAGTATAATAGATTATTCCACAAGGATTAATGGATCTACTAAATGCAAAACCATCTAAAACACTCTCTGATACATAGTAAGAAAAATGTAAGCTTTCCATTTTCAAAGAGACTCGCAAAATTTACTTCAATGAAAATTTTAAGGTCCATATTTCCACAGACTCTGGGCAAGGTAATTTTGGGAATCCAATTTTTCTTGGTGATGAATTATAAACAATAGAGGGTTGGTTATGTATATGCTTTATTTCATATATGTATGTGAATATATAAATATACACACATATCCATATATATATTTACAAACACACTGAATGCACATATAAAACATAGATAGATTAAAAGAAATGAGAGTAGCCCCCTCCTAACACTACCCTACTCTGAGTATGGTAGTGCTGTCAGATGTTTATTCTGGGGGCTTTATGACTCAGCTGTTGTAACCCAGCAGAGTTTGTACTTGAAATAGGAAGCTTCAGGTGCAAAACACGTATCGTATAAATGAATTCCAAATCATAATTTCAGTAATAGTGCATTAGTTGTTGGTTTTTTTTCAGGTTTGTTTGTTAAAAAAGCAGCAACATTAGATGACCAAGAAAACTGAGATTCACAGACCAGCTATTGTGCATGCCAAAATTCCTTTTCAGGCAGAATTTTACTATGCATTCAGTATTATGAGTTCATTGTACAAAATCTGCACGTAGCAAATGATTACAGTACCCTACACTGGACTGTGAATACATATTAAATGAACACTCAGAATTCAATTAAATCTTAACAGGTTCATTCCCATACTGGCTTTAAATAGAAAGAATAGCAGCTCCACTACTTTACTCATCTAGTTATAATTTTTCTTTTTCAAAGTCTTGCACAACAGTCCTTCAACGTGGATATTTAACCCTAACACAATGTTGCTCTAAGCAGAGCTTTCTTGGGCGATGTGAACTGCAACTTACTGTAGACCTAATCCTGCAGTTCACACAGGGACCTCAATTCTTACTGAAGCAAGTCAGACTCAAGGTCCTCTGAACTTCAGATGGCCTGGCTGTATAGACTCATTTACAGCCTAGTTAGAATTGCTAGCAGATTTCCCACTAACTTCAAAAAGAGCAAAATAGGACACTGTTGGCTCCGCGCTGCAGCCTTGCACTGCTTAATGGAACCGATTCAGAATTTTCACTACAGAAATTCACTACAGGCAACTTCCACGGTACCACAAGCAAAGGGAAATGAACCTATGAAAATCACATTAGAGTTTGAACCCAGAGAAGAAAACCTTGAAAATTCAATTACAATTTGAACTCCAGCCTGTCGCTGTGCTTCCTTCCCCCACTACTGCCTTTGCATTGTGACTCTGTAGTGTGTCCCTATACTCCTACCCAGCCATAGGTCCTACAGACTCAGTGCAGCTGCTCCCCATTACTCAACCTGCACCGTGTGACATGACCCTCTGCTTTGAAAAGCCTTGCAACACATACAAGAATGGATGAAGGGTGGCATTTAGTCCTGAAATTTTAAGGGTAGAACTCTGCCAAGTGGGCAGCCAGCTTTCCATGGCTATACACCAGCTTCTGCCCTCAGGTCCAGATGCATAACTCCAACTGGCATCAGCCGGAGCTCCTAGCACTTACTGAAAGAAGCAAGTTTAGACCTTTTGAGCACCGACTCCCTTATAATCACTTCAGGGGGGGTGGGGCTGTAGATAATATTGTAGCAGAGAGCAGAAAACACACCATCCCACAGGTCGCTTGCAGATTGAGAACCAACTCCCCAAACCTCTCGGAGATTCTTTTCATTAGTCATAAGCGCATCGCTGTGGATTAGCTGAAACACGCTAACACCTACACATGATGCACTGGGCACAGTTTGCAATCAAATGAAGATTATTTCACTTCAGTATTTATCATGCATGGCTTTAATTTTTCAAATTAAAATTTAGATAGACACAGCAAACATTAGAGAAGGTGGCAAGGCCTGTCACAGGTTTTGCCTCTGTGTACTGGCATTTTAAAGCCACATTGACTTTCTTTAAAATTCCATAGGGTATGCTTTGTCAACATTTTCGTCTGCTTTCTCGAATTTCCACCTTCATGCAGCCAAGGAAAGTCTAGAGTCCTCACTCTTTGATCGTACAAGCAAACGCTCCCACAGGAATGCCGTTACTGCTATATGAATGCATTGTGATGGGTTTTTTTTAAGCATGCTCATAGTACATAATTTATTTGCAAGATTCCTGCAATAAGGATCATAGGGGAGCCACCCAAAAAGCCTGGAAGTTGCAGAATGGATAAATACTCAGAAAAGAAAGAAATACAGGAGCACTGAATAGCTGTGCGTTGAAGAAAGGTGTTGATCTCTAATGGGAAATGAGCACATCTTAAAACCAGGCAACATCTATGTGTGAGGCACCACAAACCACTGACCTACTGCAGATACGTGTGTTAGGTTAGCATTGTGTCATCACAGGCTGAGGACCTCCCTTTCAAACCAGTAAGATTTAAAGGACCATTAAAAGGACTAGTTTAGTTCCTCAGATGTGTATCATCTTAAATGAACTGTCATACTTTGTGCTTTACCTGCGGAAATCCAGAAGCGATCTTGTGGAAGCAGGAACCCTCTGATCGTTCCAGCTGAGGAAGTGGAACTGCGTCACCGTGCGGGTCTCGTTCGTCTGCAGGTTCTTCAGGTAGAAACTCCTCACGAGGAAATCCTCGCACCAGATGTGCTCAGAGACAAGGTTTACCTACACCCCACAGGAAGGAACAAACGGAGATCAGCAATTTCAGTTGGGAGCCACGTCTTCAGCATTGCAGGTGTAAGGTGTCTGGGATGAAGGAATCGCATGTTTCTATTAGCAAGGAGGCCACTGCTGGGAAAATATTTTTACTGCTATCAGTGTAGTTGTTAGGAAAGGGTTACCCGCCACCGCTACTTTATTGAAAACATAAAAAACCACTTTCAAAACCTTTAATGTAAAAGAAAAAGTCACTAAATTGAAACTTTATATCATTATGTGAGTATAAAAGACACTGCCTGAAAATATGTTAGCCTGCTGGTTGCTTTCTACTCAGAAATGCCCACAATGCACTGCCCAGGATGCTACCGGTGGTCTTAAAAATCTGAGTTGAATTCACAGGAGAAGAGAAAAGTCAGTTTCTTCAGCTACATAGGAACAAAGCCATTAAAAATGTGGCTTATTTGCAGAGTTCATCTTTTCAGATAATGAGTTTGTTCACATTTTAGTTTAAACAACTGTATTATCCACATTTTCCTATTCTTACTGGGTGTTGTGGTATTATTTTCTTCCTCTACTCAGCTGGACAACTGGAAAAATCTGACAATCATTGTCAATGGTACATTTCAAGAAAACTGGTCATATGATATTTAGAGCTAGAAATGTAAAGCGGAAAATAAAAATATGTATCTGTTGTTGTGGCTGAAGCAAGAGGTAAAAGTAGGTAGCATTAAGCTGAAGCTATGTAGGGGCTTTTCTGTAAAGACATACACATGGCTTTCCTAAGGCAAAATTCACTAGGTCTAAAAATACTATTTTCCTATAAAATATAAATACGCAGCTTCACATTTCAGCCATTTGAAAAACAAAACACTTGAAAAACAAAACTGCTGTCCTTTTTTCATTGCAATTCTTGGCTCATTATTGACTAGATTTTATTCAGCAGGAACTACCTTGCTATTAAAATTGAGCTCAAATTTTTCACAAACCTAAAACTACTCGATGGCCCACGAGGAGTACTTAAGAGCCCTTGGCTTGACCTCCAGGTTAGATTGCCTTAAACACCATTTTGCCCCGTAGGAAGTCAACCCGGACACTTACTGTCAGGTTTACAACCATATATGCTGTTTAGGTACCTCATAGATGTGGTAGAGGTTTGACCCTTCATCTGGCCAATAGTGGTAGCACTGTTTGATTCCGTTTTCGGTGAGGGGTGTCAGCATGACAATAACGACACAGCCGTTCTCCCAGACCATCTGCAGACAAAGAAAGACACCGTGGCCACATTGTGACTGCCTAATTACGGCGTGACATGTATAATTACTGCACTCAGACACACAATCAAAATTTATTCCATTCACAGGAAATTTATTTCATTTTCATTAGACACTTTTACTCTGCAGCTGCTTTCAAATCCCTGAATAAACTGGCACCATATTTTGCAGGCGTCCATGAAATATTAAAGAATTTCCAGTGATTTCAGTTTGGGTCTTCCACAAAATCTCTCCTTGTTCCTGGTACCGTATTCAGCTGCTTTTCTGTCAAACTTTCAGATCCATAAAGGGAACACTGAACAATGCTTGCAGAACACACAACTATGTGGGATTTGATATTTATTAGTAAACAGCATGGACCTACTCAAGTTGCATGTACCGAAACCTGTTTGTGTCCTCAACCCTGTGTCTTTTTACAGTTTGCCACATAGCAAAAGCTATTAAAGTGCTGCATTGCTGAAACAACCATAAAAGTTGCATCTGAACAACAGTTACGAGTAAAAGGCAGGAGAAAAATCAAACCAAATCTGTTCTTCCAGAAATACTTCAAATGGAGCAGTGGTCCCCAAAAGTACATTTATGAGATTAATTGCAAATGTGCATTACTTTCTCTTTCTTCTTCCTCCTTCCTTTCTTCCTTTTTTCTTTCTTTCCTTTCATTTTTCTTCTTTATTCATTTCTTTATCTTTGTTTTCAATAGTCTTTTTTCCCTGTTAGTTTCCTTTTTCTTTTTTTATTTCTTATTTTTGTTTGTTCCCCTCTAACCCCCCTTTTTCTTTTTTCTGTCTCTCTTTTCTCTTCTTACATTCCTTTCTTTTTTTCTTTTTTTTTTTTTTTCTGTTTTCCCCCCAGAGTTAGAAGGAAAGTCTAACTCCTGCTGTAAACCGTGCACTCACAGAGCACAGGTACAGTAGGAACAGAGGAAAACAATGTATCTTCACTGCCAGCATGATCGCTTTATAACTTAGACCATCTACAGTGTAGGATACAGGAATCCAGTGCATCCTCAACTAAAGGATTTGTGGATGTCTCCTACAGACAGCAGAACAAGCAGAAATGCTCTGGTCTGGCATATCTCTGTTCCAAACATACCCCATGGCTGAACAAAAAGGCTCCTATGAATTAATACCAAGCAGCATAATCACTAAAACTGTTATTATTATGCTGTACATTGATGTTATATTTGCATACAACTTTCATTGTCTTTTTGCTAGCATATAAAATTAGTGAATGAAGAGTAAACTGCTCTTTTTGTGAAGGGTTATGTTTATTTCACAGAAATATTTATAAGCAACTGTATTGACATGTAAATTTTGTAAACAAAAAAGGCCTTTGTCTAAACTGTGCAAAGATGAGATGATACATTCAATTCAAGGATTATTTTTTTTTAATTACATATCAAATAAAAAGGTTTCCCATTCATGGATAATTATGTTGTCTTCTCTTTTAAGAATAGCTTGCATATAGAGAAACAAATAACGTTTTTCTTCCTTTTTTTTTTTCCATTTTGCAACATAATTAAATCCACTTTTAAAACTAGCTTAGAATTACTTAGAGAAATGAACCTAGGATTTGCACAGAATAGAGTTATTTATAATGTTGAATAGAAGTAGGGGGAAAAATTACAGTTGAATGTAATAATAAAAATAATCTTATCTGTTTTCCCTTAAAAAGATTTTTTAATTAAAAATATCTGTAATCCAATCATCCTCCTGTTAAAACTCACAGTGCCACAAAACCAGCAAAAATACCTTAAATTGATAGATAATTTATTTTATAGACAGATGTAGATTTATCATTTGTATCTTTTTTTTTTTTTGCATTGCATTATTTTTAGGCCACAGCTGGGAACCTTCTTTGTATGTAAGGAAGACGATACAGATTTCATTCATTCTAATGTAGTTTCACCTTTTTTAGTCAGCAATCAGACTAAGATAAGAATTCGAAACATGTATCTTACTTTAAAACTAGCCCCACTAAATCAGTACTTTCATCACATAACGATTTAATGTGCCTCTAGAAGGTATAGAAGCTCATTGAAGCCATTACGAAAATGAGGAGAAACACAGTTTTTATGAGTGTAATAAAAATACAATGATCTAGACCATAAACTAATCATCTAGCACTCTGCTTGTGCCACCCAAGTGTAACATTATAAAAGCCCACTCGTTTAGAGAGGAATCCTTACAGTTTGGCAACCCTGTTCATTGGTTCAAAGAAACAGCATTTCATTAGAGAGGGGCTGTCCGCATCTCTGAAGATTTCATTAAGCATAAATCCAAATGAAAGTTAATTTAAACAAACAATTTCAAAGTTACTCTGGGGCATAATATTTCTTCTAGGTCATTGTGCAAAAATGTAGAAGTCAAATCCACTAAATCAAGGCGGCAATACAATCTAGTGCTGTCATCCCTGTTACAAGCGGTTGTCACTGCATCTCCTGTGCTTACCATTGGGAGGAGATTTTCACTAAGACTCACAGTCTGTGGCTGGAGGAATATGGCATTTGCTTTGTCTCCTTGATAACTTAAATATTAGACCACCAGGCTGTTATCGGGATTCCTTCCCAAATAACACAGAAGATTGAAAGGCAGTTCACAGAGTTTTATACTGCTGCCTGTTTACTGCCCTGGCTTTAACTTGGTGGTGGGTTTTTCAGGATCCGTATCTTCTAACATGTAACCCTTTGCTGTGCTCAGAGTGTCCAACTGTGCCCATGTATTAGAAAGTGTCTCCAAGGAGTGTGTCTTTGTAGTTAATGAAGGAACAAGCAGTATAGACCTGATCCATCCCACCCCAGAACAGCCTTCAGAGAAGGGCCTCTGGTTACCAAAGAGGCATTTTGGCTGGGCTTGGTGAATGAAGGAGAAGGTTCAGTTGTAAACTCACAGCAATTAATGTAATTCTGGACTTTGTATGTTTGCGCAATAGAAAGTAAGTCAATGCGCGTGATATAAGAATAAAGAGAACATAAGGTCTGCAAGGCAGGGGTTTTTCTTTTTGAGTAGAGCGCAGCAAAATTAAGACACAGAACCCAAGTGTCTACAAGAACCAAATACAGATAAAATTATTCATATATTTAATATAATATATATGATATATACAGCTAAACTTATTGAGATCATTTAGCACAGGCAGTTTCATGGAAATAAATGGAATTTATGGAAATACTTCCAGAAGGAGAAATGTTGGGTAGAGTATTCTAAATGGAAGTGCCAAAGTCTGAGTTCCATATAGGAGCTCACTAAGGCCTCTGAGATACATGCTTTGCTGAAAAGCAAAGACGGTGTATAATTTTGTGTGACATGTCTACCTCCAGCTTATATGCCTAGAAAGTAACATGTTAATGATCTTTAATGAGGTTCTGCTGTACGCATCATTCTCAAAACATTTCTTACACAAGAATAACACTATCCCTTTCCATTTATTGCAAATTAAAAGCTGAATTCCACAACACAAAGATGAGCAGCGCGTTTGACATCCACAGGATTCCCTGTTGATGAAATCCACCACGTGTGGAGACCTCATGCTGTGGTTATCTGGTGTGCCAGTCCCATACAAAGGACTTCCACATTGGGATGAAATATATTTAGTACAAATTACTTGCAAAGGAGCACAGAATTGGTTTTTCAAGTAAGGAGAAAAATAAGGTCACAAATACAAGAATTGGTGCCACAATATTGCCCCGAATCCTATAAAACACCAGCTTTTGGAAGCTTGTGTTTTAAAATTTCCTTGTTTACCAGCTTGTAAATAAAATGGTTATATGAATCCTTTTAGTATTTTAGACACTTTATAATTTCTAAGCTTCTTTTTATAACAAATGATCTACCCCAAACCCCTTTTCCAGTCATTTTCAACTTTAGTTTAGTGATGGGGAAATGACAAGACACGTTCCAGCCAGACACTCTTTCTTTTGATAGCGACTGGTGGAGAAATTTGTAAAATGTGATGATTAAGAAATAGAAAATATATAGACTAATTACTTAAATCCAGCCTATTCAGTAAAAATAACTGGCTAATCACACCAGCTGCCTTCTGGAAGACACCTCCAGTAAATGAAGAATCCATTTCTTCAGTCTTTTAGGCTTCCCAAATAGTTGGTAAATGCTACTATTTGGAACAGCAGACAAACAAGCAAACAAAACCTAACTAATTTCTAATGATAATCAAAACTCAGCATGAATAAACACAACTCCTAAACCAAAACCAAAGAAAGGTACTAATCCTTGCTGGATCAGATAATATTCATCCCATTACACATCTTGAAAGTAATTAACGCAACTATGACTACTTTCAAGTTCTTCACCAGAAATAGGAAACACTGTATTGAATGGAGACAGAAAATAGCATTTTCTGGAATATTTTAAACCCCAAACTAATGTTTTAATGGGTTAAAAAAAGAGGGAGCTTTTAACTGGAAAACAAAAAAAAACCAAAAAAAACCAAACCAACAAACTATAACTTCTGAAAAGCTTTACAGTCTACTGTTATTTCCAGGAAACATTTCATGTGTATTAACTCTACAGACAAAACCACAGGGAGTACGTAAACAAACCTAGAGGAAAGTGCTCCTGGTAGCAGATGAACACACCAGAGACACTGCCATCCTTGGGCTCACTAGTTAGGGATATTTTGGTTTTCCAACCACTTTAGTTAAGTAAATCTAATACAGAGAATAAAAAATGCATTTTTTCTGATTGTTCTTCAAGAAACTAAAATACTGGCTCCAAGAATAAGCAATGTGATTTTCTGCCTTAATTATATGTTCAGTTCAGTTGTCAACACCAACAAAGTGGTGAGGAGGGTATCACAGCCAGTTCTGACACTCACACCTAATTTTCTATTTTGATTTCAAGAGGATGCCTCCTTATTAGAGGCCATTAGGTCTGAAAATGTTAATGTTTCACAAAAAGACCCTGATGTCAGTCCAGCACAAATTACTCTCTACTGTGACATCAGGCATCATTTGTCACATAGATATAGCACAATGTTTGGTTCATATTAACCTTGGAGACATTGAAGAAAGATCTTGGAGAAAATTACATATATGATTCTAAAGTTAGAGAGAACAAGGGATGGGAGTCAATTTGGAGAAATTATTTTCCTTAAAAATGTGGAGATCAGCCTTATATAATTTTCTTCCCCCACTCAGTACCTCTCTGTTAAACCTGTTTTTCTACTATAATAGACACGCTCTAAGAAAAAAGATATGAAAGAGGATAAAGGAGTCTTCATGGAAGTCTTCATGCTCTCAGTCATAGATCCAGAAATATTCAGGAAAATATTTCCTTTCTTGGTCAAACTGAGGATGGTGTTGCAAGCATTTAGGCATTTTGTTTAGAAATTAGGTCTACTTGTAGACAAACCACCAAAGTTTCTCCATTAATGCAATTTTGGTTGTTGATACCCAAGAACGTGTGAAGTCCAGTCAAACTTTTCCCCATATGTAGAAGATAGGTGAACACTTCTTTATCCATAGTCCACAGAATATTTCACCTTTTACTTGTCAGTACCTGGCTTCTTGTTTTCAAGAAACTTTTAGGGCTTGAACTGTCTCTGTGAGCACAATTCATCTAAAAGATTTAGTTAAAAACAGCGGTTGGTTCAAGCAGAGGAAATGGACATGCTTACACAATCCTATTCTTCTCACAGGTGACCAGTGCAACAACTAAAATGCTCCTAAAAACTTATTTTTCCTTTAGAAATTATTGTAAGCTGTTTTTTGTTTGCTTTTCTTAAACCTGCTCTAGAAGGTTTTTGCCATATAGTCTGATCAAATGCAACATGCCTTCTTTGAATGTTAACTAATTTTTTTTTCCTCAATAGCAAACTATTTAAACAGTTATTAGGGGACTTCAAAACTAACTAATCTGAGGACCTCTTACTCAAAATGTCAGTTTTGTCGTGAAATATTTTTGTTTAGCTCACTGACTTTTGTAGCTGATGTTGTCTGCTCAGAGCAGATGGTAAAATACAGAAAGTTATACCAATCTGCAAGGTCCCTCAGCTTAAATTTGAGTGACTGCTTTATAGGAAATGGTGATCACAAGCCTCTGTTAAAAATTGGTCCTCAAGGGTTGCAAGATCATCCAATTTCCTAGAAGATAAGGACTTGTCTGACACTGGAGAAGGCTTGTCATAGGAGGTGTGGGTTTAAGAGGTGACATGACATTCACCATAAAGTGTAAAGGCTATACATTTCCAACAAGCTCTGCTTCAAAAGATGTAGAAACCTGCAAACTCACATAAAAGATGAGTCGCGGATAAACCAATATGATTACAAACAACCAGTTCCAATTAATTGGCTTAATAAGTGATCTGAATTTGGCCTCAGCACTTTGGCAAAGTTTAGATTGAAATATTTAAAACAGAGTCCATATTGAAACAGAATATCTCCCTTGAATTCCCAAGAAAAGTGAAGGAAAATATATCGATCATCTTTTCAGTAAAAAATTCTGATAACAAATTTTCACTGAAATACATTAAAACATTTCAGAAAAGAACACCAAAACCCCCTACTTCACAAAGAAGGTAATTCAACAAAAATAGATACTAAAAATCAGGAACTTAAAAGCTTTTTCCCTCTTGTCCTAATTGTCAAAGTATTAAAATGCTATTTCTTTAAATCAAGAGAAGATGCTAAATTGACCATCAATATCCATTGGTCTTCAGTTCTGTCAGAAACAAGGATTTGGATTTCCAGCTTTAAAAAAAAAAAAAAGTACAGAATGGTATTTTAAAGCTGGCCTGGAGCTAAAAGGAGACTCACATGGCACTGAATATCCACGCATCTCTCTAATGAGACTTTTTTACTGCACAATAAATCCTAGAACAGTTTGTATATATATTGCAATTGCAGTATGACTCAAACAGCATTAATCAAGTGTTATGGTAACCTCATTTTAAAGTACAAACCTAGTCAAACATTTCTATCACTGTACTTCATTTCTTACCAAGATTATTTTAATAGGAAGGATTTTAGGATGTCCTTTGCATTTGCTTTCCTTATAAAAATGTCAAATCTGAAAGTGTACCTACATACCCAGAATTCTTTACTGTATTTTCTTCTGTTTGCCAATAGTTGACATCATTTCTGCTTTGTTTGAACAGCTGGTCTTCGCCCAACTTCAGAAGTTCAGAGGTACAATCAAGGCCAAGGCCTCCCTCTTCATAAAGAAGAAATACAGAGCAAATACAGAGCACAAGGAAATAGGATGTATTGCCAAACATCCATGTCCCTTCCCTCAAGGGATAAGCTTGTTAAGTTAAAATTTCCCTATTGCTTTGTTAATAAAAATTTCATCATATACCTCAGAACTCCAGTGTCTTATCATAGAATCATTATTTTTAGTGACTCAAGGATATACGTATTCATTATTTTCTACACCACAATTCTTACTGACTCTATTTCAAATTACAGATGTCCATCATATCCTCTATCTAGACCTTAACTCACCATTCAGGTTTCAGTCTGACACAGAAGACCACAGGGAATTTTCGGGAGATGATTTTTAAGCAGATGGAGAGGCTGAAAGTGGATTTTAGCATAGTCAGCTACAAGGGAGCAGTGAGAGCAGGGCTCCACAAACAGACCAAACCAGGAAAGATCTCACACAAGGCCCTTGGGTTGTGGCAGCAGATAGTTCCATAAGTCCAGACAGAACAAGGTAAGGGCTGGGTACAGCTCAGGATACAGGACTGGAGGCAATATAGGTGCAAAGGCCACCAAGGAGTAAGAGCCAGCAGACCAGCTACTTACAGTACAGCTTCAGCAAGACTTAGTGCCTGGGCCTCAGCTTAAGTGATGCTCCTGGGCTATTATCAGAGAGGGCCTGGGTAGGGGTCCCAGGACAGACTGGTCAGGGCAATGAAAACCTACTAGGGCCCTTAGAGCTCTGGAAGTCAGCAATCTGGCAGTCTAAGTGTTTCCATGTCCGTTCCTCCATTTCTTTCAATGTTGAGAGATCTTTGAGAAGAACACTGGATAGCATCAACAGAGGATTTCATCTAATCTTTAGTTATTCTTTCTTTTGGGCTCTTCAGCATTTCCAGGCACGTTGTTGATTGATTGAAGGTATATTTTCATTTAAGTTTATAAAGTGGTTATAAAAAAAAAAAAAGCAATCATTCTGTCCACATCCCAATCTTTCTTAAATCCACTTCTTAATGTAGTGAAAAGTTCAAGACTGAAACTCTTATTAAGGAAAAGAAACTTTCCTTAGCTATCAAAGTCACATCTGTGAATAGAGAAATTCTTGTATTCAAATTCTCATAGACCTGAGCCCTAAATCTTCTATTTATTCGGAAGCCCTGAAGAACCAGCTGTAAAATTTTCTGCAAAATTGGGTTTTCTTTGAAATATATTGGTTTCAGCTGCATTTTATCAAAAGACATGTATGTTTCTGAGGTTGATTTCTTCCTGATTCAGAGTGAATCAGCAGAGCAGGGGTGAAGACAAACCAGGGGTCTACCTACAGAGGTGAATCATGTCAGGATATTAGGTTTCCTGTGTGAAACACATGCAAGCTCTAGTTCCATTTGAAAGTTTCTAAATGGCAGAAATTGTCAAACATCAGAATCATATTCCTCCATTCAGTTTCCAAGCACATCCAGTCCACCACAGAGCTACATTTTGGACTGCTGGTTTATGTCTGCATTTACAAATAATGCTTCTATACAGTGAAAGATACGGTGCTGAGGAGCTGACATCCACACTGTATACGCTTCAGGGGTTTATGGTTTGGATTAGCTCAAATCTGACTGTATATACTGCCTACCTGTCTACATCTGGAATGTACCATGTGCCCTTTGAGCTTAGTTTTATCTAAAAGGCATCATGCTCATGTGCTAGAATCTGCTCTGTGATACAAACCACAGCACATTAAGCGAAGATGATCTGGACAGTCTCCTTAAAAGCACTCTTGTAATATGAACCAAGACAGTAATGTAGCTGGATGCAGGAGGATCCCTAATATAGACGGAAGCCCAAAGACTCACATTCCCTGCCTCCTATTCCTGCCTTGAAAACAGGGGAGCTGATATTTGTGGCAGATTATTGAGCACGTGGACGGAAGTACTATTCTGAATTCAGCTTTTATTAATATTTTTTTTCGTCTCTGTGTACCAGAAAAATACATACCAGTAACACAGTTTTCAGTAGCCATCTCTTGTATGAAAGAAGTGGCAGAAACTGTATTCACCCCTTCATCTTTTCAACTTTCTTATTCAGTGAAATACTCATAGAAACACAAAACACAACTTCTTTCTACTCCTATGCATTTGAGTGCATCCATGAGAATGAAGCTCACAAAGCATAGATGAAGCTAAAGAAAATGTCATGGCATTGTAGGGATTGAATTAAAATAAAAAACAAGGTACAGATGAAGTATGCAATTCATTTTCAGCTCATAAATCCTGATTTTAAAGTGAAAAGGGTACACAGAGGATGTATAAAAATTTAGTGGCTACAGTCCTTCTAGTGTCAAAAACACATATTGACATAAGAACACACACTTCTGTGGAAAAAAATGTGAAGCCAATAAATTGTAAGATGTTAGTAAATCAGCTTTAGTTAAACCCGGCTCCCATTGTGCACCTGCATATGTATTTCACTATGTTCCAAACCTTCTTTACTACGTCACTCAGTAAATCAATCTATGATTTACTGAAAAAGAAACTTTGAGCAAGGAATGAGTCATTATATTTATTTGAATTTCATTGACCCCTGGTGGGAATGAGGGAAAGGGTGGCACTGCCCATTTCTGTGAATGCAATGTTTTCTTGTTCTGTGCCAAGATACTTTATTTTTACTGGAACAGCTTCTGAGTTGGAAGAATGAATAACAAAACCAGTATTCTTGTTGGCCACCTTCTCAAGTGAGTGTTGCAGGGGAAGGAAAGAGATTTAATTCAAATTTGGCAGTCACCAGGCAACTAAAGAATAAATAAAGTGACAAAGGGACAAGGTAGAATGAAATAAAGATGTTTTCTTTCTCTTCAAATTCTCTATTGATTACTCTGTGTACAAATATATATATATACATGTATATTTGATTGTGTGAGTGTATAAACTCCAGGAAACTTTTCTATGGCTTTATATATAAATGCTTTAAATATGCCTTTTAGCATCACACACAATATTGACAGAAGAGCAAGCTAAAGACCAAACCTTTGCTTAGTACGTCTTTGCTCTATTTCAAAAACGGTGAACATGGCAGTGACCAAGGTGGTTGAGTTCCACATCATAACTCGTACTAACCGTAGACAAATATACAAAGGTGAGCTCTCTATTGCACACAACTGCTTCACTGAGGTCTGTTGACATTGTCAACAAATTAGCAATGTACTATCAAAGCCTCTAAAACTAGACAATAACTCTTATTGTTAAGAGTATTCTCGTCGGTAGGAAAGCAGCAAAATTGAGTGAGCTATGGTAGGAAATGAGATAGGCTTATTTTCCTTCAGAGCAATTAGCAAAACAAATATCAAAGTGAGCTATCAGGTTGATCCTCTTCAAAAATACATGCTAAATTTCTCCTAATAAACCATATCTTAATTAATAATCAAAGATTAACCATTCTTCCAATTAATCAATTATTATTCTTCATGGGCTTTTTATACTATGCTAAATTTATCATGTCTAGAAACTATCGTGTTCCCCTGTGTGCTGCAGGTTTGGGGATTTGGAAGTTGATTCTACCCACTTATGTGGCTGCAAAATCAGAATCACTGGTCCCAGTCCTGAGCCAGTGACCTTATCAGTATTAATCATGTTTTCTTTCAAAATTAAAAATAAAAAGCTAAGATGGACTCTTGCATTGGTTATACAATTTCTTAATAAAAATTGGGCTTACAGAAACCACAAAAATAATTTGGTGCTCTAGAACTGCATGGCAAAGAAGTAAAGAATTAGAGGTTATAATGATTAGTTCAAAATTATGTCTCTTCCAGAACATTTAAAATACTTTCAGAGGAGGGAGTAATGTTCTGGAGTTTCCTGTTCTGAATCAGGTTATAGCAACTGCAAGCCAAACTACATTTAATGGGAACACCCTTCCAGACAGGAAGGATTTTGGCTAATGAATCTAGGAGTTAGGGGTCTAATAAATTTGGCACATAGTTGCTCTATCATGAGAAAAAATAAAAAAAAAGGCAATAGTTGGGATCTGGAACACTGTATTTAATAAAAGCATTCCAGTATGTCAGTACTATGCATTTAACAACATCTGACAAATTCTTCAAGTAGCAGTGTGTTATTTGATAAAGAAACAACAATTCAGGATTTAGTCACTGAAACAGATCTAGGCCTTGATTTGTAAATACAACTGATTATGCAAAATTTTGTTGCTATAAGCAAAGTTTTAGGATGCAATTTAGAATCCAGCCTGTCAGAAATTAATATTAATTTTAAAGCACCAGTGTGTTATACAGTGTGAGTGTGATATACCTGCTTAGAGAACCAACTAGATATACCCCAGAAAAGACAACTTGAACCTATAAATTTTCTTATCACTGCATCCTATGTTAATACTTCTCACAGAATGTTGTACATCACACCCTTGAAAAAGGACAAAAAATGAGACATAGTAACAGTTCTCTGTTAGCTTCAAAATTTGATCCTAGCCCCACAGTTACATGGTTGTGTTGTAGATAATTACAGTGCTAGAGACCAGTTGCCTTTCTTTTTCCTGCTGAGTTTCCAAAGGTATGGTTAATTAGAGACATGGCTAGTAGAGACAAGATGACAATTGAAAAGAAATCTTTGGAAGCTCAGTTTGGTCTGATTTTCAAAACAATTAACCAGATCAACCCATAAAATGTTTTTTGAAAGACTGAACCACAATACAAATACATGCTAGAAAGACTCTTACTATACAGTGAAATGTTCAGTGGCAAGAAAAAGCAAGTTTTTTTAAGCATCTAAGAGGCAAAAATCTAGGGAAACAACGCTAAAAAGTTCTCGGTAGACTACTAGAAAAGGAATGCCTCTTTTTATAGTCCTATTCAAAAATCTACCTACAGGTAATTTGCAAACAATCTGAAAAGAAGCAGGCAGAAATATGCAGATTAAACAGTCCATGACCTGAGCTCCAGTACTGCTTCACACCTGGAATGGTTCAGATGAGCAACTAAGACACCAGACAAAACTGAACCTGAGGAAGGCAGCTGGTGGGCAGGAGAAAACATCTTTGGAAAGCTTACGGTTATGGTAAAGGCAATAATGGAAGACATACAACCACGTTTTTTAAACTGAATTTCATGGTTTATTTTAGGATAGCTTGATGATACTAAACTCCTAGTGCAACACATAGCATTTTCTATCCTTTCCAGTTGAAGAGCATGTTCTGCTGCACATTCAAAACTGATTTGTGCAGAGCTAATAACACTCCTCAGACATAGTGGTACTTTATGAGTAAAACTCTCTCCATACAGTTGGATCTTCTGCCCAAGGCCAGGTTTCCTAGAAACACCACCACAATGTAGTAGAACTCTGCAGGAGACAGAGCCTCTTCAATAGCTGATCTGAAACTGCAGAAAGAAATTGCCAATGCCTCTGAAAACCCTTCTGTGCTCTGAAGCGAAAGGCCTGCAAGCATTCGCTACATAGCCCAGTGTATGCAGGACTGCAATACCATTCTGTGCAAACAAACCCTGTGCTTGTGTGTGCAATTCTTTCTTCTGGAACAGAAAGAGAAAAGAACTGTTATGTGGCATTGCATAATGCTTTTCTGGAGGGCATAAGGGTGCCAGAGTGCATGGCAATTCAGTAGATTATTCTTTAGGAGTCTTAGTAACACTTTGTTTTATAGATGAGCATCATCATCCAAGATTCAAACTAGTTAGCAGCTATGTAAAGAAACATGCACTATTCTGAAATGTCTACGTTTTGCCTTGCACATGTAACAATTAAATGATCTACTCTCAGCATGGAGGGGAGAAATGTATTGTCTAAAAACTGGTGGCAACCTCTTTTAGCAAGCCACCTTATTTCCTAGCAAAAGCAAAGAGACATCAGACATTGAGTCTGCATAGTAGGTGATTATAGAACTGTTTATGAAGACTGGGTTCTGAATATACATCACATATTACATTTACTTCGTTATCCAGTTTTATTGGTTTCAATAGTATCATACAATCTTATTTCTCTTCCATAAATCAGAATACTTAAAATACATGGGTCATTTAGAAGCATAAGAGATATGTCTGGATTGTATTTGTGTAACTGATAGAACACAAAAATAGCAACAATCCACTGTTAAAACTATTACCAGTTCCCTTTTAGCCTTTCCTTTTTTAAATTCTAAAAAAAATACATATAAATAAATACCAAGTTATATGTAGCACTTTAACTGAGATAGTCTTAAGGTAAAGAAGGAGCACATCAGAACCTTGAATAAACTCAAGACTTAAGATGCTCAAGATCTTAAGTGCTTTCTAAGCAATATGCATTGTTTTGCAGAGGACCAATCAAACTTTCCACCATACTGAAGTTCATGAACACTCCTATTTTTAGCATTTAAAGAATATTTTGGATTAGACCTTTCTTTGTCCTCGATAAACAGGACTAAATAGGACTTCCAACCTCTGCAAGTGGCTGATCACCACATATACTGAACAGTAATTCTGTTGACTGGTGTTTTGACCACACATATTCTCCAAAAAACAGTCAATGGGAAGCAAAAATAAACCCAGCATCTGGAACCTACTTGCCACTTCATATTATAATAGTATTAGAAACTGCAAGAAAAGCCAGGATCCCTGCAGCTCAATAATTGCACAGAAGAAGCCTGTCTTTCTAAGGAAACATTCATGGAGAAAAAATAAAACCCTAGAATTCACTCAGAAATCAAATTGCTTACTAGTGATCTCCATGCAATTTCGAGTCCAGTTAGTTCACAACAGCCATTCGTGAAACAATACAAAGAAATGGGTTGATTTTAGAGCACCCTTTCCAACTTTGTTTCTCCAAAGAAGAAGGAAAGTATTGTTGCCTGACTGGAACTGGTGAGCAAAGAGGACAGCTCTTAGATCATAGAGACAAATCATAGATTTGTCCTCAGAGGGGCAATACCAAAAGGACGTTTAGATGTTTCTAAAGCAAACAGGGAGAAGAAGAGAGTGCTCAACTGAACTGACTTAAAGCTGAGGAAAAGCATGCTCATCCTGTGTCCTCACAAACAGCATCCGCTTCATGGCAATCTCGATAAAGTACATTTCAGGCAATTGACTGCATCATTCTTTTCTCCCGGGAAAAGGTCTTATTGTATGACTTTTACAGGTATAAACACTGTAAGGAAAGGAAGTGGTGCAAAAATGAAGTTTAAATCAACAAGTGTGGGCAGAAGAACTTTAGCTCTTGCCTGTTACTAACCTACCCTGTGCAGTACACATCCCCAGGCACATGATAGTAATTAAATGGTTGTCCAGATTCAACAATGCTGTTGTACCTCATCCTATACACATATATACCATGCAAAACTATGGAGGGAAGTGGCTCATATTTACAACACACTTCCTTTCTGACCCTGCACCTTCTGCATTTTTACTTTCTAGAGTTAATCATGCTTTCCAATAGTTAATCCTACCGCAAAACCAGAAGCTCTTGTCCTTCATGGTATGCTTGTCTAAAATACCATAAATATTTTCTACTAAAGTGGACCCAAATTCTCAACTGCTCCAAGATAGCTTTAGTTTATGTGACAAGTATCACATTACTAGATATTTTCACACCCATCACAAGCAGCTGTCAGTACAGCCTGAACTGCTTTGTGCATTTACTGTTAGAAAGATCTGATTGGAATATGGGAAAAAAGGGATTTTAGAAATGTGAGAGTAAATATGGATGTGACTGAAAATGCATAATGATGAGTTTATATCAGTAGGTGCTTTTACTTTAAATTAAATTAATTTATAAATAAAAAAATAAATAAAAAATAAATTTACTTTAAATTAAATTAAATTTACCTTAAATTTTACTAAAGAAACCTAGAGAAGCTCTTTCTTAAACTTGTGCTGGTAATAAGAACTGTTCTGGTTTACATANCCCACCTTCAAGGAGGAGCGGACAGGACAGGTGACCCAGAACTGACCAACAGGGGTATTCCATCCCATCAGCATCATGCCCCGTATAAAAGCTGAAGGATCAACAGGTCAACTCCTCTTTTTCGCCCCTTCTTCGATGGCTGACATCCAAGGAGGACTCTGCCTGTTCGTCTGCCTTTGATCCTGATCCGAGCGTTCCTGACTTCAGATCTGGAATCCGGCTCCTGTCGATCACCGAGCCCAGTTTGGGACTTTTCCTGAGGCCTGCTGGTGACGTGGTTGTCATCCTGGGAGCTTGATACGGTTTTGTATATACTGTATACTCCTTTTTTCCTAAATTTCCTTTTTATTATATTACTTATATTTTCATTAAAGTAGTTTAGTTTGTTCTAAACTCTTGAATCTCTTTAATTCCTTCCTCTCCTCTCTGACCAAAAGGGGGAGAGGGGGGGACATCTGTCAATCAGGTTTTGGTAAATTTAGCTGAAACCACGACAAAAGCTTAAGAAAATAACGAGACCTAAAGAGAAAATAGTCAAAACTACATCAAATATTTAAGACATTAGATCAAGCTCTATTCTAAATGTTTCCTCTCCTTGAAGAGATAGGACACATATATTGGCTGTACAGTTGACTCATGTTGTTTCTATATTCTTCTTAGCTCAATGCAATGAATACTTTTGTACATAAAATTTGTTGAAAATTGCCAAAATTTCTTGGATAGCATTAAAATCCGAATCTTGTTTTTCTGTCAAAGTTCAGAATAAAAAAGGAGATCTGATGATTAAAATTTCAAAAACATTATTTTCTAAAAGCACAGACTTTGAGTTCTCCTGGTAAATAAATACTACAGCACATTCAATTTAAGGATTCTCAGTCATGCCTACCCATGAGCCATCCGTCTGCACACCAGCACACCTAGCTTTTTGCACAGTAGTCCCCTCAAGGAAACAAGAAAATCATATGGGTGAGTGAAATTAGGCACATTTTTCAGAAAATCACTGAAGTATTACAGTTCAATTTAAAAGATTTTAAAAAGTTTAATGGTCTGTTGCCTGACACAGAATCATTAGCACAGAGAAACCAAATCCAGTCTAGCTAGTAGAAACCATACAAAGAAATAGTTTAGGCCTAGTACCTAGCTGTCAATTCTGTCATCTGTATTATTATTTAGTTGACTACAGACCATATGGAAATATGGCAATCTGAGTGAAATCTTGAAGTTACACTGAATGCATGTCCAAGAAGTATCAGGAATCATATGCATAAAGATGGTATCAAATGCAGATGTGAACAGCTGAGATTCTACAAAGCATCAGACAACTAGCAGGCAGACTAAGATCAAACACAGCATCTTTCAGCCCCCAGCTGCAGAGATCTGGGAAGAGCAGGATAGCATTTACATAACAGTACACCATGAAGTATTGAACGCGAAGTGGGAGGAGAAGGGAGACTGTTACCGTGATGAAAGCCACAACTGGCACCAGAAAAATTTATTAATGGCACAGACATTTGTATTCCACTCCCCCACCAAGAGCCTGGGGAAAGCCTGAAGGCATTGCAAAGGCAGGGCTTGCTATTTACCCTAAGTTCTAATACCCAGGGAACATTTTAGAGATCCTGTCTGGATCCAAGCAAATGGAAACATATCCAGTTATTTAAACCAGAGTGAGAACTCATCCTATTTCTTTTGCTCTCAATGTGATCCAGATCTTTTCCAAGATCTTTTTATGGAGCAGAACTGGTCTTTGCTCTCTTGCTCATCCAGGCAAGGGTGCAGGGTGGAGCCAACAAGCCTGGGAAAGCACTTCCTCTCTAGAATTATGGGACTGAATCTTCCTGCTTATGAAAGGCAAGGTGACCACAGGGCAATGTGACTATCCTCGATCTTGTGATGGAGTCCTTTTTGGCTGGTACAGGCCAGGTCCTCTCCAACCAGAAAGAAGTGTCCAAGAGGGCAGCTGCAGTCCTGTGCAGCCTGGGGGGCCCTGCAGCCCAAGCTAGATGTATAAGATGCACCAGCCTTGGTGTCACTCACTCCATTTTCCCTTTGCTAGGAGTTTGCTCCATGAAGGATAAAGAATGTGTATGATTTTTATTTGGTTTAAATACTGTAAACCTGGAAAGTTCATGGAAGATTATGTGTCCTTGATAAACTTTGTAGCTCTGGTTTTGCTGTCCTCTGAAGGCCCAAAGACATGGCATGGGCATCAGCTGTAGAGCTAGCATGAAGGGCCCAAGGTATTAGCTAGCATTCAACATCATAGAGATGTTCTGGCTTTATGAATATGAAGAAAAAGTTGATAAATAAGTCTGGAGTGGGACCTATGTAGGTCTGAAGTCTGTCCCAAATGAGAAATCCCAGAACTGCTGATGACTTTGCTCACATCTATTGTGAAATCTAGTCTGATCCAGTATGTTCAGCCACAGAGACAGTGGCATGAGGCTCATGAAAGAGCATAGGGTCTCCCCTAAATAAAATAAATAAATTGTTCCTTCAAATCAACTTGCAAGCTGAAGTTTTCAACTGATAATTGATAATTTTCATTGTTAGAAACTGAACAACAGATTCTTATTTTGTCCAGGCTGATAGGCACATTTCAACTGGACAATCAAGAACTGTTTTAGTTCAGCTGAAAAAGAACCTGTCAAATGACCTGCTTTTTATTTCAATGGAAAACATTCCTCTATGCATAGTACTAACTTCAACTCAGGAAAATTTAGCTACAATTTTATCTTGGAAATTGTTTTGGTGAAGAAATCTTTGATTTCATCAAACTGTGGGATCTCCCTGTAAGATGCACATAGAATCCTTAAACATTATAATATAACTCTGACTCTTATCATTTTAAAACCAGCAATATAAAACATGGTTTAAGCTTTTGTGTACAATCACCCCATGGAACTGAGAGCTGACAGGGTTGTAAAATTGGTAGTAAGCTGCCTGAGAGAACAACCAGAATCAAGCTGCACACCTCTGTTTCATACAGCCTGCACTCAGTGATGCAGCTGGATCACAGCATGGTCAAGAACATTTCAGCTGCTTATTCCATGTACGAGCTGAGGTGATTGAGTTGATTCATGTTACTGGCTTTTTTTCTCCCTTCACATGATATTTTCTCTGGTTCGTGGAAGGAACTAACCTATCTTCTCTCCCTAAGTCCCAGCACCCTCACATTTCTTACACAGCTTCAGTGGGCTCTGCATACTTACTAGACTTTGTGCATCGATTTCTATATATGCTCTCACCACAAGGCCCAATATCCCTTAAGTAACAAAATCTGAATAACCGAAAAAAATAATGCACATGTGTATACAGATTTCACATATAAGTCAATAAATTCAAAGTTAGTTACATATATAATACGTACTTGAAATATATTATGAATGATAATGATGGTGATCTCATACTATATAATGTCTTTCAAAGATGTTTAAGTGATTTTTTATTCATGTCTAACTGCTGTTTTAAAGAAAAGAAAAGGAGCTACTGAGCTAAGGAATATCTGTCAAATGGCTGGGTGTCCAAGACTTCCACATTTTAGAAAGACTGGAATATCTCAGCCTCATACATATGTATTCATACATGCATTCATGAATATATATACATATATATATACATGAGACATGTAAGATCTGATTATGCTTGGCAGTTTACAATATTCCGCTAAATGACAATTTCATTTAAACATATAAAACAAAGAATAATGCAGTTTTCAAAAAAGTTTATATAGTTTTCTATGATGAAACACAGAGCATTCAAAGGCAAGAGCTCCCTCTATATTACAGCCTGGGGAATTTTTGTAGCCTGCATTTTGAAATGAACTTAAAAGAAGACAGAATTAAGACAATGGATATGGGAAGCACCGAAGTACAGCTGGCACTCTCCTGAAAAACTCTGTAATCTGCCTATTAAATGTATATTTTGAAAGAATGAATGGTTAGGGGGAATAAAAATAAATAAATCAGCACCTTCAGGATTCTGAAGTGATTTCTGTTGTATCACATAGAGTTATATGGGTGATCTCCCAAAGCTCATTGCAGTAGATCAGGAGCTCCTGGCTCCTTTTCACTTAGATTTTGGTGCAGAATCAGATATGATGAGGTCCCTCCCTCAGACTTTCTCTCTGCTTAGCACTGAAATGGTCAAGTTGGAAAACTTGATTTTTCAGTTTGGGGGTGACAGGTGCTGTATTGCAAGAAACTTAGGGACCAACAGGAATTAGGTGATTTACAAGAATCTAGTAGAGAATATGGTCTGGAAGAGAAAATGGACGAAATTGGCACTGTTTTGTCTAAAGAAACAGAAACTTAGAAGAAACAGGACACCAGTTTTCAAAGAGTGCTTTGAAGAACAATATGACAATCTGTTTTCCCTTTCATAGAATGCTGGGGCAAAAGTGCCAGGTTTAAGTTGTTTAGGACAGTAGTTTTGGGGCAACCTTAATTTGTTTAACTTGAGCTTAGAGATTTCCAACCAAGTAAGGAATTGCTTAGATAAAGATAAAGCTGTTTCTGCCTCGGTGAAAGGGAATAGTTTTCACAACAGCTTGTGGTGTCCCATCCTTCAGGACCTTACTATATTTTACGCCACACACACCTCTTGTAGTCTGTACTTCTGTTCATATCTTCACCCAGTTTACTACTTTGAAACAATATGACATCCTTTTTGAGGGTGAGATAATGATTCACTACAATACTAGATTCTTTCTTTAGAAATCTTACTTGGCCGCAAAACCATCAGGTAACTAGCTGATTATTCCTTTCTCTGCACAGAATGCTGTATTTTTTTCTAGTGAATAATGATCGTATCTTCTCCAGGATATTGCCTGAATTTTTTAAGGGCCATACTGAGCTGTGTTCATGTCATCCAATGGGCAAGCCACCTCTCCAAGTTTGGCCTCACCTGCAATTTTAATAAGAATATTCTCCATCAACTGTTATACTTGTCCTCTTCCTGTTATTTGGTACCACCTATATTCTCCAGAAAAACAGGACTGGAGATGTTAACTACCTGTAAACTCTCAAGAAGAAGTCCATAAGGCACAATCAATTTCAAATCAGAAGATTTATCTAAGTGTTCTCTTATTCACTTACTTGTTCCTTCCCTATATGATAATAAAAGATTGTTCTTTACCAGTGGTACTTATAAGACTTCTGATTACACTTTTTGCTAAAGACATGAAATAAAGTGTCAAACAATTTAAGCTGCTTAGGCTTTCATTTGCAATCAATAGCAAGCTACTCTTTTTTGTGGGTGGGGAAAGTATTTTTTATGACTACTATATGGCTAGAAATATTATTTTTACATGTGATATTGCTTACTACTTGCATTTTGGTTCACACAAATGGGAAAATTCCAGTGAACAGTTCAGTGCTGACATATTTTACCAGTAAGCAGCAGTTTCCAGAAACCAGTAAGACTGAGAAGAAATATTAATATCAAGTTACAAGATGGCTTGAGGGAATTCTAGACAAACAAGAGTTACAGCATCCATCATCAATATTCTCACATAGTGATTTACATGTCTACAGAAATGTCTAGTGAATCTGAGTACACAAAAGAAATCTGTTTCTGCAGCAAAATGAGTTCGTTTCTAACCACTGAAAATATCCAGCTTTTTAAAACTAGACTACTAAGTCGTGTACTTATTAATCTGGCTTGATAACATGTATTGTGATCATAGCACTAAGGCCAAGTGCTATTCATACTCCTTAGAGAGTATTTTTGCAGCTCTTTCTATTAAAAAGTAAACTCTATCATAAGGTGGAGATTTCTGTTTATTTGCAGGAATAAAAATTCACTTTGTTATTAAAATATTTAAATTAAAATGTTTTAATATTGCTGTAAAAGCATTGCCCACTACAGCAATAATTGTCAAAATTTTTCAGTGTCTATGGCCTTATTTTACAACAGAATGCATCTAGGGGATTCCCTCCCCTACCTAGTTTAGTTATAGAGGAAGAGTAATACCTATAAAGGGTATTTTTGATCCTGTTTATGACTGCCAGCAGACCCTAGTTTGAGAAACAGCTCACTGAAAGCCCTTAAATGAGGAAGGGAAAATATAATGTTGAGGTGAATGTCCATGTAAGTTTTGGAGATATTTTTCCAGCTTAAATACAGAGTCCTAGCCATCTCTGTCTTGCACATAAGTAAACTGAACACATAAACTAAGCCCTTTAGCTGGTGAGTAGACCTTTGTTTGCTTATCCAATAGAAAGAATTGGCAAAACACACTGAGCACGAGTATATCATCCTGTTTAATAGACAGCGGGAGTGTACTGACATGCAAGCCAGAAATTACAATACAAAATATTCATGTGCCTGCCAAAGAATGATGTCAGTTCCAGGCTGTGGTGTTTGGTACATATCAAAATACCCTTGCTACTAGAAACAGAGGCACTTATGTGGTGTGAGCTATATATGAATTTCCAAACTGAATAAGGCCACACACCTTGAAAGTAGATCATTTAATGGTCAGCACCAGAGTACACATTTATCTGCAGTAAGACTCTTTTTAAAATGTTAAACATAGGTTAAAATGTGGCCTTTACTCTTTTACACCTGGAAAAGTTTAATAAGCATTTAATTTTCCATTCTATAAAAGAAATCCTATTTTGTTAAGTAAAAAGCATGAAACAAGTTATATAGAATAGAGAATACATCTAACAATCTAACTTTATTAATGGGACACATCTTTCTTGTTATGTACTGAGTCTAGGGGTCAGGGGAATTCCCTCTGTATCAATAGTATGAGAAGATTAAAAGCTTTAAAAATATGAGGAGCCACCAGGACATTGTTTCTGAGGTTCCCAAGAAATTATACCAGATTCATAGAATCATAGAATGGTTAGAGGTGGAAGGGACCTTAAAGATCATCAAGTTCCACCCCCTCTGCCATGGGCAGGGGCACTTCCCACTAGACCAGGTTGCTCAAAGCCCCTTCTAACCTGGCCTTAAACGTCTCCAGATTCTAACTGGGACTTTAAACTATGTCAGTATTTTTCCCCTTACTAAGCAGGGCAACATTTCTCATTTGCTTTTTCCTAAATTTTCTGATTAGGGCTGGCTTTTCTCAGTGATATCTTATGGCTCCTGGAAATCAGAGCTTAATACCCAAAGATTTCCCAAATAGGGCTTTGATATCTTAGATCCAAAACAAAGTCTGCTTTAATCTTTGGAAATCTTTCTATGCATTTAAAGGACATTTTAACCAGGTCTGAAAAGCATACCCAAGTAGTCTCTTTACAGGTAATTTCTGTTGCCTTGAAACTGGTTTTACAGCTTTGTGATTGAGAGATAACAGAAGGGAGAGGTAGGAATCAGTTCATACAAGAGACAATGGGCTGTAGACATAAGACATACAGTAATCCAAAATGCAGCAACGTAGTGGAAAGTCATAATTGATTCTGAATAACTTCCTTTTCCTCCCACACATCCAGGAGCTGAGAAAATATTGCAGGAAAGATGAGAAAATTCACATCCATTTCACTTGAGTGTGGAGCCAAGCCTTGGGAATCAGTTTTGCCTGTCTGCCCCTTGTCTCCCTCCTCCCAGTGGAAAAAAATGCTGTGACCATCTCCTCTGGAAAACTGGTGAGCATGAATCATTGTGCTGATGAATAATTCCCTTATTAAAACATTTATAAATTGTTGCCAGCTTTGTGATTCTTTTACCACCATGCCTCCAGCTATTCCTGTACCTGTGAGAGGGTAGGAAACAACTGTGTTGGATCTACAGGTGACTTATACAACAGTCAGTACTTCAGCTGGGAAAGTAAAATAGCCCATTTCTGAATGGCTCACATAGGAACTTAGTGCCGCAGCCGGATATCTCTACAATAAGAGCAATCTCCTCCTAGAAGAGGAATTATTTCCTCCTAGAAAAGGAAACAGATTATCCCCCGGTCTGGCACAGACTAGCTTTTATAGAGGCTAAGCTAACACACAGATATTATGGGAAAGAATAGGTTCTGCCTTTCTTCTCCACCTGTCCTGGTTGTGTTCATACTCCTCACTGAAACACTGCCCTTAACAGTGCAGTCCCCTTCAGGTTGTCTTGTAAGTCACATAAAACAAAAATGTGGTTTTCAAACATGGGATAGTGACACAAATTGTAAAAATAGTGCTGGCACTTCTCAAAAGCTCTTGGCTGAGCATCTTTTTCCTAAAAGTCTTTGTAGGCAATTACACTGTGGAGCTAAGTATGGAAATGCCCACAATAGTGGTTACAGCTGTGCAAGTCCATCTGAATCCGGTTCACACGGAAATCTGCTGACTTTCTTATTGATGAGCTCCATTCACACGCTTCAAGGAAAAACTGAGTAAACAGTGACCTGTCACCTGTAAACAGTGAACAGTCACCTGGTCCCGAGCCACTTCCATGGCGTCTTTTATGCATGATCCTGAAAGGGAATAGGAGGGCTGGGGTTCAAACAAACTAGGGAATGGGAAATAAGTTAAAACACTAAAAATTTTTGATCAGCTTCTAAGAAAATGGTTGAGCAGCCCTTGACCCCTGGGTTTGCAGTTGAGATGTGCCATTTTACAGCTGACTGGGACATGATGGAATTGATACCTCTTAATAGAAGCTGAGCTCCTAAAAATTGGTGAAGGTCACGTAGATTTTTCCAAGGAACTTTTGTTCTGTCTCATGAGAAGGAATATCCTTTCTGCCCTGAGAATCCTCATTATGCTGTACCTACATACGACATCCTCTATTCATACAAAATGCCAGAGTGAGGAAATGCTACATCTATACTAGGAAATTAAACTATGTCAAGGATATTCCTAGGCATTGGTAATGTGATCGTGTACTTAAACTGCAAAAGCAGTCTCTGGTTTTCAGCTTATGGCAGCTAACACACTTACAAATGACTCCTGGGCATGGTTGAGGCAGGGCACGTGCAGCCACCCCATTTTGAAAGCTCAAAGAGATTAGCTTTTTCCATTTCAGAAAAGACAGTATATGGAATACAGCATATGAAGCTAAGATCTGAATAGCCATCTAAGAACTTTATTCCCTTCTGCAATTTCATGTCTTGTTCAAATATCCCCATGGTTGTAAATCCAGCATTATTATCTTCATATAACAGATGGGAAATTGATAATCTAAAAGCCAGATTATCAGAAAGCATTTCAACACTGAAATGGGCTTGTAATTCTATTGGACTTGCCAGGACTACACAGGAAGGAAACTGAAGGAGAAGGTTATTGAAAACAGATCTCTTGAGTCCTTTACTGGCATTATTGTCAATGGGCCATCCTTCTTTCCCTTCAGTGGAACAGTTTATATGCTATGTAGAAGTTTATAATACGCACATGCTCTGAGGCCACTATAAAGAAATGAAATGAGACAATTCTAGTAACAAATATCAAGAGGTGTGCTTTTGAAAACTACCTTTTCCTGTTTGATTTTACTAATTTATAATGGGAATCAGAACACAGGCTATTTAGACCACTCTTCATGCAATGGCAGTAAAGATATTTATTTTAGTACAGCTAAGGCAAATAACAATAATAATTGATGAAATACTTAGTTTATCTGTTGACGTAATTAATTACTGTGCAGAGCTCAGCAGGAGATGATGTTTAAAATATCGTCCCAGTACATGCCAGATGGCCTACTTTCATATAATGGAAAATTGCAGGTTTAGCAAAGTACAATATCTCTCAGATTATCTCAGCTCTACAGAAGACAAAGCTTAATGATGGATGCCTATAAAAACATGCAACAGACTACTCAGCATTCCCAAACTTTCAGGCAATGAAAATTTATACTGAGTTAGAGAGACCACATAGAACATGAAAGCTTTTTTCTATAACTGAACACTAATCTTCTGCACTGGAGATCTGGATCTGTCTCTCTAAGAAAATATGTATTGGTATCAAGAGGAGGAATTAATCAGATAATACAATTTTGCTACCAATTGCATTTAGTTAGGGAGTGGTATAGAAGCACACCCCTATGCAATATCCACTCCTAGGAGTGGACTTGCAGAACAGTAAGATAAGCTTTGCAGCTTTGGGGTCACATAGGATACTGTATCTTAAGTTTGGTTGCTTCTTCAGCAAGTTAGGAATATTAGGAAAGCTATCCCTTGTACAAGAAATTACAGAGCAAATAGATCTAAGGATTGAATGTTTACAATCCTGGTTCCACATATATCAGGGAAACTGCTTAGGCAAATCCCAGTACATACTACAATTTCACGGTAAATTGCTGTTGACCATGCCTACCCATCAAGATTGCTACATCCCAATAAAATGCTTTAATCCTATGGCTATCTATCTTTCCTGATAGGTTTAACTTTGAATCTTAATGTATTCAGACTGCAATTCAGTATCTCAACAGAGCTGACAGAGAATATTTGTTGAAAACTGTGTACGTGTACAACAACAGATATGTAGCAGGCATGCTGCTTTTTAATTAGCTAATGGACAGATCCACAAAGTTTACCAGGCATGTGGGGTTTACTTCTGAAGAGAAAATACAGTGTAAAGAAATTTTAAGCCTTTCCAAAAGACTGAAAAATATAAATTCCAAGTGAAGGACCAACGAGGACATTACCGCTTCCTTTGATCAAAAGAAATTGGTGGAGGACAGTTCAACAGACACATTCATGTAAATTACTCCCTTCATGACAAGAATAACTTTAACCACAAGGAGACATTATGCATAGACTCAAACACAGAAGTCATTTGTTTCCTAAGACTATGCAAAAAAGAAAAGTCCTGCTCAAACATATAAAAGCACAGTATAAAGCTTTATGAATTAGATGAAGTGACTTCTATAGAGAGATAGGCTAGAGAAGAAGGGAGAAGATATTTTTCTTAATTTCCTCTCTCAGTTTTCCCCCAAGTTATATCAGTGCTACATTTTCCAATCTCAGAACGTATGTGCTTTGAGATTCACTCTCTCCCTCCTCCCCAACACAAAAGTAAAATATGTATTTAAATTGAGAATAAAATTCCTGTGGATTTCAGAGGATACTGACTCTACTTAAGTTAACAGCTGGTGAATAACATGGTGGCTGTCACATCTTGATGGTAACTGCTTTGTAAATTGAGATTTTTATATTAAATTTTATAATTCACTACTTGATTAATCCCCGAGCATTCTTATCAGATAATCTATCTTGTTTTCTATCAGAGTACTTTCTTTCCTCATCTAAACCTTTATTTTCCAGGTTTCTGCACTGCTCAAAATATAGTCATATCAGTAGGAGACAGTTGTAGAATTTTACTAGGTATCATTCAAAGCCGAGTTCCCCTAACACTTCTGGTGTTCTAGTCCCACGTTTCACAATTGTAACAGCCTCTGATTCTCCTGGTGGGTTATAGATCCTGCTATTTCTGGGGATAGTTTTGTTGGAATGAAAGACTCTTCTAAATTAATATTTAAAATAGCACTGGCTATTTTATGATACCAATGCTGGTGTGTTTAACCAGTTAATTTTAATTGCTCTTTCTAAATTGCGTTTTTCATTATTCCTGCTGTCTTCTTAGTATATGCAAAGTAACATTTACCTTAACTATTAGATAGCTTGTAAACATGGACAGAACGTTTGATATTCATCTCACTTGAATTTAAGAAATAAGGTCTTATATAAAATAGTAATTTATATAATATTAGATGAATCCAGGAAACTATTCCAAGAACTCTATGGACAAACAGATTTATAAGGTGAAAACTGGAAAATGCAATGCTCCTCTTACAGCCAAAAATTCTATCTCAAACCAGATGGATGCAGGAACTAGGAGCTAGTTTGCTGGGCTACAGAATTGCAATGCTCTATTTTGGTCCCCTCCCACTTATTTTTGATTTTAGATGCCCTTATGGGTCCATCACTGCTGTTATATCCAACTGCTTTGACTATCATTTTGGTTTCTGCTATAGCTGTGACTTATTACTTCTGGATGCAAGCCATGAAGTGATGGAAAATGCAGAGGTGGCACCTTTTGATATTGCTTGTATTGTTGAACAGACTTCCCGTGGGCCTGACACAGACTTGGAAGCTGGTAGTTCCAATTGGTTTGTTAAAGAAAATGTTGTGTTTATATTGCTGTCTTTAAGATTTTCCCCGTTGTCATCCATACAAGGTTTGACCTCAGTACATGTAAATTTACAGACATAATACACTTGTCAGTTAGTATCTTTAGTATACATGAATTCTGGCTAAATACCAACTCTATTTCTTTTTCTTTTCTTTCTGACTTCCACACAAGTTCAAAGTCTCAACTGTAGATATTTATTATTTCCAGTCTGCTATTTTTATGTCTAAACTGATATCTCCACTGATCTCCCTCAATGGACAAATCAATATAACCATAAAAACAAATGACTAAATTTGAGGATTGAATAGCGATTGAGTCAGACATTTGAATACTGAAAGATTTTATTAACTGATTCCTAATGCCTTCAAATGTACAGAATACAAAATCAAAATTTTATGGCTTCACTCATAGCTTTTCATTCATATAATAGCTATTCATATTACACAACCTTGTATGCAGCACAACTCTTATTGAAGTCCAAATTACATTGTCTTTCTGAAACATCTGGGCACTAATTCAGAAACATGTTATTTAAAATTTTGACCTAGATTCCATATAGAGAATTTAGGTGGTTTTTTAATGCCTATTATCCTTTATCTTTTGAATTGACATTGAATTTGCATTAGTAAACATATTGGCTTCTTTTGAAGGCTTTTCAGGTTTGTTTTTCTTTCCTTCCACAGAATTGCAGAGGGGTTGAGGTTGAAAGGCATCTCTGGAGATCACCTTGTCTCACCACCCTGCTAAAGAAAGGTTAGCCAGAGCAGGTTGCCCAGGGCTGTGTCCAGATTGGTTTTCAATATGTCCATGAATGCATACTCCACTATTTTTCTGGGCAATCTCTTCCAGTGTTTTTCCACTGTCATAGTAAAAAAGGTGTTTGTGTTCAGAGGGAATTTTATGTGCTTTAATTTGTGTTCATTGCCTGAGAAACCTTGACTCCCTCCTCTTCATTCCCTACCAGTCAGTGTATATAGACATGTATAATATCCCCCTGAGCCTTCTCAGGCTGAACATTCACAGCTCCCACAGCTTCTCCTCTTAAGAAAGATGCTCTACTCCCTTAATCATCTTTGTGGCTCTTTGCTAGGCTTACTCCCTTAAGCCATGTCTTTATTGTTCAGGGGAGCCCAGAACTGAACACAGCAGATGAGTCGTATCGTACATGGCATTTTACTGTAGTCTACCAAAATCGCTTCAGAGAGACAAACATAATTATTTTCACCATGGAAAGAATTCTGTTGACAGCAGTTCCTGTTTCTGATAAGGTAGTTGCTATTCTTTGTCTACTAGTGGAACCAATGGTCTTGACTAGATTACCAGTGCTCAAAGGGAGAATCACAAAAAGAGTCTTAATTTAGTACATATATATTGTTATTCCTTTCTTCATCAGGATCCCAATGTTCAATTCTCAACTTGCAAGTGTAGGTAAAATATGCTTTTATCTATAGAAAAATAGGGTGTAGTCAGGAGAAGCTAAATAGTTCACTGATGATCAGTCTTGGCTACAGTGATGAATATTTATCATTTTCCTTTAATAACTGTGTTTATGGAATCTCCTTCTTGCTTTTGATGATTTATATCTAAAAAGAACTCAATCACTTTCACTTCTTTTATTAATGATGGACAACAATTGTTTGAAATATTTTCCTACTGCTGCATGGAGTTTTATCTTCTGAGATTATAGGCACCTGTTCATACACCTCCAACAAAATTCCCCTTTACTCAGTGGGAGTTTTCACATGGCTAAAATAAATACCGGTAAATCAGAGTTCTTCTCATCCGTCTGTACAGCTTCTGGTATACTCAGTCTATACAGGAAGCATTTTAATTATATAGGAGCTGACATTCAAGTCATACCTTTCCAGAATTCATGGTTACACTTAGATGCTTTTACTTCTCAGTTTAAACAGTTGTTAACTTAGCTTGTTTTCTAGAGAGAGAAAAACATTCCATATGGCCATCAAGGCTAGGTAATTGTAGCTTTTCCCATCTGTAGAATATTAGGGCTGGTTTTGACAGTGCATGTCCCTTCTGTGCCATTTCAAAATCCTCACCTATATATAGTTCCCTCAGAGAGTCTGTATTCTAAATCCAGAACTAAAACTCCAGTTTCCTAATTAATATCTGATTTTCTTCTCTCTCTCAGTAACTAGTTCAGCAGAGACACTCATCTTTCCAAAACATAAATACAGGAGCAAAATAAGAAAGATCTCTGGCCTTCAGATATTTCCACAATTTTATCCTTTTAGGTACTGGCAAATAAAGGACACTCTGCAAGGACGCAATTCAATACTTCAGCCTCTCCAGGAGTTATGTTTTGAAAAGTTTCCAGAAAACCAGTCAGAGTTAGCGAAAAACACTAGTACATGAAGGCCTTGCATACTCTCATACCTATTATAAACATGTTTATACAGAGTAATGGGCATAATAGTTTATTAATTTTATTATTTATTATTATTATTTTTAAACTAACTTTTTTAAAATTAAATGTTTATAAACTTCAGAAAAGCTATTTGAATTTCTCATGGGAAATAACTGCTCTTTTGGAGTTGTAGAACTTATTACCAGCTGGTATTAATGAAGGAAGCTCTGCTTCAATATTTAGTTAGGGTTTGTTTTGCTTCGTTTTTACACTAAAAAGATGTACACCTCCTAATTTCAAGCACTCTGGCTGTTGTTCAAGGACGTTCTTAAATATCTACTTTGTTTTAAGTAGGTACTTACACGCTTTCTCAAATAGGACACTTTCCTAAATGATTAAACACATGCCAAAATAAAGCTAGTAATTTGTAAGCTAGAATAATGTATTTGGTTTAACTTTTCAGTAGAGTGCATGGAATGAATAGAGCACTTTTCTCTTTTTGGCATCCAAAGATCAACTCAAGTTCCACAGCTAAACACCTGAGGACAGAGCTGCTTTGTTTTTTCCATTTTTCCCAAGAGATTTTTCTGGACATCCCTCATCTCTTACTTTGTTACCCCAGCATAGCTACAGTCAAAACTTCCTATAGACTGATTGACTTGTTCCCCCAAATATGCATTCTCTCATGCCTCTGTGAATCCAAAGCCATGTTAGGCATAGTTTTTAGCTGCATATCTGAAACTGTAAGTATGAAGTGAGGAGAGGATGATGAAAGAGCTAGATTTTGATAAAGAGGAATGATGATTGTTATTCTCAGTCTTCACGGGCTGGTTTTTCCAGATTCCACCAGGGAACACTGAGCGCCTGCCAGGGCTAATCAGATCTTATTAGGTTGATACTGGATACCTCTGCACTTCGTTGCTAGCTAGGCTTCTTACTATTTAAAGTTCTTTAATGATTTCAGAGCAAGAATGGAACAGTGTGAAGCATTCAAACTCCATATATCTTTTACCATTTTGCAATCATGGAAATTTTTGTTCTAAGTGGTTGCTGCGAAGGCAAATTTTCATTTGTGATCTTTTCTTTAAACTATAAATAGGCTCAGTAAAATGTTTCAAATCTGCTTTGCCTATTCAGGACTTGAAACTCTATGCAATGATTCTATAGGTAAATATTGAATCAGTAAAAAAAGTCTCCCATTAATCCCAGTGGCCATGACTGGAAGCTACTTGTTTGGTAGTGTGAATAAAATAAAAATTAAAAAGATAATGCACAGTTATATCACTAAATATACAGTTAGCTTTAATCACTGCTCTGATTAAAGGTAGACTAGCTCAAACAGCCAACACTGTTCTTTCTTTGACTGTTCTGAGCTAGAATTCAAGAATTCACTAATCATCTAATCAGAGTGATTTGTGTTCTACATTTCAAAACAATAGTATATATCAACCTTCAAACATTTTAATATTTCAGAAGTTTAATAACATGTTATGATTCTCCACTCCAATTTTTATCCTCTTAACTAGTCATATTTTTAATTTTTTAATATCCATACAGGACATAATCTTTAAGAAATATAAAATTGAAAACAAGTTGTAAAAATAAAAGGAAGAAAAAAAATTCCTTTGGATTACAATCTCTTGCAAAAACAAAATACAGAAACACATAACAACAAAAGTTTGCCATAAATCCTTACTAGTTCTTTCATGATCAGTAATCACATGATTTATCTTCAATATTATCCTTATTTCCAATAGAGTTAATTTATTTTGCCAATAGCTTCACAAATTTTCATAATTTAAAAATACTTCTTTTTTAGGAAGACTTAATCCATTGGATGTCTTAACTGACAGTAATAAAAGCTTAGCAAAGTTTATTTGTGGTATCTTCTTTCAAAGTATTTACCAAAGCACAATTTCAACAAATCACATAAAAGCAACTCAAGCTAAAATGTGATTTTGCATAAGGTTTCCATCTTCCTTCACCACCACTATGTATTGAGATATGTCACATTCTTGCTGTGAGGCTTATATTCAGAGGCTCTTGCAAAGAAGACTTGATTGACTTCAGGGCAGCAAGAGAAGCAAATGCTGTCCAAATAGCTTTATTTGTTGGACATAAAGAGAAAGGAACTACATGCATCATTCAAAAAGTATGTTTAAATTCTCTCATAAGACCTTTTAAATTACAGTTAATAAATGGTCCAAATTCTGCCCTGCTTCAATAAAAACCTATGGCAGTCCTACACACAAAATGTCTACATGGAAACTACAGGTTTTCATTATTTTGATTCTCACATGATCCACCCATAACTGGTATTAGAAAAGTATGTGAGAAAAAAAACATTCCTCTATATATTTTTGCATGGATGTGTACAGCTTCGTTGTCCTCAGATCAGGGCAAAAGATTTTAAATTGTAAAAGTTGCTACATGCAAATACATAAAACAAATTCCCCTGATTCTTATTTTTTGTGATGAGTTTTATAATGTCCAGATAGCTCCAAAACTCATACATGATATTAAACTCTTGCCTTCATTTTATGAAAGATTCTAGTAGCTGAATGTATGAGGCAGAGAAGTGGCAGAAAAAAATTCACACTAAGAAAGTGGAGAAGAGCTTTGGCCATTTTAAGGTTCTCCTTATCGTGGCAAAATAAAAGTTCTTATGTTCTTCAGATTATAACCAGTTCTTGCGTTCTTCAGATTATATATCTCAAGAACGTAAGAACTTGGAAACATCATTAGAACACAACCACCATTAAAAGAAATGTGCTATTCAGAACAAGAAGCCAAAAGAAACCTGAACTCTGTTAAACTGAAAACTGCTAAATTCTGAAAACTCTTAAATGGAGTCATAATACTTTCATATACAGCAACTAAAGTACTTGTAATAAAATATATGCCTGGACAGATGAGTTGTAATCCATTTAATAATTTTGATTTTATTGATTTTATTGAATTTTTTTTTATTGATGCATCAAATTGTGACTAGAAAGAGTTAGTGAAGTACATTGTAAGAACGTTAGCAACATTTAGCAGGAGAATTCCCTTGAATAGAACCTTGAATAGGAAAGAAGCTTACTTTGCAGCCATGAGTTTCACATGCCACTGTCTTTTTGGTCTTAGAAATTATCCTTGCAACACCTTTGGATGAACACCAACAGAAGAGACAGATCATATTCATGCAATTTCCAGATTCAGTTCTTCATGATCACATGTGGTCATCACCTTGGGATGGCAGAGTGGGAAGGGTGACTGTGCTTTCAGACTCCTGCTACTCTCTAAGAAGAAGTAGGGCCAACTCACTAAGCTCCTCACAGAGCAAAAATCATAAACTTTTTCCTTAAAAAAGTAATAATTGTAATATAATATTTGCCTGCAGAAAAGAAAAGAAAAGAAAAGAAAAGAAAAGAAAAGAAAAGAAAAGAAAAGAAAAGAAAAGAAAAGAAAAGAAAAGAAAAGAAAAGAAAAGAAAAGAAAAGAAAAGAAAAGAAAAGAAAAGAAAAGAAAAGAAAAGAATAATGTTTAGTGTCAGAACCTTTTCAATAGTCTATACCTATTATAGGATCAGTCTGTCAAAGTTGCTTCTAGACTCCATGCTCAGTCTGTTACATACTCAGCACCTTTGTGCCTTTTCCTGCATTGCCCCTTGTGATTGGAAAGAATTTTCTCCAAACTTTGACAAAATTACCTAAGTATTCTGCAGAAGTTCATACAGAATCCCCTGCCTATGAAAATTTGACCTTATCTTGGCTGTTGATGCACCAAGAGCACTGCTGACCATTAGCCTTCTTCTAAGTTATTTTCTTGCTGTATTTGTCTATCACAAATTGTAGAAATTATTTGAAACCTACCACAGGACACAGGGTTTTTGGTTTGGATTTTTTTTTTTTTTTGGAGGGGTGGTGTTTTCTCCCTGTATTTATATAGTACTAGCAGAAACTGAAAATTAGGGATTACAGCTTGTAGGCACTTGAGTAATAATAGCAATTTCTGCATTACTTTGTTTAAAATCTAATGAAAGGTCATCAGTATCAAAACTACCAGACAAGAACTGGCAAGCTTTTCGATGTAGGTGCTTTCTACCATATTCATTTTCAATCAGCTGCCTATGGTCTTTTGAATATCAACCAATCTTTGGGTCATGGCAAGGGCAAGGGGCTGTCAAGTTCTGTGCCCTCTGTCTTGAAGGACCTTCACGTCTGAGCTGGAATAGGTCTAACTGCTTTTTGGATGTCACAAAAAATGAAGTAGAAGTGGGAAGGAAAACATATTCTGAACAAGTCTTCAGGAATTTTAGTAACTACTCTCACACCAACCCCAACTTATAGGGACTGCACTGATCTCTATAAGCTATCCGAAGCTAGATATCAAAAAAAAAAAAAAAAAAAAAAAAAAAAAAAAAAAAAAAAAAGCTACTTTT
>VZRU01020714.1:225744-244040 GCA_013398155.1 Pedionomus torquatus
ACTAACTTAAAAATATTTGATGTGTCACAAGGAAACAGATATAAGAGTATTTCAAAGACACATTACTCAAACTTAGATTATAATTGTGTTAATATAGTGTTCAGGTTTGTGGATATGAAATAAAGGTAAACACATTTTTAGAATTACTATGGTTGTGTCCAATAAATTGGTTTAATCACTATGGTTACAAAAAATAAATAGCAGCTATAGAAACATAGTTAATTGAAGACAAGGAAGATAGAAACACTTCCCATATTAAACAACGTTCTGATGAAAGATTGGCCACTGAACAGCTATGAAAAAGCATTGATAGAAATTATTTATAGGATCTGGATGAAAATGTTAATTTATTTCACAAAGTTTAGTACTCTACACTTGATTGCAAATCATTCACAATTTCAAAACTATTTGTAAAGAGAAAAAGAATACTAGCATTACCAATTCAAGCTTATTCCATTTTAGGGCTTGGCTAAGGGCCAGGTAGCAGAAATATTTGCACTTTTCTTGGACTACCATCCTCAAGGAGGCCAACAGAACCCGAGAGAGAAAGGGGTAACAATTTCTGAGGAAAAATGGTCTTTGAGTTGACTTTCAAAAACTGTGACTCCCTTTTTGTAAGAAAGCTCTGACTAACTTCTCTCTCTTTTAATATCTATTGGGAAAAAATAATTAGGTCTTAATAAAAATAACACATCTTTTTAATGCAATAACCCAAAAATAAACTAAACAGAAAAAAAAAAAACAAACAAAAAAAAAAAAAAAAAAAAAAAAAAAAAAAAAAACAAATTAAAAGATACAAAACACCTAAAAACATTTCTGATGAAAAGATTTTCAGTTATTCTGTTCTTGTGGACAATTTTTATGGGAAACAATTTGTGCTCTGTGGGACAAAAGCTACATGCATGTCTTGGACCTGATCATTAAGCACTCTTATGTACGGTATGGGTGGAGGTTACAGGAAAAAAGTGAGGCTACTAGGAGGTATATCAATCCTTCCGAGGGGATTTTTTTTCCCCCACCATTTACCAGTGCATAAGAAGTAAGGTACAGGATATGGGAGTCTTGAGGATGGTTGTTCAGTGCTTTGGCTCTCTCTCTGCTCCCCTGCTCCTTTCCTTCCTTAATCATGGTTTGAAGAAGCAACTGGAAATGTGCAAAGCAAACTGGTTCAGGCATCAGTTTCACAGATGTTTGGAGACCACTGAAAGTCAACGGTTGCCTCAAGTCTCCAGCAGGATGCCAGGTGTCCAACCCCACAACATAGGCCAAGTGCTGTATTTGCATATTTGATTTTATTTTTCTGAAAATTCTCAAGACTGTATTTTTTCTGAAGTTTATGATTTCTGGGACAGCAAAAAGATTATTCATATTGCAAATAGTCAGCTTTGGACTAAATTAAAAGATAATAGAAAATACTGTGGTGAAAGAAATCAACAACTGTATTCTGGGAAAAGCTAATGAGCATTCTGGTCAGAAAAATTGTTTAAAAAAACAGCAAAGAAAAGAGAACTGCAAATTCTGTCAGTCTGCTATCTTGGAGAAAAGTAAAAATGTGGAAGTGGTCAAAGCATCATAAAGTTAAGACTATCTGGAACCATTACAGTCTACATTGGCCTATGTTTTCTTGTCAAATGTTTTTTTCCTTCCAGAATGAATGAGAACTTTTTCCCGCTCTCAGTCTGTGGGTTTGGCCTGACCCCCTCCAAAGGAAATGCTCAGCTTGTGTTGCTGCTCTGAAATCCTAATGGGAGGACAGAATCTGTGTCTCAATCCTGCTGCGTTAACGAGCTGAAACTTTCCAGCCAGAAGCCACCCTGATATCAAGTGTAAATTAAAGTAGTCTCAAAGCAGTACTGGTTTATACTTGTACCTTGTTTATCCATTGCATCTCCAGGAAGCTGGAAGCAGCTGGAAAAAAGCCTACTAAAACTTTGTCTTGTTCCTATCACTGCGGGACTCTCCCTCCCTGTCTTTCTGCTGGAGACTGTGAGCAGATTTAGCTGAAGTTGTTTTCTTAAGTTCAGTGATGAAAATTTTCTTCTAGGAATTATTTCAAAATTTTAAGCAGTCCCTTTCAGACAGAAGGTAAGATAAAGATAAACTTCAGTATCACAGAAAAATATATCTAAGGCAATTTGTAACTAGAAGAAAATACCATCTGCCGGCTAACAGGCACCTTCTTGGAAGTTTTCTGAAGCTCCAGGCAGATTAAGAGTTGCGCAATGTTTTTCTTAAAGTACTAACTATTAGTTACAGTTAGGAAAAAGACATACTAAAAATACGTAAATAAAAAGGAGAACAGAGACCTGTTTTGCAAATACATAGTGTGAGGAAGCAAAAATTTCACAAAGTTAACTCCAAGTAACTTAACTCTCCTGAACAGCTTGCTTAATATTTCAAAGGGGCAAAATGCCATACACATGGCTCTTTGATCATTAACACTGTTCATTGTTTCATTCAAGAAGAGATCATTATTTCTTAAGACATTATTAATGCTTGTAGTAAGAGGTGTACAGTACTTTTATCCACAACTTGGTGAAAATTACTTTTAGCTTATATAGAGGCTTGAAGTTATAATTTAAGCCACAGCCACGGAAGCAGAAAGGGGATTTTTGTAGCACTTTTGTAGCCTCTGATCAGAACCCCAAATGAATCATTCATGTTACCCATTTCTACAAATATCTGTATTTATTAACCGGGAAGTGATTTTCGGAGAAATGATTCGTTATGTACCATTTGAAGATCTAAGCCAAAGGAATTCAGTCAAAAACTGGACATACTTCTGCTTCAAGTAAAAGTATTCCAGTTCAGACATGCCACAGCTTTCCCCCACTGTTCATCCAAGGAGTAACTCTCCATTGCAATCACCATGTTGCGCTAGAGAGACACAAACTGAAGCAATGAGTTCCACAGATTCTTTTAATGTTATTAAAAATGTTAGGATGTTAGTACTTTTACACGTATTTTAACGGGGATAAGTAATTCTATTAGTTACAATTATTTAAATAGTATCACAAGGGTACATATGATAGTTCATCCACACTCAAATGCCCTGCATTATATCAGTGATTTTCTGGTAGGGAATTGCGACTTTTTCATGGATAAGAAGCCTTTCTATGGTAGCTTCTTGAGCCCAGCTGTTTGCTAATCTCTGAGTGACGTGTATGTTCTAGAATTTATCCTTAGCATTTAGTAGCATTAATAAGTTTATTATAATCCACTGCTTTTCTTAGCCACCAAAAATAGAAATTTTTAGCCTACATTCTCTTAATCCAATTTTCCCATTCTCTGTCAACATTTTGAAATTATATTCTTAATTTAACAACGCAGACAACTGAAATCAACAAGCAGTTCTTTCCTGTTCACTTTCCAAACTCAGAGCAAGTTTTTTTATGAGTTTCTTTCCAGTCTCTCAAGCAAAAGTGGTCTTTGGAGGAGGTCCAGGCTTTCTACAAGGACAAAAGCCAGAAAAGGACTTGGGCATAGCTTTTAGCAACAAAAATAAAACCCACCTGTAACATTCTGAAATGTGCTGATTGTGCTACCTTCACATATCAAAAATTTCTCTCCAAATGGGTAATTTGAACATGATATTTGAAGCTAGGGAGAGCAATATTTCATTTCTCAACAGCAAGGGAGTTTGGAACTGGCATACTGTTTAAGAATGCGCAAAGCATAAAATGCTCTTTTCAAAAATGAAAAATGTCAAGGAAAGACAAGAAGTAATAGAGGAATAATAATGTTCACATTAATGCCAATAGAGTGAGAATGGCAATACATTACACGCCGCGAGTTGCATTACATTCAGGGATACAATGTAGAGACACACTTTGTAAATTGAAAAAAAAAAAAATCATTGATAAATTTACCACTTCCAGAGTTACATTTTTTTAAATTTCTTTGTCATTTAAAATTACAGCAGACTGGATATTTTCATCAAGAAGATTTTTTAAAAGCCCAAACAAGCAGATGTTGGTATGAAGTACTCCACAGGAGCTAAAGCATTTGAGGGTAGTTTGTCCAGTATTAACTGCCATACACTTTTGGTTTCAGAGATAGAGACTTTGGGGCATTATGCCCCAAAGAAAGCTGGCAGCTTGCCTGGACACATGAAGGGGACAAAGAATGATGCATATATATTTACAGCGTAAACTGATGTTAGAGCCACTATTTCCATTGAAAAGGAATTGAGATGTTAGTAATAATGTAAAGATTCACCAGAGTATAGTCATGTTTCTGTTACCACACAGACAGGAGGTACAGCTCCTTTTTTTTTTTTCTTTTTTTTTCTTCTTCATTTTCATAGTTATACATTGTGCACTGCATTCACGTACAGATTTAATTCAACTTTTTTGGAAAATGGTGTGCTTAAAATAATTAACTTACACGCCTGTGGTGTCCAAATGCACAATAGCAAAAAATGTGGCTTCGATTCTAGTTACAGACACAGGATATAGTCTGTCTAGACCATCAAGCAATGTACCTTTAAAGTGAGTTTTACATGTGAGATTGCATCTCTGAAATGGAAACTGCTTCAAGAATATTGGCCAAAAAAGGAAAAATTAGATTCTTTTACACTGTCTCATTTATTTTACCCTCTTACTCCTCTAGCTAGTTCATTGGAAACCTTATAACTAGGGTATTTGCAGTCAATTAGATATGCCAGTTTTTCCTCTAATACCCCAGGAAAAAATGTATACTTTTCATTAAATATGTAAAATTAACTTTCATGACAAAATTCAATGAAATCAACACAAACCACAGAAATGAAAAGTAATTAGGCAAATCAAATGTTTGCATCCAGTCCTGTGACAAAGATATTAACTTGTAGATCTAAGTTCATGTGAATTTTTGTTTTGTTTTTCTGTTATCTGTACATAATTTCAATAATCAAGCACACACTCAGATATGCTGAATCTTGGGCTAGGAGATGTCAGAAGTCTTACAAAAACCCAAGTTTCAAGAACTCATTTTTTTCCCTCCATTTGTACTGCCTTCTCACCCTATCTTTTTGAAGAATTTCAAAAAATTCTTCTGTCCCACTCACTCCTATATTGGATGCAGTTTCCAGTGCAACCAGTGTCTCCCTCTTTTTGAGGAGTGAAACAGGCATTTTCATGGTGTAAATAGGTGTATATATATATATGTATACATAATAGGTATAAAATCTACAATCCTTTTTATTTCTTTATTTCACCCAAATCCTTTTCAAGTTTACATTGTGGTTGGTCTCTGCCCTCATCCCCAACCCAAATACTCAATGAAAGCAGCCTGCTTAGCACCACCAAACCAACCAGACTCCCCAGTGTCAGCAGGACAGCTGGGTCAGGTGGAAAAACTACTGTCCCAGAGTGTGCAGCTGATGTCTAAAGCAAAAGGCACCAAAGGCTCAGAATTCAGATAACAGACAGGGACCCTCTTTAAACCCTACATTTCTTGAACAGTCTTTAATCTTATATATCAGGGAAAGAATAACAGAAGACCATCAAGAGACATCTGAACTTATCAAACTGACAAACGAATTGGGCTGTCATTGCTCCTGTGGACTAAACATCAACCTATTTGGAGAGGTGTATATGGCTACAAGAATTTTTAGCAGATTGCTCTCCGTAGGATGTATTAATATTGTCTAGTAATAAAGATAACCTGAATGTGAAGATCATGCAGGGTCAGGCTTGCCAACGGCACCAAAAAAAAAAATATATCTGAAAGATCTCTCACAGAATATTTATTTCAAATACCTTTAGACACTCGGTGCAGCCAAGAAGGGATAAGTGAGGAAAGGGATCAGCAGCTGCCTGTCTCTATGCTGTGGCCTTTACAGTACCCAAAGACCAAGAGTGCCTCTCTGTTTTCACAGGGGACAGGAAAGGCATCTGTCTGTCAAACATACCTCTTGCTGGCAGAGACAAGGGAGAAAGGAGAACCAAGTTTAAGGAAGGAGCACAGAAAAGGGACCATTTGGGAGAGACACATGCAGGGAAGATGGGTGAGAAGAGGCCAAGTGCCTGTGTGTGTCCTGGCAGCAGAGAGAGAGAAACAACAAGGCACTTCACAGAGAAAGCCAAGACAAGGATCTGCCAAAGATACTGGGAGATTAGTCCAGTCAACAGAACTGTCAGTCTAAATATTCATTTAACTTGACAAAAAAACCCCCAAAAATTTAAAAAAATATTGGAAGTAACCACTTTCAGACTGAAAAGTTTTAGTTTTTTATATTTTAAGTAATATTTCTCTAAAACCACTGACCATCAATACCTTCAGAACGGGCTAGTGAGACCTGAGGTCCAGCTTTTTGAACACCCACACAGAATAAAAATGACTGATTTTCAGCAAAATATAAGATAGCATGCATCCAGTGAAGATGGTACTTTCACTTGATACAAGACTTTCTAATTCAGATTTGGGGAAAAAATGAGGATATACATATTTTGTGCTTCCCACTGCCAAAAGTCAGCTCTTCTGTAAATGTAGACTAATTAAGAGTTAATTATACCACAGCTGTCAGTTTTATTGTTCTTTAAACATTAATGTTTTAAAAAATGTAATTTTAATTTTAATTCATTTTGTCACCCTATTTTCCTAATCATGACAATTCAGTTATTTCAAAACCGTGCTTTGTTAAATTTTATAATAAATCAAAGCAGTAGAATTTGAAAGAAATGGAAAGTTTTTAAACAAATACTGATATTTTCACAAAGGGGAGAGTGAAAAAATTCCTTTGCCTTCAAGTGATGTATAGAAACAGCTTTCTGGCAAACCACTTTGGCACCATTGCCCCTTTGGATATCCTCACTGGTAACAGACTGGATCTTTACTACAGGTCTTCAGGAACCCCATGAACTCCCTGTTGATGATTTGGAGCAAATACAACAAAAGTATGTAGAGTAACAGTCCTTATTTTCTAGTTTTGATGCTCAGAGAAATTAGAGGCTCATATGTTATCTCAAGCAAACTTTCCTACTGTGAGCATGTGCTTATTTCACTGCTTGGTTATGACCCTAGTCATATTGTTGGATCAATTGCCAAATATTCTTACCTAAAATTCAAAATGTTGGTTTGGTTTTTTTTGAGAAAATTGTTGCTGAAAAGATTTGATGGATTTGGGCTTTGCCGAGTAATTGACAGAACACTACTGCAAAAGCGGTTTACACTTAGGATAAGAAAGTGATACTCCTCAACATTTCCTGAGCATTTTTGTGAGAGGCCCATTAATATTTTTTTTTCTATTAGTCCTAAGAGTGCAACTGGAAATAATTGTCATTCTGATTTTATGTTTATTCCACATGTGGGTGCGTATGTACATGTGCACACGTGTGTTTTGCAGAACAGAAACCTCTTGAGGTATGGTAGGTCTGTACTGGGTTTCCTCTTGATACCCTACCATATGAGCCTCAACTAATGTATCTAGCCCTGCTAGATAAAATTCAGTAAGAGAGTTCTCACAAAATGAGACTGAGTAGAAGTCAGGTAAGCAAGGCCGCATATGATACCAATCACTGTAGCTCAAGAAAAAAGAGGCCTACATGATTCTGAGCAGTCAGGATCTACCATAACTGAAACAGAGGTGAATAATAACAAATGTTTCCTTGCCAGGTTGTGATAATGTATGGGAAGAAAATGGTAAAACTTGAAGCCAAGTACAAACAGAGTGCAATGAAACACATTCATGGCCACACTATACTTAGGCCACTTGTGCAAATGACTGGAAATTTCTCATTCCCCATTATATTTGCTTTCTTTCCCCCCCAGCAGCTCTCTACATCAAGTGACTAATGGTGACAATCATTATCAGTTTCTCTATTCAAATAAAGTTGCCTTTGTATTATAATTGTTCTATCTCAAACTAAAGGAGTATACAATATATTTGGTGGTGTCAAGTCACTCATTCTGGAAATACTCTGTAAAGCAAGTTCTTTGACATTTAATATCTATTACTGATACTGAAATTCAAAACTCCTTGATTTGTGGTTAGGCAGTAAGATTTTTTTTTCCCCCATCATAACAGAGGGAAGACGATTCATGAGATACTAGCTACAGACTGTAAACATGACACATTTTCAGATTTCATTCAGAGAAATCATTATTCTACAAGAAGCCACGCAATATTCAATTAAATTTCTTAACTTCAATCCCCCTATCTCCTCAAAAAAAAAAAAAAAAAATAGGTTGTCCAGGAACTGCTCTGTGACAGACATCTGCTCTTCACATACCTGTAGTGCTTTCTGCTCTCTCTCTGGGACTTACTCTGTGAAGAGCAGAATAGACAATACTTCTTCCTCTACCAGCTTCTGGCCTCCACTTTACTTTTACCTTCATACTGCACCAGAAACATAATAGAGTAAGAGCTGATTTACAAATAATTAGAAGTTTCTCTCTGGGAATAAGCGCTTATACCCAGATAGCAACATTTTACTAGCCATCAGTGTGTGGTGGCCACAAAGCACAGGCGGCAATGACAAGTAAATTCAGGGAATAGAACACTGAGGAGGCTTTCAGTGGTAAATTGAACCTATTGTGCTATACTAGGTAGATATGATTTTAAAAGGCAAAATAAGTCGATAAAACTCTTCAGCTAATCAGAATCATGACAAGAGCCAAAAGCATCCTTATTCATTTTACACTGATGACAGTGCAGAAAGACCCAACAGAGCAGTCACCACTCCCCACAGGCTTGATACTTACAGTCTGGCACATCAGGAACAATTTGTGTCTTTTAACCAAGTGAAGCCATTCCCTGAAAAGTTCTATTACGCAGAACATGGAAGAATGAAAGGCGTCTGCCACTGATTTCCAGTCATCCAAACAGAGATTTTTTTTTAGAATTTATGACTAAACCACATGGAGAAAGAGTCAAGCTAAAGACAGAATTTCTGCCCCTCATTTCTGTTTCTATTACCCTCATAGGTTTTCTAAGACTGCATTTACTATCAGCAAGAGGCAGATTTTAGTTATATCAGTAATTTAAAAAAAAATTAAAAAAAAAAAAAATATATATATATAAAAATCACGTTCTGATTTTCATGCCTGAAAGAAAGCCACTTTCAAATATAGCAAAAGTGGGGAAAATTTCTCATCTCCCAGCAACATAGGAAGTACAAAATTTCTTACACTCTTTGGGGTCCCTAGTATGAAGAAAGGCCAAAGTGGCTATAAACTTCTATTAATCAAATAGGACACACTCAAAGACAGATGTTTGTGACTCATGCAACCATGCTATGTGCCCATTTCCTCTCTCAATAAACAAGGCAAGGCTAAGTACATGGGAACAATTTATGTAATCCTGGGAGTTTAGTAGAACTTCCATTTTCTTCCCTTTTCTACAAGAACAGCATTAAGATCGGGAAATAAAATAGAGGAACTACAATGAGTAGTTTTTCTGCTTCCTGAAACTTTTCTTGTACCAGGTAGAACAGCATATTGGTACATAATTGAAACATGGATACAAAACATGACAGGAGAGGCAGTAACTACAGATGCTTCCACAAACACTATCTTTCTACTTAAGTATTAGGACTTACACAAAACTGGAATAGAACGTATAATTCTATGAGCAAAATTTCATGATACATTTAGGATCCAAGGGGATAGTCTATGCAGTTTGGTTTAGTGCTTTCTGACATAGATTTTATTATGTTAGAATAATCTTTTGAAATCTTTCAGTGTATTAAACCAACAGAATCCATGGGATTTTAATGTCCACGTCTGCTACTAGTAAATTACTACTTTTCTTATCTTAAGCCCCCGCTTAAACGTACATAAAAGTACGTATGTATATGTAAATGTATATGAGCATGTTTTAGTGTGCCAAAAAGAACATTTTTAATAAGAATTTTTGCTTTGAGTTTAACATTGTCAACTGTATGGCTTTCTGTACTGTGCCATCTGTGTGGTTCATAAACCTTCCATGCATTTATCCTCATGTCACCCTCCGAAGCACAGTTGTCTACCTGTGTTTTGCAGGGGGAACCGAGGCCTAATCATAACAGGCAATTCAGGGACCCTAGGAAGCCTGTGACAGAGATTGTTTCTGTTCTGGGATGTACTGTGGTCTTCTCCAGTGTGTTGGTCCCCAAGTCATGTGCAAGCTGCTACCTACCCACACACTGATAGTGGAGTAATGAGAGGCAGATGCACAGGCACATGCAGAGCACAGGACTAAGACCTGGGTGAACACTAGTACTCTTGGATTGCAACTGTCCTCATTTTCCTAAATGTAGATGTTATCAGTTATCTAATGTTGCTTTTGGGCAACTGACATACACAAAAACTGGATCTGTACCCATCCCACATCCTGGTGCCCACACCACTCCTTTCTAGGAACATAATTCTACAAGCAGCCTCATCAATTTACACCGTGCCCATTTTTCACTGGGCAACTGCTCAAGTAGGAGTATGGCAAGAGAGAGCAGTTCCATGTAGCACTGTTCCCCAGCAGATTACCTAATAAAATCATTGACAATTTGACTCACACCAAAACTAACCACAACCACATGAAAATGCACTTTATGTACAATGTACTGCTTCTATGCTGCTTCTCTTGCTTCCCCATATTCCAGCATGATTTAACTTCACTCAGGTGACAAGATTTCTGCGTATATATATATGTGGAAGCAAGCCAATTTCAACATGATTCATGCCATGAAGAATCTCACTGACTTCACCTCAGTTTTGTGCATTTCTGTGTTTATCTTGTGCTACAAAACAAAAGGCCTATTTATTTTTTTTTATAATTGAGAGGTTATTGAGAAAAGGAGGGAGTCTGTGAGTTGTTAAGGAAGGCATTGGAAAGTTCTCCACCCAGTAATCTCTTTGACCATTTTCAGTTTCCTTTCATTAAAAAAATCTCAACTATCAGTTGCCAAGAATGCAGGGAAAAGTTAGGTGACTACCTTATCCGGAAAAAAAGGAGTTGTTAGTAACATATGCAATACTCCTTTTTCTGTCTGGGCATGGGAGAGCACCATAGATGGGCAGAAGTAAGAGGCCAGTCACTGCAATTTACCACAGATTTGCCCCTATAAACCAGACAGCAGCATGTAATAGAAACTAAGACGATTTTTCAGAACATTACGTCAAAGGCAGTAACTATGACTTTTCCCTGGCTCCCAGCTGAGAAGAAATCTACATCCCCCATGTAAAATTAAGTTCCACATTATATGTGTAACATTATATCAATCATGACTTAAAAATCCATACTTTCATTACTCTGCTGTTTCCCACAGTATTGGGCTAAATGTAGCAGTTCTCAATTATTGAGCTACTATTTTGATCTCTATTCCTCACTGACCAAATGTCTAAGCCCAACATTGTAGCCCAACGACAGGCTTCAAGTATCCTTGAGTCGTCCTCAGATGCTCCTCTATCATCATCTTTAAAATCCTCATAATGCTTGCTTTCTTCTGTCACCTCTGATCTTAGTCTAGTACGGACAGGCAGATGAAGCCCTGTTGGACTTGCTGTGACCTTTTCTCATCTAGAGACTGTTTGACTTTTTCCCTGAATATAGGTCAAAGTCTGTCTTCATAGTCTAGCAAGTCCTTCTGGGGAGGTCTTACTGAGGCACAGAAGTCATGTGCTTTCTGCTTTCCCAAAGAAGCCTACTGCGTGCATAGCATAACGTAGTAGCCAGAAGCATCAGTCTAGTCCTTCCCAGGGAATGGAGCCAGCAGGGCTAGGGGAAAGCTGGCACAGGCTTTTGGTATGGCACTTAATAATCTTGCAAGCATGAGCCTAATTCATGAGTATTTGAAATAATTATTTACTGAAAGAAAAAAGGCAAAAAGGGGGATGTGTCAAAGCCAAGCTTTTGCATCTACACCTTCATGTCTTCAGTTTCAGATGAAGACAACAGCCCTTCTCAAGAATATACAGTAGTGTGAGAAACAGATTAGAGAACAGCTGTGGCTAGCCAGAAATGCTGAATACCCAATCTGTAGGAAAATGAGAGTTCTTGAAATTGGTTTCAGCCCAAATAGGACAAAAATCTAAGGAAAAAATAAATACAGCAAACCTAAAAATCCTCAAGAGCTGGAAGCTCCCTGAATCTTTCAGTAACTCAGTAAAACTGACAATATAAATGTCGCATAACAGCTACAGGGGTCACCCAAGGATGCTGGTCCTAAGGCAGACCTATCAATAGGTCACCTGTGGCCAAGGTCATAGAGTTCCCCATGCCCCCAGCTGCAGGCAGGACCTGCCAAACCCAGCCCTGAGGCACCACTTCCTTGCTTCCTCAGTAAATTTCCAACCAGAGCTAACAACTGTACTTGCGACAGCATGCCCCAGTCTTGGAGACCAGATGCACTCAGTTTTAAAGAGAGGAGTAAACCGTGCATGTCATCACCACAAAGACTAGTCCAGACTAACCATAGTGGTGACTTTGTCTGTGCTGCAGTAACATTTTATTACATTGTGAAACATTTCAGAATTAATATTGCTATATACTCCAGCTCAGTATCTTCACTTCTTCAAAAATTTTGAGCTTTTAAAAGTGTGTTTTAAAAAAACTGGACAACAAAATCAGATTTTTAACAGTCATCTTGGTGATTCAGAGAAAATCCAGTTATTTTATGCAGTAAGATCCCATTGAATCTCTATTATGACGGCTAACGGAAAACACCATTGGATTATCGTTTGACGTCAAATCTGGCACAACGTAACCTGAAGACATCTGACTCACAGTGTTAGCAGAGGCTTGGAAACTTCCAAGGAATCTTTCCTGTATTTAAACCAATATAATTCCCTGAGAAAGAACGCATTTAAAATCAAACTTGTCTGAAGATTTTTTCTTGTGATCCCATTTGGGAAGGCATTGGCTTTCTCTTAGAGAACTGGTGGGAAATTCCCTTTGAGTTTTTATGGATAATGAAAATGAACAGTAAGTCTTGTAAGCAGTTTCCTATAAATGGGAATTAATAATTAGTACTTAAGAACTGCAGTGATTAACTGGTCTTTTTTTGTAATTGTTGTATTTCTTCATACTCTCCTATAGCATCTATTAGTGCGTTTCATTTGTGTATATATACACACATATGTAAAAATTGTATCTAGGTTTATCTGCAGATTTTTCAACATGAAAAACTATTTTTACCTTAAAAATGACATTTCCTTTCACAAGTTTTCAGATGCCAAGCCACACCCTATTACACTGTAGAAGAATTACTGTAGAAGTAGAGGAAAATATGGTCAAAAATTGTTCAAATACTACAAATCTTCTTTGCAAAAAAAAAAATTACTTTTGTGTACATATAAATTGCAGTATTACTTGTCTATTAGTAAAGACGCAAGAGCGTGAAATGAGTAATATAGGCAACACCAGCTTGTTATTATAATGTGTGGCAATTAACACTTGCATCCCATCCCAGAAAGTGTCAAAAGCCGCTTGGCCAGCAGGTTGAGGGAGGTGATTCTGCCCCTCTTCTCTGTTCTGGTGAGACTTCATCTGTAGTACTGCATCCAGCTCTGAAGTTCCCGATCTAAGAAGGACATGGGCCTGTTGGAATATGTCCAGATGAGGGCCACAAAGATGATCAGAGCAGTACCTCTCCTATAAAGACAGGCTGAGAGAGCTGGGATTGTTCAGGCTGGAGAAGAAAAGGCTCCAGGGAGACGTTATAGCAGCCTTTCAGCAATTAAAGGGGGTCTATAAGGAAGACGGGGACAAACTTTTTAGCAGGGCCTCTTGTGACAGGACAAGGGGTATTGATTTTAAACTGAAAGAAAGGAGATTTAGATTAGGTATCAGGAAGAAATCCTTTACTGTGAGGGTGGTGAGACACTGGAACAGGTTGCCCATAGAGAGTGTGGATGCCCCGTCCCTGGAGGTTGTCAAAACCAGGCTGGATGGGGCTTTGAGCAACCTGGTGTAGTGGAAGGTATCCCTGCAGGGAGGTTGGAACTGGATGATCTCAGATGTCCCTTCCAACCCAAACCATTCTATGATTCTAAGATCATTATCAGATGGGGTAATTTATATGTCTATAGACAACACTATTAAAAGTTTAAATACTTAAGTATAAAAGGAATATGACAGATAGCAAAGTAAGCAGGCCAAAAAACAATAACAATGGATAACAATTTGACAGGTAAAAGTATTTTTTTCAATTTTTAAGTATTCATTGTAGTGCTTCTTCAGTAGGTTTCCTTGGCGCGTACTTTTATAGCAATATCATAGAAGAACAACTGCAAGAAATTTGCTCTTAGCTTCACTCTGTGTCAAGAGGCAACAGTGTCTGGGAGAGATTTCTGAAAGTGCAGGATACAGGGAACACTCTACACCCTGTATGATTACCTTATATCAGGAAAGTAATAATGAGTTGAAAACAGGTTACAACTGAGATAGATGCAGACTTCATTTCACTGGTTTCTCCTCCTTCAAGAAACTGAATTATGAAGTCCAATTTCTTGCTTTAGTAAGATGCTTTAGCAAAATGCTGCTGCCAAAATGGGACAATGGTATTTCAAGCTGACAGGAATTTTTTGGTTAAAGCTATTCTAAACAACAAATAAACAAGATTAAATGGAACAAAAATGTTTAATTGATGTGTTCCAACAATTTGCATCAATTGAATCTTCAAGTTTAAATCATTTGACACTACTCGAAAACTGCTGTTCATTTTTAAATACCCATACATTTAGTTTCAAATACAATGTATCAGAAAATGCTCAGATATCATTTTGGTAAAATACTTAAATTTTGTGGTTTTTCAGGTCACTGAGAGCTTCAGAAGGCGTAAACAATTTTTCTTTTTTCCAGAGCTGCCAGCAATCTGTGTCATGAAGGGTTTGCACGAATCTGCAGCTAGTAGAAAACAGAGTTTGTAAGATGCATAAGGCTACAGCATGAATTGTTTGGCTATACTGAAGACAGTCTCAGTCTTTCATCTGACCCTTTGTAATATCTTTCTGAGCCTGAAGACAAATCCACTTAAATCAGCAAGAGCTACAAACCAGATGAGAGAGCTAACAACATAAGTTAGGCCTACAGCCTCAACTACTGCAACAGCTGGGATTTGTTACCCAAATGCAGGTTGAAACACCTAAGAAAGAAGACAAGGACTTTGCAATGTGGAAATGATGATCCTGGATGCCTCAAAAACAAATGTTTTAGCTTCAACAAAACCACCTTGTCTTCTCTTTTAGGATGTGGGTCTGGTAAGGGCTGGGGAATATTTCAGGGAATCATTAATTCTTTTAAATCACAAATTTCACTGGCTTTGTGAATCAACTCTTTAAACTCATACAAAACCTTTATCTCACAACTAGGTTTTTCTCAGCCTGAGGAGAGCTAAGAAACCTGCTTGCAGAACCTCAAGGAGAAAATGAATGCCTATGACCAGTGCCTAGTCATATAAAGTTGTCATCAATTTGCCCTGTAAAATTTTCCGCTTCCTTATTTTAAACAGAGCAGTATAATATTTCACCTGAAAGAAAAGAAATTTGCAAAACATTAATTGTTACCATAGTTCTTTTAAATTTTACTTTTTCAAAGATATTTGCAATGGCTCAGTTGTATTCTGTAGCAAACTGTTTTAATCAGGACCAAAAACCTCTGTATTATCCAAAAACAGGACAAATTCTCAGCAGATATTGATTTACTGATAATAATACTTTAAACTGGTTTGTGCACCTTTGAGTAAAGGCGCAAAATTTTTATTCTACACTTCTATTAGCTTAAATAGTTTTAAATTCAGTATTCTGAAACTATTATAATATTAATTAAGCTTTAATACAGATACAGTATTTATTAAAAGGTGAAATCTTCAATGACTCATGAGAAAAAAATGTGCATCCCACTGCGGAAAAAAATAGTTATGTGCTAATTAAGAGTGGAAGCCAAAAATGAATAAATCCTGTCTGGTATATATGCCTTTGTCCTTACGTCAGGTAAGGGATGCACAGTTTTATTCATACTTATTCAGTCAAGGCATGATTGGCTAACTGGAATTTGCCTAAATATGGTGCTGTGCATATTCCAGGAAATTTTAGCAAATCCTTTTACCAAAGTTTCTTCACTTTGGTAGCTATCCTGGAAACTGTTGCTTGTTTCCACAAACAACATGCTTATTTGTCATCTTTGCAGAAGAAAAACCTCTAGAACCATTTCACAAGCAAACAGTACTTCCTTCCATTTTATTTACTGCTGAAGAACTTAAATAATTTGGCTTCCCTGAAGCCCATTGTAAATTAAATGTTTGTATGGTAAGCCCTCATTTTTAAATGACTGAATTGTCACTTCCATATGGTTTTATCTCACTTTAAGGAAAAAGAAAATCAACTTCTTTCCCTGGCACACCAAAAAATGTGCAAAGGGATATGTTAAAATTCTTGGCCTTTTTACATCTTGACAGCCTCATAGTCTCCCCTTGTTTTATAATATTACCTAAATTCAAGTTAATTGCTTGGCCTCTTGATTCAACTTTCTATCCTTGGCATTACCACAGACAATTAGCTTAAAGAAAGCTTTGCTAAGTATAGAACTCACATCCTTAAATTGGCTTTAAATGTGTTCACAATCAATGATTTCACTAAGATTATGACTTAACAGTTGAAATTGGCTAGAAGGTGGCTCTAGGAATGAAATAGTCCCAATGCAGTAAAAAAGTAGAAGACAATTCTCCAGCTACACTATATTCTCCAGGACAAAGATTAGGATGATTGATAGTTCAGAACCACAGCTCTCTTGAACACTCATCCAAATGTAAAATAACTAGAGAGAATTATAGAGATTTTACAGAATCTGCTTGCACCCACTTCCATCATTTCTGCAAATGTAGTTGTTGCACTGAAAAGCACAACAATGTTTTACTTCCTTTTTCAAAATGTATTTACACAGGACAGGACATACAGTGAGAAGAAAACTGGTCAGGGTCCCAAGCCACCTGTAAAGGGTTTATCTGAGAATTTCAATGTACTGGGCCAGGCTGCTCCAACCTAACCCCTTGTGGATCCTTACTCAGCACTGGCATGTGCTTTAGGTCTCCAAAAGTCACAAAGGTATGCTTCTCTAAACAGAAAATTTACTATTAATTTTCTATTATGTATAATTTAAAGGGGGTAAAGAAAATCTCAGAATAACCTGTTTAGTTTGGAAGGCTGCTAGGAATGAGAGTAATTATTTTGTAAAATATTAATTAATTGAAACAAAGTGCTTTGAAAAAAAAACCAACAAAACCAACAACAAAACAACAACAAAAACCCCACCAAAAAACAACAACAAAAACAAAATGAAAAATGAAAAACAAAAAACAAACAAACAAACAAAAACCAAAAAAAAAACCAACAACAACAACAAAAAAAAACCCAACCAAACAAAAAAACCCAAAAACACCTCAGAAAAACAAGTGGCACTTAAGCCCCAATACTGCAAGATAGAAAAGCTTTTCAGGAGCTTAAGAAATTTGTGCTTCCTCCCATCCCCTCCCCACCCCACCCCCCGCTGCTGTGTGCTCTTTATAAATACTTACACTTCATAGACGTCCATGGTCATTGATCATTAGTAATCATCAATCCATAGTTGAATGAATGGAAAAGAACGGCACACTCAAGACAGCCTGAATCTACAACATCTCTCAGCAGAACTTTAATAAGAGCAAAGGATGGCACAAGGAGAGCAGAAGCAAAGGCAAGAAGGACAGAAAACTGAGTTTTAAAAGGCAAAAGGAGCAAGAAGCACAAGGGCCTTGGGTCAGAGAAGAATTCATAGATAAGTCAGAATGATGGTGGTTTATTTAGAGTGATAAGGAGTTATTCAAAAGAATGATTAATGAAAGGGGTGGAGAAACTACATAACGGAAAAAAAGGCACAAAGAAGTGGAGTAAGGATTGTTCTGATATGTTGAAAGAAGAGGTTCACACAGAAACAAATTTAACAATGACCTTCTGAAGGCCAATGTTTACAGCTAAGGATTTGGATTGGATCGGATCAGATTTGGATCAGATGGAGAGGTGGGCCCAGATGAACCTCATGAGGTTCAACAAAAGCAAGTGCAGGGTTTTGTGCCTGGGCCAGAATAATCCTCACTATCAGTACAGATTGGGGAACGAGGTGCTGGAAAGCAGCACTGAAGAAAGGGACTTGGGAGTACTGATGGACAAGAGGCTAGAGATGAGTAGGCAGTGCACACGTGCAGCCCAGAAGGCCAATTGCATCCTGGGCTGCATCAAAAGATGTGTTGCCAGCAGATCCAGAGAGGTGATTCTGCCTCTTTGCTCTGCTCTGGTGAGACCCAGCTGGAGTACTGTGTGTGGGTCTGGAGCCCTCAATATAGGAAGGATATGGACCTGATGGAGCG
>VZRU01020714.1:244172-301020 GCA_013398155.1 Pedionomus torquatus
TTCAGCCTGGAGAAGAGGAGGCTCCGGGGAGACCTAATTACAGCCTTTCAGTACCTAAAGGGGGCCTACAGGAAGGCTGGGGAGGGGCTGTTCACAAAGGCCTGCTGCGATAGGACGAGGGGCAATGGACTTAAGTTGGAGAAGCGTAGATTTAAGTTGAGTATTAGAAAAAACTTCTTTACTCTGAGGGTGGTGGAACACTGGAACAGGTTTCCCAGGGACGTGGTTGAGGCCTCGTCCCCGGAGATATTCAAGGCGAAGCTCGATGAGGCCCTGGGCAACCTGGTCTAGTTGGGGGTGTCCCTGCGACTGCGGGGAGGTCAGACTAGATGACCTTTTGGAGGTGATTCTATGATTTTATTATGATTTTTGACAGACCAGGAATGTTTTCTGTGTTATCATATGTGATTTTCAAATTTTGCAACAAATAGTGAGAAGTTAGTTGTTCAAAATGTCTGACCCTGAATATTATGGCCTCTATATGACCTCTGGTCCACTTCAGGGATCAGATGTCGACCAAAGAAGTCTGCACTACCAAAGGTACCTCCAGCTCACACAAAGGAAGAAGGTGCACCAGGGTTACCACATGTTTTCAGCCAGGAATCTGTAAGAACCCAGTGGAGGTGAAACATTGAGCCTTCTCCTCCCACAGTGTCTTTCTACAAGACTAGCTAAGTCTCACAGTCTCCTATGTTGAGCTTTTTGTTATTCTATGTTGAACTGTGGTTGAGTCATAAATAGTGCTAACTTCAGTTTTTATGTTAGTTTCATTCATTATTATTGTGTGTTTCATAAACCATGTCTAGATTCAGCAGGCAAGGAATTGTTCTGCTGGAAAAACCCTGAGGAGATAGAAACTGAAGCAGTCTTCCCTCCCTTGAATGAGTAACTCTTCTTCCCAGTTCTCTTGAAAATTAAATTCCATTCTCTCCCACATGACTCAGAACAAGCCACATCCTCTCACCAGTATGTAAGGATGTAATATCACAAGATGTTGTTGTCTTCCTTAGGACATGATTTAACTACTGAGGATGTTTGAATCTCTGATCCAAATTTTAGCTTGTCCACCTCAAATATAATCAGAGGTTATGATAATGCAACCATGAAACCAGATAAATGTCTGCCTCCTGTCTGCCAGTAAATTGGGTATTTCCCAACAACAAATAGGTTTACTAGACACTTGAATGTTTGATTAGTATTTCTTTTGATAAACAAAATATACTATACCGAACATTTGAAAAGAAAACCCCTAATAAACAATCCAGTCTTGAAGAACAGCATCCATTTTACTCTCAGGAACTGTCAGACTTAAGTTAGCAATCTGGGTATTCAATGCCACTGCCTGAATATGGCCATGATGAAAAGAAAGGGGCCTTGCACTGGTCATGAGCAGAGCACAATGGCAACAAGGGTGAGCAAGGAGAGCCACGGCAAACTGGACAATGCAGACAAGAGCATTACATGATAAGCCTTGGCACAGATGGTGCATCATTGGTGGCCAAAAGAATGGTACCTGAAACTGACGAATAAGTACCATGGTACCACCTCAGACTGATCACTTTGGCAGCCAGTACTAACATCAGGCTGGAATTATGTTCAGTGGTAAAGACCAAAGGTGGGACATGGTTAGGCGTGTGCCCGGCACTACAACTGCAGAGACAAGTTGCTGCCTAGCACAAGGCCCAGACTTCCAGGAGCAAGCATCATGCCAGACTCACTGTCCTGTCACAAAATGAATTCAACTGTGAAGAAGAAGGTTTTGTGACCTTCTCAGCCACTCCCTAGTTCTAGTTGTTCAAATATTACACCTGAGACACTGTAACATACAAATTAGAATAGTTTTACTGCCTAGGAAAATCTCCTCTCAAACCTAATGATGAAATAACCCAAAGATAGTAACTGCTATAAACTGTAGTTACAGGAGTTAGTTGTAAAAATCATTGATAAAAAGCCTCAGTGCACATTTAATTCCACCAAAGTCTATTATATTCAGAAAGATATTCTTTAGGCCACCAACGCACTGTGAGAAAGCTTAAAAAACTCTGACACAACATAATGTGACTGTGACTTTGCACCTTTTAAAATCTTTACTATCTTTAGCAAAACAATATGTAAAATTGTCCCTGTTCATCCAACAATTTATTTCCCCTGTATGACACGAAAAAAAACCAAACCAAACCAAACCAAAACAAAACAAAACAAAACACAAATCTAAGTTGAAGAGGTGATATGAGTTGGATTAAGAAAGACTGTGAATGATGATTATGTGGCACTTAGGGAAAAAAGCTGGCTGCCTTAGCTTTTCATTTCCAGAATGCATTTCTCAAAACAAGCCAGAGATATAACATTCCTCTCAACTTTGGGCAAGTTGTTGGGCTTTTGTCTTCAAGAATGGGGGAAAGGTGGTTGAGCAAGCTGGATGCTTCCGAAACATACTTCTATTATAATTGTTTTTCCACTTCGTTGTTTGTGAGTGAGGAAGACATAAAAAAAAACAGGCATGGCTTCAACTTGTTAATCTATGTACCATACTGAAGGATGAAGTGTTTAACAGAGCTGTTAGGGAGTAGACAAGATTTGTGGGCCTATTTTCCGGTGAAAATGCTGACAGCGAGGATAAATGCCCTTTGTTTTATTCCAACCGCTAAACGTGTCACCCAGGAAAGGTAACTGTGCCTGAGTGGTTAAACTCACCGAGTTTCAAGGAACATCTGACCTTTGGATAGATGCAGAGGGACGTGGGGTTTTGTGCGATCCGTGGGTGCCACCTGGTGACCATTCTCCTGCTGCCGGAGCCAGAGTGTCAAATCACTTCATACCAGCGCCCTCTTTGAACGCTTTTCAGAACTGGAATTTCAATAAATTTAACCAGCACTTTCCAGTAACTGGAAAGTACCCTGTTAATTAATGCCAGGGAAGAAAACTTATTCCAGGGTTCAACGTATTAGAATTTCTATCTCATAAGAAAAATTAGAAATATACTTCACATTTAAGAAAACTTTAGCTGTATGGACATTTACCTTGGTACTTGCTATCACAGAAATATAAGCAGAATGGCAGTATTTTGTAGCACGGATGTCAAACAGGTCTTCATGCAAGGAGAGGCTCAGCATAAAATTTTAAAAGTGCTCTCAGAATAGACAATAAATCCTCACATGAGCCTGAAACAATTGCAGGGTTTCTCACTTCTGAGATGCAAACCATATTTTCTGTAATTTTACCTGGAAAAAACTCCACCATCTATGCCAGAATTATTTCACAGAGGCAGAAGTTCTATTATTACCACTACCACTTCTCTTTACTGTCTGTTTTTGCTGACTATAGATTACTGTCATTCTTACTGGGCTACATCAAAGATTGACCAGTGGACTTAAAACAGTTTTACATTCATGGGTACTGGCACTATCACTGTGCTTCTGTTCCTTCTCTGGGGGCATCTTTCCTTCTGGAGATAGAGGGCAGCGCAGGATGTTTATCTCTAATTATTCTTCTTTGAGATGCACCCATGTTTCCCCAAGCAGGCACCCAGACCCAGTTTATCAAGGAAACAAAGGGCCACCAATCATAATGCTGTTCTCCTTTGCATCCCTCCTCCTGCCCCTTGTCTGATGCCAGCAGCAGACTGCTACCCCACTACAGTGCACAGGGCACTCAGCTGGGACCCCATCAATGGCACGGTAGAGGGAGTGGGAGATGGGGGCTAAAGGAGCTGAGGACTGCAGGAATGCGCAAGAAATAGACAAACACACAAACTTCTTCCAGGAAGCACAACAAACAGGATTTATGGAATCAACCTCCTTTTGCTAAACCTTGGAGAAATTAAGGGTCATCTTCTGTTTGAGGATCCTTCCAAATCATTGCATTTGGAGAAGGTCAAATAGGATGTGGATTTACCAGCTATGTAAAACTTTAGAGCAGTTATTTGCTCTTAGCAGGTGTTGCAATATTAGTATAATGCAAACTAAACTAATGCTGAGACCTTATCAGCAGGAAAATTAGTAACAGGTAATATTATATTACAGTAGGTCTAGGGCTTAGCTCTTAAACAGGCATCTCAATTTCAGATTTCTAGGAATGTTCAGTGCTATTTTCCATTTTCTATTACTTTGTTAATAGCACTTTCTGATTTATTTCAAACCATTAATATAAATGGATGAAGTAGCCCAGAATAAATGGAAAAATTCACTTTCCATCTGGAGCTGTTTTGCTGCCCACACTGAAACCATCTTTTGTTTTGAGAGTCTATAACATATCTATCTATAGATTGGTTTTGGAAAGAAAACGCTAGCATTTCTTTCCATCTTACAGCTCCCTTTCTTGATCACTTCTTTAACAACAAATTAAATTCCCTCTCAGCTTTCTGTCATGCAGTCTGACCTCTCTGACCTTATCCAGCGCTCCTCTTGTAAAAGATGCTGTTCCATGAAGTTCATTAGGAAATGCTTTTGCTGTTTATTAAATATTCAGCAAAGAATTTGAAAGGAATATTTTTCTAGGGTACCCTGAATGAGGTCAGAACTTTGAACACAAGAGCAGGACCATAAACCGCCTATGGAAATAAAAATAAAAATAAAATAAGCTGCCTTCCTCTTTCCCTGGGAGCAATTTGAACAGGAGTGTTACATAAAGTTTCATTTCAGAATGCTACAGCATAAGGCTTTAATTTTCTTTACTTGTGAGAGTGAAGGTGAGAAAGTGTTGGAGCTATATGAAGAGGAGAATAAAATTCTCATAAAATGGAAAGGGGCAAAAAAGCAGGAAGAGAAGGAAGATCCCATTAAAGCAGTGAGGAGAGAATAAAAAGTGGCAACAACTCAAGTTTCCTTCTGAAGAAAAAGAAATAATAAAAAAAAAACAGAACAGCTGAGAGCAGATATGGTGAGAAAGCTGCTAAGAAAACTGTCACACCAAGCAGGGAACACTGTTCAGATCCCATAGATCCCCCTCACACATCACAGATACTCATCAGTAAAATTAGGGTTAAAAACTGTGTGTCCTTTCACAGCTTAGAGATGAGGGGAATACGTTTTCATACAGCAGGATTTAATGTTATTTGAGTTGACCTATTTCCTTCAGTTTCCCTTTTAAGGAAAGCTTGGATTCTGCAGAAAGTGCAAGGACTAAATTCCACATTCTGCCAGGAACCTGCTTTGTGTCCCTGATCATATATATCCCTCCTTTTCTTTGCCCCTGTTTACCTTTTCATGCATTTTCTTGGCTTTAGTCCAGGCCTCAAAAATAAGAGTAATTGATGTCTTCAATGCCAAACTGAGAAATGTGGTGAGGGGAGGAAAGGGGAAGTCAGTCTGCACTATATGCAGTTTTTTATTACTATTATTAATTTTATTACCTTTTTTTCCTAACTAATACAGAAAGCCAGGAAGAAATATCATCTCATATGAAAAAAAAATGACTCAGCATAAGACATTTTGTTCAAGTATTGTAAGAAAAACATAGGAAATGAGCAGCAACCCTGCAGCTAAAATTTTCACCTACACCCACATACTAGAGCATTCACATGGCACTACCAGATCCAAGCCCCTCTTCTGCTTGAGGGCACCAATGACACCTCACAGCTACCTCAACAAACTTCAGAGCCCTTCTTCTCTGCAGCAATAGCAACTTTAAGGGGGCTTAAAGTGGGAAAAGTTTATGCTACCATTCACTGCCCTGAATCAGAAAAGAGTAGGTTTACAGCTTGGTCTCCCATCTCATGGGTAGGCATCTTAGCCCATTACCCCAGGGTAGACGGTTTTCCACAGCAGCTCTCAGACTGCCTCCACCCTTGATGACCCTCTTAAATATCACTTGGACAGAAGGAAAGTGACAACTCAACTTAATGACAGGGACATCTAGCTTTCAGCTGCTGCTTTGCTATTTTTAGAAAATGGAAATACAACCCACATTGCAGTCACACAACACAGCCTGGTAATTGATTCTACACTAAGAAAGTGTGGAAGAAGACAGAATTCATCCCAGTTTCACACATTTTATGTAAAGAACTTTCAAATAGCTAAGACAAAGGTGCACAAGGACAAATCAGGTACTGAACTTCCTCACTGCATCCTCTGTGCTAAGGAGTAAATATGGAGGTCAAAGAACAAGTGTTTAGCTCAAGAAATGTTGGGACGATTCATCTATAACACAACATGAGCAAAGCCTCCTGCAACTCTGTAGCTTGACATTCCCCTTTGCTGTTTGTTTGGAAACAAACCCGTAGGCATAACCAAGAGCCTGCATGCTCTCATGATTCTTTTCCACCTCTGTTTTCCTTTTCCACTGTGAAAGTATTTCCTCGTACAAACTGCAAAGCTACCACCCCACAGTAAAGTATCCAGTGGAAAAAAGAACTACAGTAGAACAGGTAACAAGTGCAGAGATTATTTGCAGACCAACAAGTATGACTCACTAGCATCACTCAGAATTATCTTTCAAGACTGGCATAGTATCTTCTTAAAATGTTAATGTGAAAAAAAACCAAATCAAAACAAAACAAAAACCAAAACCTAATTTTATCTCCTTTCTGCAAGACAAGCAATAGCTTTCATCAAACTCTTTGTTTGAGTTACTGAATCTGACAAATTAAATAAGCAAAAGGCCAGTTACCTATAGTGATTTTCAGGCATGCATGTCATGCTGTTCAGGACAAAACTCTGTGTTGTTCACACAATTCGTGCAAAACAGATCTTTCTTTATATGCTTGCTGCCTGATCAAGTAATGATGGTAACAATCACTGTATCAAAGAGAGTTAATACATGGTGAGCTTAACTTTCTCAGTCTGCAATTATAAATAACTTGCAGCATGGCTGATCTCTCTGGAACCAACGGGGGGTGGGGGTGTAAAATGTTTTGTTGCATCTTTTTTTCCTCTCAACATTATTACTGCTCTAATATAGAAATCTCTGAAATGCAAGGTCTGCACTCTATTCTTTGAGACTCAGCAGATGTCTTTAAAAAAGCTTAGTATATTAAAGCTTATAATGTGTGATTAATGATCTGAGAGATGCTGATTTGAGAAGGAAGACTCAGCAGAATTTGCCTGATAGCTTTTAAAGATTTATGTACTTCACATTAGAAACCAGAACCATCAGTGTAATTATATCACAAAAGCTCAGATGTAATGCTGCTCCCCAAACATTAAAAAGCTACTCAACAAGCAAAGGTGAAGTGCTCTTTAGTTTTCCTCATGCTCTAGAGTCCTAGTTCTGTTTGCTCCTTCAATTTCTTTTTTTTTTTTTTCCATAGCACTGCAAGCAAGAATTTTGCTTATTTATTTATTTGCATAAGAACACATTACAGTTTTACACAATTTTAAGAACTTTTTATTGAGATCAAAAAGACATGAAACTTCTACAGGATTTTCACCTTAGACAATGGCATGAGTTAGGCTTTCATCACGGGCATTCCCAATTTGAAAAACAACACTCTGCAGTTCTAATTTCTGTGATGAAAACATCACTTATTTTAATGTATAAATAACATTCAGACCAAAAAAAATGTCCATTTCGTATTCTTTTTTGGATCTGTAAGTAAAGGGGAGTCATTTAGAGAGTAAATATCATGCCCAGAATAACATATATATAGATGGAGATATGTACAGTTTTCCTCATGGATTGTGGAATTTACCACAGTAACTTCATGGATACAAGTGAGCTATGCACAATCTTAGCACTAATGACACTTGATACTGTACTTGAACTTACAGTTGGTCTTCAGATCTCCAACTGAGAACACATCTGGAGCTATGTATGAATAAGGAGAGAAAATAAGGTTCTCTTAATGTCATTACCACCCAAGCAATCAATACTTAGAAAAAGAAATACATGGAAAGAAGATGAAATGGGTTATCTGAGGTTGGTGGTGCTGTCTGCAACATCAGTCTCTGTCACACATCTTAGCCCAAAGCTCCAACATTCATAAGAATCTGTTTGTAAAAAACAAAAAACTTCTGAATGAAAAAATAGTATGATAAAAGGTAAAAAATATATTAAAAAAAAAAAGTAATCAGAGATTTTTAAGAAAAAATCATTCAGATCCTGTCTCCACTCAATCCTACATGACTGTTATTTGCCTTTTGATGTGATCTACAGACCTATGAGCTAGCCCAGGTGGGACAGTATGAAAAGTATTAAAGTATTTCTCTTAATAATATGATCTGGATGCAACAATCACCAGGAACTTGTGGCTGGTTCATTGCTTCTCTTCATTCTATCTTTGCAAAAGGTATAAAAGCATTCCTCTGCTTTGTTTTATTTTTTTCTTTTTGCTTACCTGATGAACAATAGGAGTACTTAGTGTTTTCAATTAGAGCATCCCTTCCTTGTAGTGTACCAACTCCACCAGTCAACTTGGTGTCATTCACAAACTTGTTGAGGGTGCATTTAGTTCTACTATGTCATTGGTGAAGATATTAAATAATATTAGTCCAAGTATGGGCCCTTGAGGGACACCGTCTCATACTGGTTTTCACTTGGATGTTGAGCTGTTGATGTTGAGCTATCCAGTCAAATTCTTATCTATCTAACAGTCCAATCATCAAACCCGTATCTCTAATTTAGAAGCAGAATGCAGCAGAATGTTGTGGTGTCTTAAAGAACTACAGGTAGGTGACACTATATATATATTACTGAGTGGGCTATAATGTCTCTGTTTTTCGTGTTGGACTGTGCAGTTCCCAACATTTTTATTTACAAAGCCAGTTTTACCACGTACAGGTTAAAAGTCCACATCAATAAGTAAATTTCAAATAAGAATGCCGGTAAGAAACATGGAGAAAGGCTTTTTATTTCTTTCCTTACAGGAGCCTACTCCTCAGGACCATTTGAGTGCCCTCTTGGTTCTCTTTATTCAGGGTCTTTTGCCAGAGGCCTAAGCAACGTCTTTCAGCCAAGCCAGGCATTCAATGAGCCCTGCAGAGAGATTTATTGATCCTGACAATTCTGAAGTCTTCCATGAGGTTATGAATTCCATACAGGAAGGGTTCACAGTCAGAAAAAAACGGGAAATAATTTAAATGAAATAGGAGACAACTATAGGGTTCAACTTGGGATAAAGGGGAAAGGGAGAAGCACATATGATTATGAAACTTCCTTCAGGTTACCTAAGCTTGTCCTGAACAGTGTTTGAATTGCATCAAGTACACCTGGCACAGGACTGGCACCATATGTCTAAATATGTAAGAGTGAGTTATTTTTTATATAACACCATCATACCACATTGCTATTCAATATCTAAGATTCAAGTCCATACATATTCTTTGACAAATCCAACAAGTAATGTGAACTCTATTCAGCTGTAAAAACACGAGTATTTATGGACAAATCTTGTCAACTTCAGACCCTCAAGTCTTTTCCTTTTAATGGGATTTGTGATTGACTAAGCATCCAGGTTATAAATTGATAGGCAATATTGTCTTTACAAGCAAACTTGAAAGGAATGGGGAAATAGAAAGTACTCAGTACTCCCGAGAAGTTCTCACAGCCTTTTGTTTTCCAGCAGTTAGGCAGTCAGTCTAATCATCACCAAGCCATGGGGCACACAGCTTGTCCTTCTTCCATACAATACCCTTCTTTGCTGGTTTGAACAGTGGCAATAGATTACTTGACAAACAGCACAAGGTAAGCAGCGGTTTTGATTTCTGGCTCCAGAAAGTTTGCTGCTACACACACACTTGCTCACAGAAATATTGGAAAGGCTGTCACATGAACATCACTCGCTTGGCAAAAGCAATTTATGAAGCTTCCTCTCCCCTCCAGTACCTGCTTATTCCTGCCCTCAGGAACTTTAAAAGCCTCTCCTAACATTTAAGATCATACTGTCATGCAGATTGTTGAAATTATTAAAATTTGAGGGGGAGAGAAAACACCCACACATACATACACACTTAACTCAGGGAAAAAGTAAATTGGGAAAGAAAAGAGCAGGTTGCTTGCTTTCTTTCCAGTTCTGATAATGTCAATGAATTGGTTTGCACTGCATTCCCACAGAAAAGTAAGTGAGCGGCAAACTATGCTGCAGGATCTGACACAAACAGGGAGCTTAACCTTGCAGCTGGCAAAAGGTCCATATAATAACACCTTACATTTATGTCAGGCAATAGTCACATTCCTTGGAGCACCATATGCCTGCATGTGAGCCCAGTGATGTGGGGGTCTTTGAGCTTTCTTTCAGCATGGCTCCCAAGGAGGCATAGGAAGCTGCTAAAGGGACACTTTTGACACTTGGGATAGCATCAACAGAATATACCTGGCTTTTCAAATTAACAATGTCAAAATCACGACTGGAAAAACTGAAGGCAGTCCTGGCTGTGAAAGTTATGATGTTCTGAGGTGTGGACCATTCATATCGGTGTGAAAAAAATGATACATAGGGAAAATAAAATATCCCTTGGGGTTCTGATCAGCTACAGAGTCACAGAAATAAAAATAACAATTTGTCAGAAATATCAAATTTTCGAAACTCTCAACCTCATAAAACATCTCTTTATCTTTTATCATGGGCGTCTTGCATGACTGATTTTAACTCCTTAGCTTTTATTTCTGTCCCAAATTTGTCTGACCATAATGTCTAAATCAGATTCAGGCTTGCATTGATATGCCAGGATAAAAATACCTGAGCCAAGTAGCTTCCATGGCCAAGATAACAGCCTGGTAACTATCGAGCTGTGAGGCCTTATGTTTAGGTCGTACCGCATTGGGTCTGTGAACTCTTTAAACTTCCATAATCTGGGTACATTGCAAAACTCCTTCTTTCTTTGCCTCCTAAGGCACAAACTCTTGCGGGTATTTTTCAGAAATGGGATAACAGATCACTCTGGGCAGTGAAATCCTGCTCAACCATCCGAAGAGACTGCCTCTTTTTGCCAAGTTCCAGCTTTCTGGATACTCGTCAACAGCTCAGGACATACATAAGCACATATGGTGAGTGTTACAGGAGGTTTTCTTAACCCAGGCACGCTTTAAGCTAAATAGCACTTGTGGAGGAGATGTAGGCAAAAGATGATTGATCACCTGCACGCTTTCCTTGCTCTATTTCTCTCATCACCGCGGGATGTGCTTAAGATCAGCTGCCCTCAAGTCTGCCTTTGGCTGAGAGCCTCTCCCCTGCTGTTGTTTTCTTCCTCTCAGTCAAACAGGAATCCCTCAGCATAGAAACTGTGTCCCTGTGTTGCTCTGCTGGGAGAGTTCCCATTCTCTGCTCTTTGTGCTGAGGAGCTTGGTGAAAATAGTTTGCCTACCTAGGCACCCCAATTAGCATCCTGATATTTGAGCACCTCCAGTACAGTCCTCCTGAGCTGACATGTTGTGTTTGGTCCAGGCAGAGTGGCCAACACATGCACCACTTGCTACACACAAATTACAGTGCAAATTACAAGTGCAATAACTAGAAGTCTCAGCTGTAAAAAGGCTGCCAGGGCTCTCACCAGGTTGGGTGCACAGATGCCTGAGGGTATCATGGTAGGGGTCTGCAGGGTAACTCAGGTTCTGAGTCTCCAATGAACTAATTAAATGGCTCTTGTATCTAATACCACGTTACAGTGTGGTGGCATATTGATTTAATAGGCTCTGTTGGCCATCCTGCCAGGAATTAAGGATAACAGAGAACGAAATTTTGGCTTTAATAAATATGATGGTAATTTAACATGATGATTGTAATGGAAACATTAAGCAGAAGCTATAGGTAGAAAAAATTGTTCTCTATGGTACAGAATTGAGTTTTTTTATTAAATACCAATAAAAGATTCAGATATTGATATCTGTGCTGTCTGGAATAGAGGGAGACAAAAAGATGCACTGCTTTCACAGCTCTCAGAGGAGGAATTCAAGGCTTGATCACAGACCCTCATCACCGTAAATACCTATCTAGACTCAGATAGAGATCTACAACTGGGTCTTTTCCATCCTTACTCTCTCTTCCTCCAAGGAAATCTTCAGAGACACTGATTTTGGTTTAAATATACTTGTGTCCAGCTCTTATAAAGACTTGTATAACCAAATGCTGTAATTTCATACTCTGCAATTATTTCAAAGTTTATGAAATTTCATTTTGTTTCATTGTGTCTGAGGTTATTCCTTAAATATCTTCCCAAGCTGTCTCCACCAGTATTGCTTCCTTTCATATATATTTACCCTGGGCAATTCTGGCCAAGATGTGCTCAGCATAGACCTGCGTATCCATGGGCACTGTTCTCATATTCTTAGTCTTGTGTGACAGACAATCGTTCCATGTGAAGCAGCCTAAGGAATTACTATAGGAGCTATTGTCTTTTTTAGAGCATACTAAGCACATCTGCTGTGCTGGCTACAGCAAGGAAAAAGACAACAGAGTTGTTAGGCAGCTTGTGGATCCCTTTAGGCTGACGGGTTCCTTCCTCGGCTGCTTGGGGTGGTGTCAGGGCAACGTTGTGGCACGGGAATGATATAAAATGAGCTAATGCTCCAGAGGGCCTTGCCCAATGCATACAGCAGAAAAGTAGGTCAGAAAGGAAATCTCACTACTACAAACACAGTGGTGGCAGCAGTCCATTGTACCAGGCACACAGTTTATGTAAGGCTGCTTCCCTCCAAGTTTCACAACCAGCAGAAGCCTGGTGCTAGAAATGTCTAGCTGCTTAGAAGGTTAGGAGAGCAAAAGTATCACCAATATTACAGGTCAGTGTTTGTGCTAATCTAAACATTTGAATATTATTAAAGAACACATAGGAAGCCTTTTCTGTCTCTCATTCACAAAGGATACTCTGGAACAGAGGCAGTATCTTTGAAGCCATGACCAAAAAATCAGTCAGTAATTATTTTTTGTGGCTTCCTGGTCTTCGGCTCTATTCCCAGTTATTCGAGGGTTTCTACGTGACATCCCATGAGACTAGAGAGACCTTAAAAAGATGTAATCAGCTCCTTGGCCTCTCTGAAAAAAAGATATAACTAATGAAAAGGGATGGCTCAGCAGTCTTTCTCAGCTCTCAAAGGAAGAGTATATCAGCAGCATAACCAGAGAAAGTCATACTGTCCCCTCATTTTCAGTCATCAAAGGCTAATGAGAAAGGCAGAGAGATACAGAAAGCATTAGTATGTCACAGAACGTCCCACTCTGGTCACATAAGGGGAGTTAGTTGAGACTGAGCTAGATCCCACAACGAAGTGCTTAAAAGTGGCTTAACACAACCTTAATTTGCCTGCACCATCTTCATCTTTGGATCAGTGTGCTGGCAAAGAGGAACTGGGAACTTCTTTATGCTTACATATAAATTACTTCTCGACATCCACTGATTAAATAAACAGATTGGATTTAGATACATAGCTTCATTCAGGGAACCAAAAAATAAAATGGACACTTGTCTTCTCTGCAGTGTGAATTTTCACTCGTCAGTAATTCCGCCACTGGCCTTGCTGACAGTGCTCTTTTTTGGTCCTTACTTTTGATATGCTCCAGTTACCAGAGCCAACACCCGAGATGATCCCCAAAGGCAGCAGCACATGCTTGGCAGTGGCAGTACCCAGAGCCTAAAATGTATTTTGCAGTAACGGGAGCTTCAGCACATTGGTAAGTAACCAGTTTGCAGGAAATCCTTCCCTTAGGTTTAACAGCCTGCCTGGAAAAGGGCTGATCAAACCAAACAAAACAAAAAAGACTCTTTCTCTAGTAAACACACTAGGTAAAACAACATGGGGAAACATATGCAACTTAAGAAACCCTCTAGTGGATCATGTGCACATTTATTTGTACACGAAGAAAAGAGAATATTTCATTCTGAATGCTTTGGGTTCTGCATAAGCTTACTGTGGGCCAGAAACAACATCAGCAGAAAATTCAGCCATGGCCTGCAGTCCCTGGAGCAGCCCATCCCCTGATCTGCTGAGCAGAACGACAGTCTAACATTTTCTACCTCTCCTAGGCCTAACCTATAACTTTTAGCCCTCTGTTGACTGTAAATGACTGCACAGGCAGGCAGGAATACTAACTGTAAGATTTTAGTAGCTCTCATTTATCACAATGGACCATGAAAGTTGATACCTATAAACACAAAACCTGCGAGGTTACCGGGTCCATTCTACAGTCACACACTGGTGTTAACACAACCCCTACTATACTATTAAAAGGTTACTGAGATAATTTAAGTCTTTTTTGACCACGTTTCATTGCTTGAAAGACCAAGATGGTGGCCCCATGGAGCACTGAAGGAGCAACACAAATAGTCTTTTAGAAATTTCATAAGGGATTAAAATAAACGCTACAAGCTCTTTGTGTATGCAAGCATTAGATGAATATCAGAGACAGGATTTTTAAGTAATAAGGAAAAGAAGTTTAAAGAAAATGCTAAATCAAAGAACGGTGTAGCTGCAACTTAGTCAAGATTGTTTAATATTGGTGTCTGATTAATGCTGATTTCTCTTTACACAAATTCTGTAATTTCTTCTGCTTTTATTTTTAGGAGCTATACATAAGCAAACACTGTATTGGATCCCTTTTTAGGTCCTCTCTAAGGTGGAAAGGGGCTCTCATAGACACTTTCTCTTGGGTACACTTTCTTTGAATGAGATTCTTCGCACCCTTGTACATAATTTTTAGATGTTGCAAAATAGTTAAGTTTTTAAAAATTGGCATTGGCATAGAACTTTGCTGAATAATTATAACTTTGCTTTGTAAACTCATAAATTTAAATATAATGTTTAAGAGCTTGGACCTCCATTACATTCAGTGTGCAAAATCTCTAACAGCAGAGTTAAAATAGCATTTTGCAACTCTGATCAATGCATATACCAGTCCAGTTTTTAATTATCAAAATCATTTTACACCCATGAATCCAATAAAAATTTTCCATAAGATGTCTTTTTCATAGATCAAAAATCTAGGAATCAGTAACAAAATTGCTGCCAAGAGATGATATTGTAAAATTTGCTCCAATCTGTGAATTTTAGGAGCTTGCTAGTGCTCATCACATTCACCAGAGAGCTTTGTAATTACGTTTGCATGAAATGTATGAAATAACAGATTTGCAAAACAAGAGGTCTCAACTAAGTAAAGGCAAAAAAGCATTGTCCTAGCAGCATATTTGACAGACAGGGCAGAGATGAGCAGCAAGAGTCAGGAAGCAACTGATCTCATTTGACAGAGACCAAGAGACAGGCATCCTAGCCAAAATGTAAAGTTTTAGACAATAAGCCATCTGATCAATCAAGTAGTTTTCATATACTTTCGCACAATTTCATCAGGGTATTAAAAAATCAGTCAACCCTTTTCAATGGAAAAGATCAACAGAATCTGAGATGGTCTGAGTCAGCAAAATCAATATAGAGGCAGGGGAGCATAAAATACCTCTGTTAGCCCTGGCACACAGACTTCTGCTCTCTGAGCTCTAAAATTTCTCTCATCATCAGCAAAGGAGTATCTGTGTCAATTTCTGTCTGAAAGCAATTCCTCTTGTGGCAACTGCTCTACAGTCCATGTGGTGCAGTCACTCCACCATGCCGCCAAAGGTGGCCATCAAGGGTCTCCACAGTGACAGCCATCTCCTTACTGCTTCTTTTCATTCCAGGGCTCCAGAAAAGGAAATGGAAACTGTATCTCACCTCTATTAGAGTCCAGTTTCTCAACTGAGTATAGCACAGAGATGAGTGGTGGATTTGCGCTCACAAGGGATACCTTGATAATCAACGTTAGTGAACAATCATCAATTCTAATGGACTTCAAAGTATTTGAAGTCAGGTAAGAGCACTGCAAAGGCTCTATTCATACATCTTGGAACAAATCCCTGAGAACAGTAATTATAGGCTCAATTTCTGCTCCCCTCTCCCTCCATGACACTTCACTTGTGGCATACCACAAAACACATCTCTGCCTCCTATTCTATTCACAATAAACCATAAAAAGCTGCAGATTTCATAAATACAGCTTCAGAGATTTTGAGGTCATGGGGTCCTTGGTTTAGCAAGCCTGTCTTGCAAAATGCAGACCACAGAAATTCAGCAGTTTTTAATATGGAGAGCATTGAATTAAATGTCTCTTTTAGGAAGTTGTTTAATTTAGGTATGCTAGAGATGGTACTAAACAGGGAAATTAAAGAAAAAAAAAAAAGATTAATTTTCCTTCAGCTAAAAAAGTTACACTATCTGGAAAGAAATTCCACTAAAGTTCACTTGACCCCAGAGGGATTAATCCAGATTTACAATAATAGAAGGAGAGCAGAGCCTAGGAAGGAGCTGTCTGGGCAAGTTTTTATGTATCAGAGTTACAGAGTTAGTTTAATGGCTGTGTGACTAGTTTTATTCAGTTGCAGCTACAATTGTATTTTGCGTAACTGGGCATGGAAAGGATACTAACCTATACTAAAATATTCTGCATGGGCATGAGATACATTCACACACATCTAATTACCACAGATCAGCTGATGCAAAGTGACTTCATTGTGGATTTTATTACTCTACTTGGTTAGTGTTCCTTTTTTTTCCATATTAGCATCACTACCCAGCATGGCCAAAATTTACCCTGGAATCTGTTCTTTTTTCATAACAGGTCTGGGTTTAATAGAAATTTTCTTCAAGATACTTTGAAAATACCTTTTTGTTTTTATTTTTCTACTAAAAGGCTGCATTACAGAGAAAGAGTTAAAAAGATGTCTTACATAATAATATCTTGGTTTCGTAAGTGCCAAATAGGGTTTAGATAAAGTTGCACTTTCTCTGCTATGTGTTTAAGGAAAACTGCCAATGGAAAATCAAGGTGATATTCTGAGAATAGTATTTCATTCTGAGAATAGTAGCTGGAGCTTGCACAATGACACAGCTAGGTAAAGCGCATGGAACAAACAGATGAAATACAGGCACATTCTTATGGAAAATATGATTTCTCTTATTTTATAAAATCATAGAGCCTCTGCAATCAGGATTTTCAGGAAGGGGTCACTCTCTTAGATCACTACAATCTAGTAACATCTGTAATTGAAAACGTCTTATAAATCAACTTAGTTGCTGTGCTTTGGGTGGCAACTCTATAGATGGTAGAGGCAGGACAAACTAGGGAATAACTACAATTTTCATTTGTGTCAACATACTTTTAGTCTGTTTTTTTCCTCCCCAAAAATAGTTAGCATGCTACTAAATGTAGTTAATAGCATAGAGTGACCCTTCCATTATAGCATCTGAGGGCACCACAGTGATTAATTTTATACTCCCTAATGCCTTTGAAGTTGAGATAAATGAGTTGTCCAAGGTCATATAAAAGGCAGTGGTTGAACTGGGAACAAAAGTCAGATTTTTTTGGTGTCTAGACCTCTGCTTTATCTCTACAATAAACCTTGGTAGTAAGAGGAGACAAGGAAAAAACTGTTTAGAGGACAGTTGGTTACTTTCAGAGAGAAAAAGCCAAGAGAATGGAGAAAGTAATTTCTCTATATGAAATGCTTTTAAGGCCAGTCAGCATGCATTTTATGGAGTTCCCCATTATTCCCTGCTCTGGAAAATGAATAGATAAGATTACAAACAGTTTTAATTTTTAATATTTATTTTTGAATGATAATAAGTCCTTTCCGAACATAGATGAACGGTTTTTCAAACTAACCAGAACTAACTTAAAAGAAAGATGCAAATCTGATAAAAAATATATTTGATTCTGTCATCCATATGAGCACACTACAGTAAAGCTGAGAAAGAGGTAGTTATCTCACTAGTGCCCCAGTAATATTAGAATCTTATTTCTTCGTTTTATCCTGTTAATATACGTAAATACAATGTATATATAATGTTAACTCTGATTTGCATGTCTGTATAATTGTCACTTACTCTGTCCAGCTATGAGTTGTACAAGTATATTATGAAGTCAACTTGTTTCCATTTCAAAAACTTTCAGACTTGCAAAAATTGAAGGATTTACTCTGCTGTCTTTTTTCTTCTGAAAAAGCTGTGAAAAAGTATTATAAGAAATTATAAAAAGTATTATAAGAAAACCATCTGTCCTAATCCAGGGATTTGCTTTTTCTCCACTCTCCAGTTAGAAAAATTCACATCAGTCAGAAAGGATGAACACAGTTCGGTTTAATTGTTTACAACACTTGGTAATTGCTCGACTTCTTGACTGCTTTAAAAAAATATTGTCACTTGGATTGTCCTCTCTCTTGGTCCGTCTTTTCATCACCAGAAACAATTGAGATTAATTATTGAGCCAGACTCCTCTATTGTCTATCTCTACTCCAACCCTAATTACCCAAATGAGACATTATTTAGGCACCTCGCACTACATTTTGCTACCCATTAAAATGGAGAATAATATGGCACTTCTATGCTTCTCTTTTCTAAAGCTATTTGAAATAGATTTAAAAACTATAAGTAAGTCCTTTGCACTATTTCAGTCCTGACATGTCACTTTAGGTGGCATTTGCCACAGCAAATGACTCAGGTCTGTTTCAGCAGCTCTATTCTCTTTGACAGCAGCAGATTGAGAGCTGACATGAGCCCCAGACATCAAACTATGAAAAGAAAGTATGCTTGAGCTCACCTCAATTGTGTCAAAAGTAGAAATAAACAAACAGGAAAGTGAAATTAGTATGTTTCCATACAATTATCAGAGCAAATTTTCTACAAATTTTAGCTCAGATTTGCTTTCTTGAATATTTTCATAGAGGTGGATTTTATTTCAGATTCAAGAAAAATGAGATTTATGTGGTTTCCATGTTTATTTATTAACTCAGCATTCCACTGACATCTACGTTCTTCAGGGTATTCTCTGTATATACTCTTGTTTTTACTTTTTCGTACCTACGTGTCTTTTCAGGAATCCTATTCTGTGTTAGCTGAATGAGCCTTATTTCTTTAGTTTTACAAAAAATGAAATTATTAGTCATATTAGAAGTGGGAGTAAAGGTTTAAGAGACAATATATTGGCCCGTAAAACTTCTTTTAAATCCAGCTGTCAGCTACGTGCACCAGTGTTCCAGCAGTTTGAAAAGCAGAAAGAAAAAAGAGTGTGGAAGAATACATAAATAATAGCCCAAACTTGAGTTAAGTCAAGCACAGATTAAGCAGTTCATTTTTCATACATAGATGTCTTTTTTTCCCATCCTGATGAAAAACCAAAATAATTCAGCATTTTACTTCAGTACAAAATGTCTTCAAATACTACGCAACACTACTTCAAGAAAATGTGTTTATGAATGCAAACATAAATAACATTTTCAGTATAGCTTTTGGAAATAAAACAGCTCTTCAGCTAAGATAACTACAGTTAAAATTTTCAATAGTGTGGAGGAAGGTTTTGGGGCAGCAGGTTGTTGTAACTGTTAGCTTTACTTGAAATTTTTGACTGTTTCCATTTTTCAACAGTTTAATGATGAAACAATGCTATAGAATTTAATAAGGAAAAATATAAATTGATATTCATATAAATGTCAAAGTACTCAAACAAAGCTATAGTAACCAATACAAACCAAACCTCAGTCTAATGATAAAAAACTTTCTACAATTATTCCAAATGTACTCTGCTGGAATTCAGCTGCCCTTAACAGAGTGGTTGCATCACAAAGAACAGAATTTTACTGTAAGTTTTCTGCAGTAGAGCTGTACTTTCTTATGTATTTGGGATTACACATTATAGTTTGTTCTCCATATGTCAACATACACCTACACAGACATTACCCAAGAAGTTTCATCTGTAGCAGTGACATTGGTCACTGGAATTACTCAAGTAATTAAATATCTTGCAAGAAACCAGCTTTCACGATTCAAGAAGCCATTGTAATATTCATGCCATCTTTTTAACATGGAAAATTTCAATATATCTATGCAGTGCAGTATTTTACTTAGGTTAAATAAGAAATAAGAAAACTGCAAATGCTTTAATAACATGCAACACTTGGTACTTTTGTTAATACGCTTGGGAATAGTTACAGTTAATTATTTTCTTTAGGATCTTAATGCTGATGCAATAAACCTGTAAGGTATCAAACACAGGATTAGGGCTTGAAAAAACCAAAACCCATTCTGGCGAAAATAAAATATGTGAATTTTTTTATTTTTTTTTTTTTATTCCTGATTGAAATTGCTTCAGTTATGCAAGAATTAATGAACAACACTGGCATGATGTTTAGCAATCTTGGAATTCAGCACATCTACTGTTCTGTTCAGGCTTTTCTGGCCAACACTGATTGCCTGTAATAAAGCAGTTTGGCACTATTTCGTGCTGCCTAAATCACTTTCATGAACTAATGATTCTGCATAAAAATCTAGCCTTACTGGTAGTAAAGAAATTGCCAGCTATATGTCCAATTACAAGTAAAAATCCCTTTGCTATGCCGAGGAAAACTGATAGGCAAGATAAAAGGTCCCATCAATAAGGACTGTAGATGTCCATATGACTATATTTTTGTGGTCACATACTAAAGTTGCGTGTAAATGGGCTGTGGAAATCATAATAGCCTTTTAAACAGGGAGTACTAGTGGTACATATGTCCCAACACATTATGCACACTACACAACCTCAGCACAACCACCTTATTATCATCATGTTGGCTTTTCTACCATCTTTCTTTCTTACTCTCTTAAAGACCATTAATACTAAAAGCAGCTTAGATCTTGCTTTAAAAGTTCATTGTGTTGCAATGCATATATTCAGGCAACTCCCCCACATTGGAACTAAGGGCAGAGTGAAAAGTATGGTTTCCCAGGAAAGAACTTTAAGCATATTCAAAGGCATGCTTTCAGTGCAGTCTGTTGCAAATTGGGAGCAATGTAATGAAAAAGTAAGGCGATTCATAAGCCTTCTTGAGCTGCAGTACAGAGAAATCAAGTACAAAAATATGGTGCTATCAATCTTAACGTTCTGCGCTGCCTAAAGTAACCTGCATCTGCTCAGTCTCTCTTGCTCGTCTCTGTGCCACCACAACTGTGGTGATAAGGACTGACACTACAATATCTGAACCATGCAGAAAATATGCCTTGGTATAGCTTACCATGGTCTCACTTGAAAATATGCACCTGTATAAAAAGTAAAACAGAAAAAATCTCTGTGTCACCACGTAAAGGGAAGCAATACCTATTCCCTTTCTTACAGCAGTAACTGCTTCAAAATCACATTCTACCTAGACAATGATGGGGTTGAAAGTCCTCATCAACCTTACCAGTAACATTAAAAGCACAGAAAACACTTGCAAAAATATAGACTGGCAAACACTGCACTGAAAAGATGTTTCCATTTCCTGAAGTATTTTTCCATTTATCTTGACCTCCATCTGCCTTCTCCCCACCTTGTAATGCAGGATTTCCTTCTCCCCTCTTTGGAACATCAAGCACACTGCAACAGAAGGGTATAAATACAGATTCACATGGAAGAATCCTAAAAAGTGGCTAGGAAAGGTTATCCTGAGAGGAATTAGCAATCTAAAGTTTTTAAACAAGGTACTATGCAGAACTGAAGACATTGTTTCAAAAGGACGCAAGTGAAAAATAAGTTCATTTAAGTGTCTTGTTTCCAGAATCTTCCATAGCTTTTTGCCTCATGTTGCTACTCATATTTCCGACACTGGATGTAGAAGAAATAGAAGACATGACAGTTCTCTTAAGAAAAGAAATAAATTACTAACTTCAACCTTTATAAGTTTTACTTTAATTTCAATTACATTTACATGGTTTATCACAATTACAAATGCCTTTACAAGTGCAAGATCAACGTTTCCACAGAACATAACACAAATTCTCTTTGTTTAGGACCAGAACAAAAAGTTGGATGTTTCCATGGCTCCAGCACTGTCAGAACTTGTCTTTATTTTGCCAGAATTTGCAACAACACTGTAGATACCTTTGACACTTGCACAGAGCAACCCAATCATCATTTAAAATTTCACAATATTTTACTATCAATTGAGACATTTATTAAACATACTTTAAAGATTTTTCACTAGAAATTTTAGGTAATTAGGTTTCAAAGATAACTAAGGAAACTTTTAAATTCAGTAGGTTATTTTTTAAGACTTAAGTGACAGACATTCTGATATGCTACAGCAAACGAGGAAGAGGAACAATGTGCTAGAACTGTAAAATGTATTCACTAAGCAGAGGAAAGAAATAAAAGTTTTGATTACCACTGTAAGTGAAAGGACCTGTGCATATCTTGCAGTTATTATAAAGCCTATGGTATTTAGTCTAGCTCTTAAAATGGTGAAGATGAACACACTTCTAAGGACAGTAATGAAAAATTATTTTCCTTCAGCTTTTTATTTTCTCTATTATAATCTGCAAAATAGCTCAGACATCTATTTTTCTTAGGGGAACTATTTCCCATATATATCAAAATACATAAGCTTATTTTGGTTAAGAAAGAAAGGAGGAACATTCAGAGGGAAAGTACCGCATGACAATGGAAAATGCACCACATTTGAAACCAGTCTCAATGCAATTTGGAAAAAAAAGACTATTGCTACCTCAGGCAAAGAACTACTGAAGACATAATACATATCTGACACTAATTAAAAAAAGAGGTCAGGGAAGTGACCAAATATAAATTTCCTTGGAAGGAAAACTGCTGCTGAGATATAAAGGCCCTTCTTTAAAGGGGAACATTTTTTCAATCTAATTGTCATGGTTTTCATCTTTCCTTTCCCTAACTTCAGTGCAGAGCCTTCTTTCAAGAGATAGTGGGAAGGCAAAGCCCAGCCCAGTGGTCTCGTATTATCCAGCTCACCACCCTCCAGGCATCCCAGCCTGGTTGCCTCTATTGTTCTTGTTCCCGGGGCTGGCAGCAGAAGCCGGTGCAGCACAGACTGATGTGCTTGCCCCGGTGAAGGGAGTGCACACAGCATGCATTGCTCCCCAGTGACTCTCAGCTGGAGCATCCTTTATGGATGAGAGGGGCCTTCCTTGCCTGGAAAGCTGTTGTGAAATGGACCTTTGTGAAGATCTGTATGAGTACCAAGTCAAGCACTGCCTTAGGGATTTGCACTGCCAACAAACATGGGCAGTGTCTCTCATAGCCTTTCCAATAGTTTTCCTCCTCCAAAGAGTATTGTCTCTGTCTTGCCTTCCTCTCTTCTTCTCCTGCTCCCCAGTCCTCCTCATGCAGGTGCTACTCTCTTGCTGAAATAGTGACATCTTCTGTTTATACTTCTGTCTGGCCAGATTAAGATAGGTCACATCAGCAGATGAGTTAGGCTGGAAAGTCTTAATATGTTAACTTGTCAGAAGACTGCCAAAGACTTACATTACAGTATGGCCATGTGCACTGCAGAGATGCCATGCTAGGACAACTCCAGCACTAGGTTTCTGCCTACTCATTTGTAAAGGATGAGTAACAGCAATTGCCTCTCTCATGAGACAAATCATTACATGAAATCTTATCAGACACCCACAGTAAAGCCATCCACATAAAACGGATAATACAGATGGGTTCTTTGAAGTCAGTTGTGTTGCAGAGAATAAATACAGAATTCTCTGTGTACAGTTGTGTACACAGAGAATAAATACCAAGACAGGCTAGACACTCAGTCCGCTCAATGGGCGCAGTGTTTTCTTTTTGCTGTATGTCAAGCACACATATACACACACACACACACACACGCTCCATGTACCAGGCTGCCCTCTGGGGCTGGGACACCAGCCTTAGGAATGTGTCTGGAAGTGGAAGGAGCTTACTCGGTGATCAAGCTGGTAGGTGGCACAGCTCTGCACCAGCATCAGGACTCTACAGAGCAGGAATAGCCAGTGAATTCAGATGAGTAGATAAGAGGAATCATGGCCCAGTGCCATCTTGGAAATCAAAGGTAAAGATGGTTTAACAGCAGGATAATGAGGCCTTCAGGCTTCCCTTCTCCAGTCAGTAGACAATGGCGCCTCTCAGTGCAGGTAGCTTGAGCTGGGTACCAGTGAATATACGAGCTGAGAATACTTTACTTGAAAAAGAGACTTGAGGAGGGATCAATACCTCACAAAATTTCCTCCTGACTGCAGCTAGCATAGTTTCTGTATTTACTCTAATCTGTATTTATACTACCTGAATAGCAGTGTTATATGGACCTTAACTGAGGCAGAGCAATTAGCACAGAAGGCAGGACAGAGCATTGGGCAGGCAAACAGCAGAACAGCTTTTCCATGAGTGGCAAGGGAGAGAAAGGAAGACAGAAAATGTCGAGGAGCCACTTTATTTCATGGAAAGCATGTGTCAAAGCCATTGGACTTCTGATTTGGAGCTGTGCACAAACTGTGCACATCAAGCCTATTTAAATACATGACATTTTTACTATTGCCCTCAGTCTCTTCCCTATTGTTTTACAATTAGTTCTTGTTTTCCTGTCTTTAATTAAACTGTAAGCTGCTTAGGGCACCATCATGAGTACTCCTATTTATACAATGTTTGGCACATGGACTTTGAAGCATTGCCCAATGTGGAGTGAAAAAAAAGAAACATAAGACAGCAAACTATTATAAAGGAAGCTCTAACTTAGTAGTCTATTCTTCTAGACTATATAAACTTTGTGTATTCAGCTCTGGAAAAGTAAAAGCAAAGAAACTAGTGGACAAACAAGAAAAAAAATTAACATTTATACATGCCCAGGGAAATGAAAATATAAGCAGGCAAGAAGAGTCACATTAGAGAGCCTAGCATTCGATCAGTAAAGCAGCACAATGTATGCCCGTGTCTTATAAAAAGAAAGCTAAGTAATTACTATGTCTTAGAATAAAATCAAAATACATGATCAGATTCCCTATGACTCTGATGTCCTGGATTCTGCCAGGGAGTAAGTTGTTCTAGGGTTTAAGGAGCTATCTTTAAGGCCCCTAACAATTCCAATCTTCACTTCCCAGAGGAGACCCACATCTGAAATCAGCATAAAATTACACAGATGAGATCAAACCATGTAATATCCTATGCTGTTTCTACGCTTTTTCCACTGTCACGCATCTTCCTTTGTCAGGAAGTATAGTGACAGGACAAGGGTTAGTGGTTTTAAATTGGAAAAGGGGAGATTTAGATCAGATATTAAGCAGAAATTCTTTCCTGTGAGGGTGGTGAGGCAGTGGAACAGGTTGCCCAGAGAAGTTGTGGATGCCCCATCCCTGGAAGTGCTTAAGGCCAGGCTGAATGGGGTTTTGAGCAACCTGCTCTAGTGGGAGGTGTCCCTGTGGAAGGGGGGTTGGAACTTGATGTAAGGTCCCTTCCAACTCTAAACATTCTATGATTCTATGATTCTATTATCTGCCCTTAAGTAGCACTGATAAGAAGTTATCTTGTAGCACAAAAATAAGTTTCCATGCATTTTTAACTTGAGAGATTTTATTGAACTGTTTGAATTTTATTGAACTATTTGAATTTATGTCATGGTGAAACAGATGGAAAAATACTTTTATCTGGCTGAGCATTCATGGCAGACATGGCTCTAATTTGATCCTTCAAACTCCTTTTAAATTCTTATCACCTGGTTGATTTTCTTTACCTTCAGTTTTACAAATCTTATTTCCACTCCAGCCACATCCATATTGTGTTCTGTAGATCCGACCTCTGCACAGTCAATATTTTTGCCTTATTGCTGCTCTTGCAAGAATAGCACATGAGGATACCTGAAAAATATCTGGTGATGTCAGTAACTTCACGTGGAAGACCAACAGATGAAATAATAGCTCTTGCTAGTGATAAAAAAGGTCCCAAATAGGGCCTAAATCGGCCATTGACATTGAAGGATGAAGAAATTATGCAGTATTCCTTTCCCTACATTTAGGACCTTTCAGCTAAAGAAAGAGAACATCTTAAATGTAAATTAAAAAAAAAAATCAAAGACAAAATGGAAAAAAAAAAAAAAGAACACCTCAGAACTCAACAGCCACAAATCTCAACACATGCATCTGTATGTGAACATTTTATATGTCTTAACTTCTTTGTTTTGTTTTGGAATATGTTACTACCCTTTCCGCTCTAGTGACCTCATCACTTAGCCTTAGCAACTGCTGCTGGGCTGATCGACGACCAGAACAGAGATTGCAGCATGAATCTAAACATTTGACTAGAAGAGTAGAGAAAGATGACGTGCTCCAGAAAAGCTTTTTCCTGGACCAGAAATGGATAGTTATGGCAAACAGATGGAAGGAATCAAATCCAAAACACAGTGTGTGACCTATCTCAGATAGAGTCTTCTTCTTGCATTTCATTTTGGCAAAGCTTGGATATCTCTGATGCCAACAGAATGTTCCTGAGCTACGGATCTTGTCAGCAGGCTCCAAGCTGCAGTCCTCCCCCTCTCAGGACTTAATGGACAACATAGTCCAGCAGTAAATACTGACTTGAGAGAAACTTATGCAAAAAGTAACATAACAGAAAAACCAAACAAGACTATTATTCCGAAGTCAAGGGAACCCATTTTTGCCTTCCAGCTATGTGACAGATTTTGTTTCACATTGGCCAGACCAGGCAGCTGTCTCAAGACTCTTAAAATCCACAGATGGGAAAGAAAATGAACTCTGAATAGGGCTGTGCCCTGTTGTTAATCTCCCTAAATCAAAGGGTGGAAACAGGACCCTATTTCTCTGTTTGACAACAGTGTGACAACATCCCAAGTGAAAAATGGAAGGACTCAAAGCCCCACAGAGATTTTCTGATAGACCTATGTATCAGAAAGGAAGAAACCAAGGCTGCCAGCACAGCAGCTGGTATCTGAAGTCCTGTGCTTATAAGACACCTGTGGTTATCTAAAATACTTGTTCTCTAGAAAGGAATCATCACCCTTTAATGGCCTGCTAAAAATGAAAAATATAAACTGAGAAAGAAAACAGGAGGGGAAAGAAGGCAACCAAAGAGCAGAATCTCAGATTGAAGTCACCCTGTGTGGCCTGTCTTCTTTTGTGTGAGTCAGGAAGGGAAACCATCACACAGAAAAATGTCATTGATATTAATAGTCATGAGGAGAGTAACACAAAACATTCACAGTGAAGACATTTTAAATTTATGGTCTTTGAGTGTGCCAGGAACTACCTCCCTTTTCAATCTGCCATCTCTGCTCCTCATGCGAACGTCCCCCAACCTGTTCCACCAAAAGCAAAGTGGGTTGCCTTGAACAGCCTGAGAAGCAGCTCATTGCCAGCCCTCCCCATTTTTAATGAAATGGCTTTGAGCACGATTGCGCTAACATCTCTGCCGGCACCCCAGAAAGGACTGCAACTTTTGAGGAGGAGAAGTGATAACAGGCAGCTTGAGAAGGAAACCTCTTCAGCATGGGTGTGTACTGACTCACAGCACATGTGACTGCAACCAGAACCAACAACTTGTTCCTTTCCAATTCCCTGTTGCTGCACCACTATTTTGCTCTTCTTTTTGGCTGTTCCTACCTGTGTTGGACCTCAATGCTTGCCCACCTCAGACATACAGTGAAAGCATGAAATTTTCATATTTTTATCCTGTTCTGAAAGCAGCATTCAACTCAAAATATATCAAATCTTGCCTTTCTGTGGTATTTACATCTTTCTGTCATCTCCAGCTAGAGATCTGTCCTAGCCCAGAGGGTTGTGGCTGAAGCTGCAGTCTTTTCTCTCTAGCTTAGTTCTAGTTCTGTCCAGTGTTTTTCTTGTGACAAATATATTTGCAGCCACCAAAATTGGAAGCAAACCCTACCTCTCCTCACATGCTACCATACCAGAGCACGTGCCCTGAAAACGCATGTCTCTCTGGCTGCCATGGAGGGCTGTCCCAGGTATAACCCTGAGAGCCTGAGTAGGCACTATCTTGGGCAATGCCAACTCTGGGTTCAAAGCCCTCCTGCAGGATGAGGAGGTGAGTGCCACAGGACCCCCACACCTTCTTCTGCAACAAACTGTGGCTGAACTGGGATTAATGTGGGGAGCCACTTAAGGTGCCCATTTTGGAATCACCAAAGACCTTTGTCTGGCTTCCTTCTGCGTCTTTATTCAGGATATTTCTGAGCCTGTGGAAGAGCCTTGGGTTAGGCAGAGGGTGGTTTTTGCTTATTTTAGATGACTTTTTGTGACTTCTGTCTGATTCTTGTCCGTTCAGGAGTGGGATGGTGCTTGCAAATGGGGTGGTCTCAGTCGTTCTCAGAGACTTGGAAACTAAGGTCCTCCTAAATCCTCCTTTAGTCACTGTAAATTGCTATAAGTCTTTCTGTGCCGGGGTCTGTTTCTGACTATGACTTTTTATACTGTGAGAACAATGGGATTCAGATGTGGGGGAAAGCCTGCAGGGACTACTCTAATACAAGTAATGCATTAGTATGACATGCCACTCAGAGTGTGAAAACCATAGTACAAAATCCTAATAGCTACATTCCTTTGCTGTTCTGGCAAATAAAACTCAATTGCAAACACAGAAAAGTGGATGTGTATGCACCTGAAGTGAAATTGTCTCTTAGCCCAAGAGATGTCTAGTGGAAACTGCTGCACAATGTGTGCCAAGTCACCATCCTGAGTGAGCGTGGAGAGCTGCCTTTCCCACATACCACCCTCGGGCAACAAAAGAATCTGATGCCAGGATTTTTGCTGGCTTGGCATTACACAAAAGGCCTGTGGGGTGGGTACGATGGAATTTAGGCTGGGCAGGCAGGCAGGACGCAGCAGCATGAGTCTCCAGCAAACAATAGCAACAGCAGGATCAAAACAGCAGGCAGAAAGTATATGCACAATTACCAAAACACAGTATCTGGAGTTACAGGGCATTACATCCTCAGCCATGTCCCCAAGGAGGATCCCACTGCTGTTAATGTACCCGCTACTGAATTAGTCATGTATTTCACAGTGTGATGCAAATTATCCAAAAAGGAAGGTGAAAAGCAGCAGGATTCACCTAAGGCAATAAATTCCAGTCAATTCCTCCAGGTTAACAGGACAGTAAACCAGCCAATGTCCAGGTTTCGTCACATAACAGAGGCACAAGCATTAATGCACAAAAGCAACAGGACAGAAATTTAAGACAGTTAACAACATCACAATCAGTACAGAGGAAAGTAGGAAAACACTCACAATCAATCCTGTGTGCCCAAATGAGAAACACGGTAGGAAAGCATCATCTAAATTGTATGTAAACCTGACAACTTAATCCTCCCTTTCCTTTTAGAAGAGAGGAAGAGGAAGGAATAAAAATGGTTTCTGCTCTCTGTCTTGATTGTATAGGACAAAAAACATAAGAGTTAGTTGGAAAACAACTAATTGGTTTTGGGAAACTTTCAGGAAGAAGAAAGATTGTATTGAAAATTTCAGTTAAAAATATGACCTCCATTTCTCAGTGGAGAAAAATGCACATGAAAAAAGCATTTCCAGTTTTAAAACTTCTGAATGGCACTTTCTGTGTTTGAGGTCTGATTTTTGCCTCACCTTTTTCATATTGGCATTGAGAAAAGAAGGATCGAAATGAAAATATGGCAAGTGAAAATGGGTCATTTAGTTGGCAAATATGTGAAGACTTTTGTTGGAAAAGAACCCAAGATAGAGGGTATACCGTGCTGGAAGGGAAAGCCCTGACCTTTAATGTTGATCACATCTCAAGCAGCGAATCAGAAGCACTTTCATATTGTTATCAGAATTTGTTTTAAGCCATTTTACCAATCCTAGCACACCCAGATAGCAGCATGCAGAACTGATTGCAACCTTGGCAATTTAGGATGTGCTTTCAACATTAAAGAAGACCAAAAAAAAAATATTAAAGAGACATTAAAAAAACGTTAAAGAAGACCAGAAAAAAAGAACCAAGAACAATTTACTAATTTTTGTAACTAGCCAGAATATTTCACTAAAATCCTTTCTTCAGCATTATTCCTTGGGCCCGGGTTTTGTCCTGCATACAGGAAAAAAAAAAAAAAAAAGTTTTTATATAGTTGATAGCTTTTAGATTTTGACATCTCACTGCTGCCTTGGCAGGCCATTTTCCTGCATGTGATGCATATGCTCCTGAAGTCAGAAAATAGCTAAAACCCCAACCTGAATAAATGAAGCTTGTCCATACTGTGTAGATGACCAACAATTCGCCCTCAAGTACTACATGGAAATTTGAATAGGAAATTGAATGATATTCAATTTTGGAAAGGCCTTGCAAATAAAAAGGCCTTCAGTGTAAATGAAAAATAACACATGCAGCTACTTAAAAATATTCCCCACTCCTCACAGTAGAGCAGTTCAGCTCTGCCAGCATGATACTTCCCAGCTTAACAAGCGATAGACATAGAATAGCTTTCAGTTGACTCACAGAAGAAAACTGTTAAGACCAAGGACAGAACGTGCTATACATTTCAGAAACAGCTGCCTGGTTTGATATTGGTTTTAGGTAGCTAGAGACAAGATTTCAAAACCCACTCATGTCACTGTTAAGCAAGGATCTCTGGATGGAAATGGAAAGCAAGTTTTAAAATCTTTTTGCAAATGCCACCTTTCTGATTCCTACATTTTAGTCTCTCATTGTAATTGTAGAGACAAAGACCCTTAAGCAAAGCATTTGTGACTTTCCAACATTCTACCTAGCTAGCAAAGAGGTGAAGTACCTATATCTAAAACAATGCAGAAGGTCCTGACATGGCTCAAACTGTGATCAGATTTGGTTTGCAGAACAAGAGTCAGTGTAAGAGTGTTCATTCACTTGTATCTGAACATTTGGCCCTAATGTGAAACTGTCTTTCAGCAGGGTCCGGTACAAAAGCGAACATGACAGATTTAGCAGCAGTTTGGTGCAATGCTCTGCTGCTGAGACACGAACAGGACAGCCTGGCAGCAATACTCTTTTCTATAAGTTTAGCAGGCAGAATAGCAAAGTAACAGTTGCTGGTAAAAACTAGCAAGCAAGTCCTTAAGGCCTACCTGGAACACGCTTCCTAAAGTAGCCTGAAAGGCTCATCTTGTTGAGTATCTTTTCAAGTGCCTTGGTGTCTTATGGCAAACGAAAGGTTAAGAAAATACAGATAAGTAATCAAAGTAGCCAGCGCACTCAGTCTGTTTTGTAGGGGGTTTGTTTGTTTGCTTTTGCTAAAATGCATTTAAACTTCTTTTTAAAGTTTTATGAACAGTTTCTGTGATATTCCAGATGTCAGCGATTAATTCTCCAAAATCTGCTGAAACATTAAAACCTCTTTCTGATTAAACATTGGGGTCAGCCCTAAACTTGTTCCTACAGTCTTGAACAACAAGTGAAAAAAGCTCTTACTCAGATCTGATCTGCCGTGTGACTCATCTAATCTTGACATTTTCCCAGCAGCTGGAAAGAAAAGTGAAGCAAAGGCTCATTCTTCAAGAGAGAAACTCAGCATATCATTTTGTGCAGGCAGATGGCCGGTTCTTTCGAACGATTTTTGTGCTGATGCTGTGTGCTGGGGTTTATGAGCGCCAGCCGAGAGCAAGGGGCGGGTGGGAGAGGGGGAGAGGAGCTGCTCCAGGTTACAGAGTAAACAGAGGGTAAGCAGAGGCTTGACCACTTTGCCTCTCAGCTGGAGCCGGGCTGATTGCTGAAACCATTAGAGTAGCAGCCCTGGCAACAGGCAGTTCTTCAGCCTCCAGGCCACCATAAAACAGGAGCTCCTTTTTTTCCACAAGAAGAAAAGGCCAGTGTCTCTAAAGCAAGCACTTTACCACATGGTCCTTTTGGTGGAGAGAGAAAGCTTGATGCTGTACCTCAGAAAGGAGGGAAGGGGGGCAGGGAGAGGAGAAGAAAAAACCTGCTCTTTTCCAGTGCTCCTGTACAGATTTATAGGGAAGAAAACACAGGGAACAGGCACATCAGACAGATATTTCTAATTGTTACAGAGCTGCTTTTCTAAATTGTCACCACTTTTCTGCAGAGCTGTGACACCAAACCAGTTTAAGGACTACACAGCATTACAGTAATACCTTTTTCATCCCCAGAGCTCAAGGCATTTAATATGGAAAAGGTACTTTGAGAAGAAGGGTGGGCAGCATGTCCCTACCATGAAGCACTCTGGACACCGCAGGCACCACCACAGCCTCCAGACTTTCCTGTAACACATCTGTTAAAATACTGCAAATGATAAACACTAACATTGTTCTACCTACAGGGAAGGAGAGTCAGGAAAAGCTGATAGTCAGGGATAATCAGTATAAAGACAGAAGTGAATACTGTCTGATCTCTCAAGATTTATTCGTGAGCATGTTGCACCTCTTACTCTGGCAGAGGAGAATTTACTATAGGAGGCCTTAGTTAAAACATGCAGATATGTCAAGATCATAGAATCATAGAATGGTTAGAGGTGAAAGGGACCTTAAAGATCATCGAGTTCCACCCCCTCTGCCATGGGCAGGGACACCTCCCACTAGAGCAGGTTGCTCAAAGCCCCATCCAGCCTGGCCTTAAACACTTCCAGGGATGGGGCATTCACAACTTCCCTGGGCAACCTGTTCCAGTGCCTCACCACCCTCACAGGAAAGAATTTCTTTCTGATATCTAATCTAAATCTCCCCGCTTCAAATTTAAAACTATTACCCCTTATCCTATCACCACGCTTCCTGACAAATAGTCCCTCTCCAGCTCTCCTGTAGGCTCCCTTCAAATACTGGAAGGATGCAATAAGGTCTCCCTGGAGCCTTCTCTTCTCCAGGCTGAACAGCCCCAGCTCTCTCAGCCTGTCCTCATAGGAGAGGCGTTCCATCCCTCTAATGATCTTTGTGGCCCTCCCCTGGACCTGCTCCAACAGTTCTATGTCCTTTGTATGTTGAGGACTCCAGAGCTGGACAACAGCACTCCAGGTGGGGTCTCAAAAGCACAGAGTAGAGGGGCAGAATCACCTCCCATGACCTGCTAGTCAAGCTTCTTTTGATGCAACCCAGGATGCGGTTGGCTTTCTGGGCTGCCAGTGCACACTGCCAGCTCATGTTGAGCTTCTCATCCATAAGCACTCCCAAGTCCTTCTCCTCAGGGCTGCTCTCCAGCCATTCTCTGCCCAACCTGTATTTGTGCCTGGAACGTCCCAGGTGCAGGACTCTGCACTTGGTTTGGTTCAACTTCATGTGATTTGCATTAGCCCACCTCTCAATCCTGTTCAGGTCCCTCTGGATGGCATCCCTTCCCTCCAGCGTGTCGACTGCGCCACCAAGCTTGGTGTCATCAGCAAACTTGCTGAGGGTGCATTCTATCCCACTGTCCATGTCTCCGACATAGATGTTAAATAGTATTGGTCCCAGTACTGACCCTTGAGGGACACCACTCGTCACCAGCTGCCACTTGGACATTGAGCCAAAGACCACAACCCTTTGAGTGTGGCCATCCAACCATCCAGTGCAGACATCCATATCTGAAAAGAACAACCAATTGTTATGTACTGTCATCGCGCAATGATTGCAACCTTTATTTAGGCACTCGGATTTGCATGACAACAATATTCACAACTGGGTTCACAATGAATGTGGTCTACTCTATTTCTTTGTTTGCTTGCTTTTTTTTTAGATGCTTCCAGTGTAACTGGTAGACTTTTAACTAAAAGACACAGGTTCTGTGTTTATCAGCAGCTAGGTGTTTCAGAATAACTCTAAAGAACTAGCAACCTGTTTCTCTACTTTCAAATTTTAATAGAATCATAGAATGGTAAGAGTTAGAAGGGACCTTAGAGGTCATCTAGATTGAAACCTGCCATGGGCAGGGACACCTCCCACTAGATCAGATTGCTCAAAGCCCCACCCAGCCTGGCCTTGAACACTTCCAGGGTTGGGGCATCTACAACTTCTCTGGGCAGTCTCTGCCCATGTCTCACCACTCTCACAGTAAACTATTTCTTCCTAGTATCTAATCCAAATCTACCTTCTTTCAAACTGTTACCCCTTGTCCTATCACTACTCTCCCTGATAAGAAGTCCATTTCCCGTCTTTCCTGTAGTCCCCTTTAGGAACTGGAAGTCTGCTCTAAGGTCTCCCTGGAGCCTTCTCTTCTCAAGACTGAACAGCCACAGCTCTCTCAGCCTCTTTTCATAGGAGAGGTGCTTCTCTGATCATCTTTGTGGCCCTCCTCATGAACAGGACCATGTCCTTCTTATGCTGGGGACTCCAGAACTGGGCACAGTACTCCAGGTAGGGTCTCATGAGAGCAGAGTAGAGGGCTAGAATCACCTCCCTCCCTCAACCTGCTGGCCACACTTCTTTTCATGCAGCCCTCTGCAGGAGGGAACTGCAGGATGCAGTTCTCTTTCTGGGCTGCCAGTGCACATTGCCAGCTCATGTTGAGCTTCTTGTCCACCAACATTCCCAAGTCCTTCTCATCAGGGCTCATCTGAATCCATTCTCCTCCCAGCCTGTATTTGTGGTTGGGATTGCCCTGATCCATGCACAAGACTTTGCATTTGTCGTGGCTGAACTTCATGAGATCTGCATCGGTCTACCTCTCAAGCCTATCAATGTCCCTCTAGATGGCATCCCTTCCCTCCAAGAGTGTTGACCATTCTGCACAGCTTGGTGCTGTCAGCAAATTTGCTTAGGGTGCACTGAATCCCTCTGTCTGTGTCTGTAACATTTTCAAAATTAGTTATTCTTTAAAACCTTAACTTCTCCATCTACAATATGCTCTCATTCTAACAGAAGTGTTGTAACGTTGATGATTCTTACCCATATTTCCACTGACATCACTGGAAATAATATCATAGCAGCAAACCACTTGAGCATTAAGATTCTGCCAGGGATTTCTGCCTCCCCACACCCCTCAATCTTGTAATCTCTGCATATGAAATCTTTAATATTTTATCACTGATTTAATAAAATGACTTCTTTTTTCTTTTTTCTTTTTTTTTCCCTATTGATCATCACCTACCTACATGCTCACAAGCTGACTTCATCTGCTTTAAACATGCAATCTGGGACCTGCACCCGCCACTGCTTGAAGTAAAGGTTTAGCTCTATCACCTTAAGGAAGGAGAAGACTACTGCCTTAGTAAATGATCATGACTCAAAAAGCTAAGTAGCCATAAAGACAGTTAGGCTGATACTAGCTCGAGGTCTGTTGTGTTTTCCCCTCTCATGATATGACAGAGCTAATATCAGAGAAGTTACCTTTGCACCCGCAAATACTTTTTCTGGGGCCATAACATGATGAGCTGATGAGATTCTGGGTGCCCTCAGATTACAATGATCACAGTACCAGGTTACACATATACACCAATTAGGCAACATGAACATTGGAATTTGTACCAGAAAAGGCTCCCACCAGCAGTATAGCTATAGACAGAACAGCTGGTAAGGATGCACAGAACAGTCCAGCAGCTGAGGAACCTCTTTTCTCACTGTTCATTCATGCTTTGAATTATCAACAGTATTTACCTCCTTTCTGGCAATATATTTCTTTTTTCCCAAGGTGCTTTGAATAACCCAGTTTTCCTATTTGTAGTGAAGACATGGTGAGGGGAAGCAATTTCTTAGAGCTCACCCTACTATAAACAAGGCTTATAGTAGAACTGGGAACCTGCTTTAGGTTTCCCCCAAAAAATGAGTGCTTTCACTGCTACTCCAAATTCATCTGATACTTAACCAGCTCAGTCACACATGGTCTGTCTCTCTGCTGCAGACACAGCTTAAAATACACAACAAAAGAAGTGGTAGAGTTTTGAAATGGAGTTTGCAAAAGACTTATCTGGAAGAAATATTTTGGAATTCAGATTTTCCTTCATACTCTTTATCCTGGATTGAGGTAAAATGAACCAATTTTCTGTTTTACTATTTTACTTTCTTAGCTGTGCCTCTTCTAACTAACTAAACTTGAAGAAAGAGAGTTGACTCTTTGATCCCTCAGCTTTTATATGGGGCATGATGCGGATGGGATGGAATACCCCTGTTGGTCAGTTTTGGGTCACCTGTCCTGTCCGTTCCTCCTTGCAGGTGGGACTCCTTTATGCTTTTCCGCTTCCGACCCTCCAACGGGGCAAATGATGAAAATTCCCTGACCTTGGCCGTTATAGCAATAAGTATAAGCAAGGGACTCTCTGCATACCATCCCTTGGGATAATCAGGTCTTATCACTGCGAGACAAAACAGTTCTGAACAATGTGCTGTTAATTTCAGAGTTTAGGTAGTTAGAAGAGGACCAGCTAAGAAAGTAAAATTGTAAAACAGAAAATTGGTTCATTTTACTTCAAACCAGGACAACTGTGTTCAGTAATTTTGCAGTGGAGCCAGACAGGGATCCAAGTAGAAACAGCCAAAGCAGATGCATTTGGAGAACAATGTTTTCATCAGCATTTTGTACAGGTTTTATTAGATGTTCATCTCCCTCGTGCTGGTTGATTTCTTACCCTAACACCTCCTACAAGTCTCTCAATTTCTTCATTGTCCTTCTCCCCAGCAAAGACCCTAAAATAAAATGACTGCTATTGTTGTGTTCACATGTAATATTTCTTCCCCTTGCTTTCTGCCCCATCTATTTAAAATCATAATCTACTCAAGACAGAGGCTGTCTGTTTTTTTTGTGTTTGTAAATTATGTGACATATGATACCCAAACTGAAGACAGGCCCTCAGGCACTAACAGATGAACTTTGGCACTTCTTGATGAAGTGATTAATGCATCTACCTCACATTTCTGCCAGAGGTCACTGTCATCCTGGGGCAAAGGGATGCTTGCTCCTCAGCCATCTCACTTTACTGTTCATGGTATTAACATGAACAGCTTGCAACTGTCTATACAATTTCTTGTATAAAATTGCTGTGAATTGCAACAATTTAGGGAAAACAATCAAACTGTTCATCCATCCATATCTTCCAAATTATTTTCCTCAACTGCATATCTCCATTTCTCAGAATAAAAATACTATTTCAGTACGAGTATGTTTAGCACTTCAGAAGAAGAATTTACATATAATAAATTGTACAGTAAATAACTTTCATCCTTTTGCTGGATCAGTTTGAAGGGAGTAGAAATTTCTCTATAGCTTACAAGAGTGCTTATGTTGTATCCCTAGTTCTACCATCTCAAAGACTGGAGTAATTTAGTAAGTCACAAATATTTAGAGGGATTTGTTCAGTGGCCTGAAGTGCAATTAGGCAAACTCAACTCCTGTTGAGAGCTGGGTTTCTAATTGCCCCTATGATGTGAACACCTCTCACTCCAAAATACAACAAATAGAACTTTCCACTTGTATTGAAAAAAGTAGGTAATCTCAACATTATTTACATTCATATAGAGTTTAGCAGTTAAATATTTCACAGCAGCCAGAAATAGGACTTGAGACATTTCTTGTGGCTTCTTGGTTTCCCTTCCCTGGCTGCTACAGGTACCACAATAGCCCCTGTGTCTAGCATGTCCTGCTGAGACCAGGGCTGCTGGGCATCTCGGCCATGCTCCCATGCTGTCCCAGGGACTGGGCACGAGAAAGGCAGCCCTGCCTATCACTGTCCTCATTTGCATGTAGTTTCATTTTTTAATTGTTTATAAATTGTTCCCCCTGCAAATGTGTAAGGCCATGGATGAGTACACATGCTTCCAAGATGACTTAAGAACACGTCTTTTATCACTGAAAATATAGAAGGGTAGACCTATCTCTCCTATACTTGTAATTTGTTTTGGGAAGCGAGGATTCATTTAATCAACCTAGAACTTCTGCTTGCCTAATCTTTCTCTCTTTCTCTCAGTATTTCACAATCCACATTCCTCTGAAAGTAGAAAGGCCCCTAAGCAATGATATGTTTGAAGTTTACCTGGCAAGGAAGGAAGTCTTGGCCTGAAATGTGCGTCCACAGATAAGGTGGGAAATGAACAGTTTCATGTGTTACGAAATTTACAATTTTTACTACAGGACAGCTAGACTGCATTATTTCAAATATTGGCTGAACACTATTTACTGATTGTTCTTAGATACAGCAAAAAAAAATGTCATGGTTTGGAGTTGCTTTCTATTTACTTTACGTCAGTGAAATCTTCCTTAACAAAAGACTGTAGACAGTCTCCTTATTCTGCTATAAAGTAGAAACACTTGAAAAATAGGTTATGAAGAGCTCTGAAATAAAGGCAGCCTTAAAAATAGGATTTTTTACGTTTTGTCAACAAATTAATTTTGGTAACTTCCACCAACTCTGAAATCATGTATGAAGTGTTCACTCTATCAGAGAAATAATGGATTTATATGTCCTTTGAGAAATTTACAGCTATTCTCAAAAGGTAACAGATATATTTTGATCTGATGTGCTATAAAGTACATTCAAGAAAAAGAAATCACACCTGTAATCATTTACCACTAACATATAATTCATCAAAAATTTTAAAAGCGGAATGCTCATAAAAAAAGAAGAAATCTGAAACTTACTAAAATCATCCCAAAACTTTACATTTCTTTGTAAAAGCCTGCATAATAATGCTTCTGCTGTCAAGTTGTAGGTTATCTTCCATTTAAGGTTTCATCCTTTCTCCGCAGACCCTTCCTGTCTCGCTTTTTGGCTCAGGATGCTCCACTCCCTTTTGTTTCAGTAGTAGGAAGTTCATAGTTCCAACAGGAAGACCCTGCCTTCCCAAGACAAATCAGATGTTATTGTATGACTAATTTTTTTATGGATAACCTTGATAATATGATATACACTTGATTTAAAATAAAAAGCACAAACCTAAACAACAGAACCAACTAAAAAAAATAACCAACCAAAAAAAATCCACTGGGGATTTAGCTGACTTGTGGGGATTCAGCTGACTTGGGATTCCTCTTTCCTTCCCTTGAATTTTGCATATACATACCACATTTTCCTTCAACACGAGTGGCTTCCATTTCTCCCAGTTTGATAAAGAATGAAAATTCATTTAATCTGCTTTCTCAGTCTTTACATACAAAATGTATTTGAACACAATTTCAATTTTTCATGTGCCTAATACTCAATACAGCTTTATACCTGCTAGCTTAAAAACAGAATACAGAACTTCAGTCAGTTGCCTACAAGTCGAGAGAGATATAGATATAGGCTTTATGTTTCTAGCTACAGGAGGCTACAGGTAAAATACAAAAGCTACAGAAATTATTTCATCCCTTCTGGAGTAACATTTGAAGGCTGGGGGGAATATAGTAGAGTATTTAAAAAAGATATGCAACACTTATCTTTAGGCAACTTAATTAAGCCTATTGTGTCTAAGTCAATAAACAAATAATATGAAGTACAAACTTCTTCACATTCGGGGATTCCTGTGCTAAAATCTCATGCTATTTCCGTGACCTGAGTCTATAAACATTTGCTGTTTCTTCTGTTAAAGAATTCACCTAACAACACAAATGAATATAATACAATTAAAAGTCTTAGAGTTATATGAAAGAAAATTTGGAAGCCTAAGTCCTGTTATGATTGCTTGTTACTAGACATTCAAGAGAAAATGATGCTGGTATTGAGTCTAAATTATTGCAGCAAAGGCAGGAGATACTTAACAGCTCTTTATAGTTTTCACTGTGATACCTGAGATAAGCAAAGATTCTTAGGGATCAAATCCAGAGCAATACTGTATGTGAAAGAAAATAATTTTAAAAAATTGCAAAGTTAAAGTAGCTTTATGCTAACTTCTAGAAGACTTACCAACATTTTAGAATTTTTTTGGTAAAAGTGGATCATGGCTACAATCAACTCACGTCTGCTGCAGCATAAATTCTATTGTATTAAAAATTTAAATGGTTTGAGAATATAAATTGTACACGTGTATATCAAGGATAAAAGTCAAAGAGGGCCACTGATTATCTCCAGGATCCTTCCTTGGCACCAGTGGGATTTACTCCCTGCTCCCCCATGCACCACAAAAGACTCATGCCAGCTTTTTGGATGGTTCAGCCATGCTTCCACTTGCCTTGGCTCGTCTTCTCAGTGGGACTGCTTGTCCTGCCAGGGAAATTCCAGCTTCAGCTGCTGAAGCAGGTGGCTGTCTCCCAAAAAGGCATGAAGCTTGGGCTTGTTGGTCTCATTTGAAATATGGGTAAGCCTTATGCCTGGGCTTTCACAAGTTATGCAGCTGCCTGGATTTGCAGAGGGCCTCTTCTCAGTGGTTGCCTTGGTGGTGAGGAGGACACCGGCTATGCTGAACTGGGGTTTCAGCTCAAGGAAAGGCATGGCCTACTTCCCTGGGTAACCCAGTGATAAAACATACTCTTTCTGTTCAATCTGAGGAACTGGAGATTATTTTAGCATAGGCTGTTTCAGTGGCCAGGACAGTGGCAGCAGAGAGATGTGGGAATTTTTTGTCAAGAATCACCTGACTCTTTTCCTGTCCTGTGGTACCCACTGAGACAGTTGGGAATGGGTGGGAAAGAGGTACAGGAGGCGGAGGCAACCCTCCCTTCCCCCCCCGCAACATGTTCTCTACTTGGCAGAGAGAACAGAAACATTTGTTTGGCTGAGTCACATATATGCAAGTCTTCAGTTGTCAACACCACAGTTTCCCCATATATCCTTGCCAGGGATGAGTGAGAAAAGGAGAAAAGACAGATACTCTTGTGAAGCTTCCTTTCCCAAACTTGCTCCAGCAAGGAGAGGGAATGGGAAAATGTGGAAAGACGCAAGATGTGACGTGGCCATGAGGTCTGGGTTTGTCAGGGAAGGGTATTTTCACTGGAGGGAAAAGGCAGCTGAGTAGCTTGGTACTCTGTTATGCTTTGTGAGGAACAGGTCCTGCTTGGCTCTCTGACTTCAGGCAGTGGTGGGACAGCCAGCCCAGCATCTACAGAAGACCAGAAAAGTGCCCTGGCATTTGTAAACATTGAGGATGAAACTGTGCAACCTGGAAAGAGAATTGTCTGTCAGAAATTGGGCTGCAATGCAATGGGCTTGCAGCTCTGCTGTCAAGGAGGATGTTCTTCAGTGAACCCTTGCCAATGCAGCCCAGGGGGCGGGACTCCAGCTTGTAAGTGTCAAGGCAAAGGGACTGAATCATGTGTAGCAGGGTCTGATGTGGATCCAGGTGTGGGCTAACAGAGAGCAGGAACAAGCCCAGTGTCTGGGAGATTACTCGGTCTCTCTCCCACTCTGGTAGCAGGGAAGAGGAGTGGTGACAGTTGCCTAAGAAGCATCACTAGACAATTTTTTTTTCTCTCGCACACAAACAATGGAGAGCACGTCAGAAAAGGCTGGAACAGAAGAGAAGGAGAAGAAAACTCCACAGGCTGTCCTCTGAGCTCAGAGAGGTGCTGGCAGGACTGGCTATACTTATTTTAAAGTCACAGCTTTGCAGCAGAAGTGGGAGAGTGAGGTCTGTATCTAGGGAAGGGGCAGAACAGTCCCAGCAACATCCTTCTCCAGGCTGGTTCAGGAAAGACTGCCATGGAGGCCTTAGTTAACATGGGGGCACCCAAAGAGTGATAGGGTATTGCTAATTGTGTGGAGGGTCCATGGTCTACCTGGGTGCGTGGCTAAGACTTGTGTTGGTGACATAAAATGGCTTAAATGGCTGAGGAATTCTTCAGAAACTGGTCCTTCTAGTGAGGAATAGGGCTGGCTAAGAGGTTTGCAAGATGTGAGAAAGACTTGGTGTCCTCAGAAAGAAATCAGCATAAATTCAGTATCAATACTTTGACCTAGAAGTAATACCTAAGCATGAGATATCTATCAGACAGTAAGACTGACATCATGTAAGATATTCTGTCCCCAGCTATTCTAATATAGCAGTTAATCAGTAATTGCCATAACCACTTCAATGACAAATTGAAAACCTAAATTATTCTCTGTATCTATGATCTTTATTTTGAGGTAGATTTAGTTTCAAAAAGCTATTACAATTACATGGTGACTGTAATATCACCTGAATATTAGATCTTACACATTCTCTCAAAACATTTTTACAAAATGCTAAGCTTGGTTTCACATCAGTGTTCTACCACTCCTGGACCACTACTTATCCTTTGCCTGGAAATGATGAGATGAACTCTGCTGACAGGGTGTGCAATGACATAAACTCATGGCACTTAGATTTACTTTTCTGTTGTTCATTCCCTGGTGATGAACCTCTTTTATTCATAGTTTGTATGCTTGCCTGTCTCAAGCATACATATCCACTGACATGCAATTTCAGTCAGCGTCCTGTTATCCTGCAAAGATCACGCTGGATCTGGAAGGAAGAATTCTCAATGCGGAAAACTAATCCTGTGACATTTTCGATGTGACAAGAACCAGGACATGCTGTAACTCTAACCAGACAGTCTGTTATTGAAAGATATGTGGTCCAATTTCTTGTCTAAAATGCAGCTTTTAATAGGGACCAGAATTTTGGGGTGCTAATCTAAGCCAAATTAAACTTTGCATACTTTGAAGCTTAACCATCACTATCATGTTGTGTACTTCTTCAGTATTGTGTAACTGTTTCAATACTTCCTGTTTGTCACGTAATGTCTTCTTTGCTGTTTTTTAAGGAAAAACAATGCAAATGTTAGAAAAAAAGAAGCAGCTATGAATGTTAAACATCAGTTACACTTTAACTCTTTTAAATGAAACTTTTTATTATTCTTATAGGGTCAGTTCAGATGAAAAATTATATAACAATCTTCTGCCTGAAATGTATGGAAGGAGAGAAAAAACTCATGTGGAGAATTCAAGGGGAATAGGAAGCCATCGAAGGAGCCCAGTGCTGGTATCTGAAGACAGTCCACTGAACAGCAGGATTACTTTTCTGCATTCTTTGGTAATTTTGGAGACATTTCAGTAATATATATATATGTATATATATATATACATATATATATATAAATTTACATTTTGAAGTTAGATATTACTGTCAAGAGGAAAACAGCAATTTTTCAAAAGGCATGATTGACCAGTCTGTGTTCTGGTGCAGACCAAAGCCTCAGTAATACTGTTTCTTAAATATCTCCACCTGGATCACTGAGTTCTGAAATACATAGCACAGCTTTTGCCATTTGGATCATAATTTTGACCAGAGCATTATATGCCCTAGAACCTCTGGACCAAAAGAATTTATGTCTTGCAAAAGTCCAAAGGATTATATTACCGAATGAGTAAATCATAGATTGTTTACCAAGAAATGCCATGGCTTCCGCTGGCTAGTACCAAATCAAAATACTTTTGTACATTCTACATCCTTAATTCACATCTATAGCAGCACTTTTTGTGGAGCAGTTTCCTTCTGGGAACATCTGAAAAGGTTACAAGTCCTTTTAAGGTGACCTCAGTGCTTGTTAACACATCCACTAAACACAAAAAGCCAAAAGTAAACGTGTTTCAGTGCTTCAAGTTGTTTGTTTCACTAAGATCCCACAACACTGACAGGACTCTGAATATTCCCAATCACATATGGTTTGGCTTCCTGGGCTGTGGGTCAACTTAGAAGCAGTGCAGCTGGTTGCCTTGAAATAAAGAGCCAGGAGCAAGGGTCTTCCCTTCTTCACCCAGGGCTGCTGCTGAGCTGAGGCTCCTGTTCTCGCTCCTGGTCCCTGTCCAAGCTGCAGCAGCAGCCACCTGCAGTCAGTAGTCATCCTTGGCCTTGTGCTTCACCAACCCAGACCAGGATATTGGTCCACAAGATGACTTGCATGACTTTCCATGTGAATCTAAATGATGCTGGTTACCCTCTCTGGACCTGACCCTGTCTTTGCTCCTGGGGCTGCCTTCCTGGACAGGCCTGGGGTCCGTGGTGGTGCCTTGGGATGGCCAGACTGTGACTGACTCTCATCACTGACCCTGGCGCATCCCAGCCTGCCTTGCTGAGCGCTGAGGGATGGGACTGGTCAGGGAGGGAGGGCAAGAGTCTGCTGCTCCCCCACTAGCCCTCAGTCCTTGACAGTCACCTTTAACTGGCCATTTAACAGATAAGTTAAAAGGCACTGAATAAAATGGTGTTGATTTAATCTCTCCCCTGAACAGTGACATCTCATGCTGAGCAGCATTTAACTCTAGCCCTGACCTGGTCCCAGGGAAAGTAGATTGCAAAGCTGTGTTCAGATGAGAAACCCTTGTCAGCTGTGGTGAAGGTGCAAGCCGATAGCGGCAATTAACATTTTCCATCCGAATACAAGTACAATGGTGGAATGTAAAAGAGGTTTATGAGAAGTACCAGGCTGGCCCTTCTGGAAGCTCCATTCTTCAGTTTTTCCACAGACTCGGTACAACACGGACAGCAGCAATAAAGTGGTGTTCTTGCTACCCGCCCTAATGAAATGTGTGTTTTAAGCAACTGCTACATGGGGTGGAAAGTTTAGCTCTGTCTCAGTGCCCGTTCTATGTTTGGCCTTTTGGCTGAGACTGCTGAGGAGCGGGTTGTGTGAGGTTACTTCACATTATACAAATCACTGCCCACTAGCAACTGGCACCTAATTGCCAAGTCCTATCACATATGCATGTGTGCCCCCCAGCTCCACAAACACACACATGGCAGCCAGTTCTGACTTGCGCTCAGTACCCACCTTGGTCCAGATTCGAATTAATGGCTTGAACTCTGTCCACTACAAATCCCTGAATCATCCTGTTCTGCAGTAAAAAATATTTCCAAGACGGAGGTTCTTTTTGCTTGTCCATCTATTGAAGACTTGGACCTATGGATAAAAAATTAAACAAATAGAATGTTTTATGTGTCACAATGTTCATTTAATCCATGCACACTTCATAATTCATATCATATTGGCTCTTTCCCAGGTGTCAAGAAATTCCAAACTGAATTTATCTACTCATTTGACATATATCTGAACATTCACCTTTATAGCTCAATTCTTCTTCATGCATGTAGAAACACTCCTAAAAGAGCTAGAAATGTTTTAATTTGTATATTTTTATGGCAGAAACACCTAAATTTTAAATGTCACTGTATTTGTGTTTATTCCACAGACCACTGAATCTTACATGTAATAATTTCCAAGAAACACAATAGGTTTGTTTTTGTAAACTGAGAGACATAAGACAGATTTAGTACTACCAGAAACAACAAAACTTCCTGTTTAAAGAAAACTACAATACAGACATAAATAATCCCAATGCAATATTTTATATTTTCATCATATAGGAACAGGCTGCACAAGGAAGTCGTGGAGTCTGCTTCTCTGAAAATATTAAAAATCTGTCTGGATGCAATGGTGTACAACCTGCTCTAAGTGAACCTGCCTTGGCAGGTGGGGTGATCGCTAGAGGTCTCTTCCAACCCCTACAAATCTGTGATTCTGTGATTTTGTGATTTCTAATAATCACTTTAAGCAGGCCACAACATTTTTTATCTATTAATTGTCTGTTTGGCACCTAAGTCACAGGATCCACAGTTAACAAACAAACTGACCACTTTTCTCACTAGTTTCAGACAAGCTAGTGCTTTAGGACAGTGCTATCTAATAAACATTTCATTCTTACAAAACCATCTCTTAATTTTCTCGCTGTATGAGAATCTAAGACGTGTGTGCTCAGAACAACACTGACATTAATAAAAAGGTCAAATAAAAGTGCTTATAATGGGCCAACAAAGCTGGGCTCTGAGCCAGACGTTTATGGGCTAGCTTTGGCATAAGAGTCAACTTTCCACTCTCCTGAAAGCCAGATGTACTTGGTTGCTCTCCTCACCACTGCAATCAGAACTCTTTGATGATTCTGAAGCTAGCAAATTACTATTTAACCAGTTATTCAGTTCCTCCCTTACATCTATACCAGGAACTGGAGAATTGTCCTCTTCTGCCCTAGGCTTTATTTCAGATCTGCATAGGCTCTCTGCTAGCTCTGGAAGGGGAATATAGGAAGGGACAATTGCATGCAAAGGCCTCCAGCCTCTGAACAGGAGCAGATGTGAAAATAGCTGTAGCAACCATCACTGGTTTGGCACTCTGAAAGAGTGTGTTGGGGCAAGTTAGGTCTAGGAAAGGCTGAGACCAAATGCTGAGTAGACAGTGGAATCGTCAAATTGACCACAATATTAATGGAAATACTGCTGCATTAATTCTTCCTCTGTGGTTTAGACATTTTCTTGGACGGTCTCTGGTATTAATCTCTTGATGTCTTTTTCACTCAATAGCTACTGTATTGATTTTAGTGGAAGACTAACTATAGAATCAGGTGTCACTCACAGTAAGTAACTCTTTGAATCTGTTTGGGAGGAGTTAAACCTGTATTTAGCAATGATGATAGAACAAAGGAACATCATGTCCAGAAGAAGATGAATAATGAAGCTTCAGCCCTTCAACCCAGTGCCAAGATTCAAGGGCATACTAATGAAGTGGTTAGTTGCCTACAGATAGTTCTGATAATAAAATCTAAATGAATATTTTTGGGTCCTCTTATCCTCCACATAAATTTATACTCATGCTGTCATTGGAACACCTTTTCCCTTCCTGAGAGATTTTCCAGGAGAAAGCAATGTGGTCCATAATTCAGATTTTAAGGGACCAAACTACTGTATGCATAAAATACCTGGAGCTTTGTCAATTCCATCCTCACAGCTTGCTTTCCAGCTGGCAATGAGAGTGGAGGGAGGTGTCAGAGGCGTTTGCTGCCTTTGGGACAAAAACCGTGATTCTAAGAATGAGGTTTTTTTCTGGGTTTTCTCTCTTCCTGAGAGGCAAGAAAGCAGTAATCATTTCACATTTGGTGTCTGCTCACCATGGACACTTAGATATTTTAGGTAAAAGTATCATCTGAATATAATGTGAAAAAAGCACATATTTTACCTACAAATGAGATACCAAAACTATAGTGGCAAAAATAGCCATTCCTTGTGTTTTTGGGGTTTTTTTTTCCCTGTAGATTACAGAATTTTTCAATGCATATTAAAAAAAAAAAAAAAGTTTAAAAAGTCAAGTTTAAGTTTACATGAGTGTAAAACTGAAGCTACTATATTACTGTCAGTGGAGCTGTATAGTATGGCTAATTTAAAAGGTGGACAATCTGCTTTAGAGATTATTTTAAATGAACTTCCATTATTTTAGGATATTAAAGTTAAACATAACTGAAGGTGGAAAAAAGATTTAGTGTAAGCATTTCTTTAAAAAAAAATTATCTTTTTCCAAAGATGAAATATTATCACTATCCTAATAATACCATTCAGACTTACTGAATTTTGCCAGTGTGAATATTTCCATCAACTTCAGTACCATTTGTTGCAGTCTTATCCAGCATTGGGCTACAGGGAATTTTCCTTTTGTTTTGTAGAAATGGGATATAGTCTTGGAAAGCACTTTGAGAACTTTTAGGATAAAGAACACACTTTCTCTAGAACTTGGATCTGAATCACCCAGAGGGAAGGCTGAGAATTTGACTTTCTTCCTTGGAGAACAGCACTTGACAACCTGCTTAGAGCTTGATATTTTTCCAACACTCCCAAGTCTGCTTTTAAGGTGATAGGACTACCATCCTGAAGCTCCAAAGCTCCTAGCTCAGCTTTACTTTTGTGATTTCCAGGTTCTGATCTCTCTGTCATACAGACTGATGAAGAGCTGGAAGCCCCCGAGCTTGAACTTCTAGATTTGTATTATACCAAACAAAATGTTTGGTGAATGAAAAATTCTATTTCTCCAGATCTACCTGTTTGACTGATTATAACCATTGTTCTGAGACAGGGCAAATACCATTTTTATAGCATGTCAGATTTCCCAAAGAACAGAAATTCTCACTTGCCCAACATGTAAAGTCTCATATCTGTTAATCCCTTTCCTGTCAGTAACCAGCTGTAAAGCTGATCAAGTAAACAAACAAACAAACAAAAAACCCACAAAAAAATACAATAAAACCCCAGCCATACCCAAACGAAACAACCTCAAAATATTCCTCAGAAACGAAGTTCCAGCCCATAAATGTAACTTTTCAGTCTTATCTGTATTTAGGTCTGGACGAACAGATTTCAGAAATGAAAAAAAATGTAATGTAAAAAAGTTGTCAAGAAACTTTAGATTTGCAAATTTACAGACATCTCTCCCTTGGAATTAATTTTAAACATCAAGCTATACCTAGGGTATGATAGTATAATGGCTGATTTTTTTGACAATTGACATTTTTATAAAAATAAGGTTTTTTATGTTTTTCTGTACTCACACATACACTTTAAATGTCATCCTGCGATTTTCTCCACAACAGTTATTTTTCTAGTGTGAAATACAGATCTTTTTAGGCTAAGATTTTCCGGAAATAAAGTATTTTTTACTGAATAAAATAACATGACTTTAACAATGACACTATTTCTATGTTATATACTTGTGGACTTGTATTTGAAGCATAGATAGCCTGGATACAAACTGGTGGAAGTATATTTACTGATGTGAGCCTTTTTCTACAGACAGGTCCCTATTCATTTATATCTATAAAATATGAATTAATACATTCTTTAGTATATAGTATATTTTATATTGAAAATTGCAGAAATACTGCACTTTGAAAGTTGTTGTTTTGATTGTAATACATACCAGAGAAATGGACTGCAAAACAGTTACTCTAAAGAGCTGAGTTACCATTATGTCTGATCTCAGACAAGCGGCTGGGAAAAATACATTTCTGTTTAGCTGAGGACCACTAAATCAAGGACCTAGCTGCTCAATAGCAAGCCCAGAGACTTCCCAAGACACAACCTTCCCCCCCACCCCAGATCTTTATTTAATAAAATTAAATTAGTTTCAAATTCTAAACTTGTTGTGAGGATTCAAAGAGGAGAGAGGTTGTACAACGTACCACATCCTGCTAAAGAAAGGGAGTCATCTGATATTGAAGTAGTAGAATCATTCCTGAGTATTGCAATGGATGGTCTATAATGGATGTAGTTTTTGACAGTGTCCTGACAGTATTTGTTGTAAACATGTGCAGTTGTTGCATCAGGGAGACCATATCTTACAGTATAAGAAACATCTTTGCAATCCCTTCCAGTGTGTGGTAAGTGACTGGATCTAATTTCTGAAACCTGTGAATCAAAGGGAGCGTTTCATGGCCCCACACATATAAAAGCTAAAGCTAAACACCTATGCATTGAGAAAATTCATGTATTTATGCTCAGTCTGAAACAGGGATCCTTTGAAGGGAGATGATATTATAGCTGTGAATGCCAACACATGAGACTGCTGAAGGTTAAGCTACCATTTGAAAATAAACTATAAAGGAGTTTGGAAAAGATATTTTCTATTATAAAAATTGTCATGATTTGTTTGTTGGTTTGGATTTTTTCCCTTAAAATCATAAAGTACTTTCATAGAATCATAGAATGGTTAGACTTGGAAGGGACCATGAAGATCATTGAGTTCTAACCCCCTCTGCCATGGGCAGGGACACCTCCCACTAGAGCAGGTTGCTCAAAGCCCCATCCAGCCTGGCCTTGAACACTTTCAGGGATGGGGCATCCACAACTTCTCTGGGCAACCTGTTCCAGTGCCTCACCAGCCCCACAGGAAAGCATTTCTTTCTGATATCTAATCTAAATCTCCCTTCTTTCCATTTAAAACTATTACCCCTTGTCCTATCACTACTGACAAAGAGTCCCTCTCCTGCTCACCTGTAGGCTTCCTTCAGATACTGGAAGATGCAATAAGGTCTCCCCAGGGCCTTCTCTTCTCCAGGCTGAACGATCTCAGCTCTCTCAACCCGTCCCCATAGGAGAGGTGCTCCATCCCTCTAATCATCTTGGTGGCATTCCACTGATCCATTCCAACAGGTCCATATCATTTCTATGTTTAGGACTCCAGAGCTGGACACAGTACTCCAGGTGGGGTCTCACAAGCACAGAGTAGAAGGGCAGAATCACCTCCCTTGACCTGCTGGCCATCCTTCTTTTGATGCATCCCAGGATGTGGCTGGCTTTCTGGGCTGCCAATGCACACTTCCAGCTCATGTTGAGCTTCCCATCCATGAGCACTCCCAACACCTTCTCCTCAGGGCTGCTCTCCAGCCATTCTCTCTCCAGCCCAACCTGTATTTGTGCCTGGGATTGCCATGACCCACATGCAGGACCCTGGACTTGGCTGGATTGAACTTCATGAGGTTTGCACATGCCCACCTCTCAAACCTGTTCAGGTCCCTCTAGGGCATCCCTTCCCTCTAGCATGTCAACCGTGCCACCCAGCTTGGTGTTGTCAGCAAACTTGCTGAGGGTGCACTCTAAGCCACTGTCCATGTCTCTGACAAAGATATTAAATGGCACTGGTCCCAGTACTGACCCTTGAGGGACACCACTGATCACTGGCTACCACTTGGACACTGAGGCATTGACTACAACCCTTTGAGTTTGGCCAGCCAGCCAGTTCCTTATCCACTGAGTGGTCCATCTATTAAATCCATGACTGCCCAATTTTGAGACCAGGATGTTGTGCTGGACAGGGTCGAACACTTTCCATAAGTCCAGGTAGATGATGTCCATTGCTCTGTCCTTGTCCACCAAATCTGTGGCAGTATTGTAACAGGCCACCAAATTTGTCAGGCATGATTTGTCCTCAGTGAAGTCATGTTGACTGTTTCAAATGACATCCTCATTTTCCATTTGCTTTAGCAGAAATTCCAGGAGGATCTGCTTCATAAGCTTGTCAGGCACAGAAGTGAGACTGACTGTCTTGTTGTTCCCTGGGTCTTCTTCCTTTCATTTTTTGAATATTGGGGTTATGTTCCCCTTTTTTCCAGTCAGTGGGAACTTTGCTAGTATTTTTGGTATGTTTAGATGTGTATTTAACATTTATTTTTTTCAGTCATATCAAGCAACTTGATGATTAAAACAATCTTGTGCTTTGACCTCATTCTGCTGGATCATGTATTGCCTGTTTGGAAGATTCTCAGGCATAATATAATCCTCAGTTTAAAAGGATTAAACTGAGGAATACTATCTGTGTCATTTCTTTTTTCTGCATAACTGGTGTTCTTAACAATAAGTTATTTCAGGTTTTTTATCTTTCAACATTTTCTGGTTTAAAAAATCAGTAGAAACTCTTCAAAACCACTGGAAATAAATGATCAAGGAGAAGCAACCTAACTGAGCTAACTATACTACAAGAAAGTCTGGATATGGAGCTTCTAAAAGGCACCTTGATTTTGGATAAAGAAGGTGGGTAGATGTCTTCAGAAATGGAGATTCTAGTTAATCAAAAACAGTTTCTTCATCTTTTGACTGACTGGATACCTACACAAGCTTTTCCTTTTTCCATAGCCAGCAGGTTGAGGGAGGTGATTCTCCCCCTCTACTCAACTCTTGTGAGACCTCACCTGGAGTACTGCATCCAGTTCTGGAGCCCCCAACATGAGGACATGGACACGTAGATGGTCCAGGGGAGGGTCATGAAGATGATCAGAGGAACACCTGTCCTATGAAGAAGAGAAAATAAGAAAAAAAAAAAAAAAAGAAAAAAAAAAAAAAAACAAAAAGAAAAAAAAAAAAACCCCGGGAAGAGACTTTNCTTAATACCCAAAGGGCTTTACTTTCATGTTTTAAAGTAGAAAGAGCTACACATGGCAGAAGAAAATAACAGCCACGTGAACAATGAACAAAGGAAAATCCTTTCATACACCTGTCCAAAGAAAAAAAAAAAAAAAAAAAAAAAAAAAAAAAAAAAAAAAAAAAAAAAGAAAAAAAAAGAGATAAAAGAAGCCACTGGAGAGAGCTTATTGCAGCCTTCCAGTAATTAAAGGGAGCTTATAAGAAAGAAGGGGACAAACTGTTGTGATAGAACAAGGGGAAATGGTTCTAATCTGGAAAAGGGTAGATTTAGATTAGCTATTAGGAAGAAATTCTTCACTGTGGTGGTGGTGAGACACTGGAACAGGTTGTCTAGAGAGATGTTCAATACCTGGAAGTGTTCAAGGCCAGGCTGGATGGGGCTTTGTGTAACCTGGTCTAATGGAAACTATTCCTGTTCATGGGAGGGTGGGGATTGGAACTAGATAATTTAGATAATTTCAAGTCCTTTCCCACTCTCACCATGTTATGATTCTACTATTGTATGAACTGACAACGTATATCAGCCAGCCTAGTGTTTGAGGATTTTCACTTTCCAGGCTATAAGTGTCCAAGAGATACCTGGACACTGAGACATACTATCCTGTAATAGCTAATGATTAAATTAACTTAATGTGAACCAAACAAAACCAGTCAGAGTGTGAATAAATCCTTCACATCCGAAAACATTTCAGTTAAGACATACAGCCTTACGACAGACTTAAAAAAAAATCTTTTTAAAATTTGCTTTTGCAAAATAAAACACAATTGTCTTTCATTTTGACATCAAAGGCATAAATCATAATTTAAAATAATCACATTCCCTTTTGAAGTCCTTATTAAAATCAGGCATTGTCCCTATGCGCATATCCTACTTCCGTAAGGAAATCTTTTTTTTGCGCTTGTAGCTATAAAAAGAATTCCTTCTACTTTTAAGACAGAATTCCTGTTCTTGAAGCTGACAGGTTAAAGGAGTTGAACATCAAAAGAAAATAAAGATGTTTTATTTCTGACTTATTCCAGTCAGTTTCCTTATTTGAAGACTGAAGCTTTCCTGGGCTTTCAGTATGACTGTCACTGGCCCGATAGAGGTCAACCACAAAGAAAAAAAAAAAAAAAAAGAAAAAAAAAAGTCAGAAAAAAGAGCAAATGTATTAGAAATGTAAAGTCAAATGAGAAAAAAATACAATGAGCGGTAAGAAAAATGGAGCTAGGAAGAGAAACTGTATAGATGCAAAATTCGGGAATCAAAAAGGAAAAAAAGACTAGTTAAAGAGGGAGTATGTAAAAGACCTTAGCAGATTCCTTTACATAAACTGCCTTGGCATCTCTTTTAAAATAATGCTTTCCTTATGGAAAGGTACCAGTGTGTTTTTGTGGGTGGCAACTGCCTTCTTTGTTTGGCCTTCTGTGCTTCCAGAAATCTTGGAAGAAATAGTATTGTGTGCAGGAGGCAATGATTGCCTGAGTCCCAAGAGGTGGGAGATTTGATTCTGAGGCATCAGCTCTAAAATTCCTCAGGATTCCTGCTTCCATAAATTCTAAATAAATCATAAGTTTCACAAAAGGATTGGAATGTGAATGAAAAAATTTGGTATGGGAATTTCTTCCAGGAAATGTGAAGCATTTCAGTACTCCCTAAGAAAGAAATCCCTCAGCAAGGGAAACCCCATACATGCAAAAGTAGACCTCTGAGTGCTCCCCATCAGATCCTGTTTGAATGAGTCACACAGAAAACACCACTTGCTACAGAAGATTTTAGTGGCATTTGATATGAGAACTGGAAGTTTCATCTGGGGATGCTCCTCCCATCAGGCAAGCTGAAAAGCAGAGGTAAAATCATTCTCTGCTGACGTCAATGGGAGTCCTGCCACTGTCTGAGACCAGGGCCAGAATTCACTCCAGGACTTTTTCTCAGGTGATTTATCATAATTGTTTGGATTTGGCAGTTTCATAGTTGAAAACCCACATTGCCTTTTTATATATTGCATTAGAATATATTTTTGTTGTTTATAAATGATTTGCTACTAGTTGAAACATTTTTCACAGCAAGACGTTAAACATAAAAGTGGCTGTTGAAATCATGTCACTGTGTTCTCTCTAATGTGTTGTGTACCCTTCTAATTGTGGTTGCTTCTGTTTGTATTAGAGAGTGTCCTGTGGATTTGCTGGAGATGTGGCTCTTTATTTCATGGCTGCTGGTCATCACCAACATTTGAGTAAGAAATCCTCCCAGTAACAGAGAGGTAATTTTTGGAGCCAAGGATAAGGCTATTTCTGTTTGTTGAGCCCTAATGATATTGTCAATTTCTATTTCTGAGAGCACAGACTTGGCCAGCCATAGTAAGGTGCAAACACTAACAAGGTTGACATGACCTTCTAGATGTCCTACCTAAATGTCAGGAAACAAAAATAATCTTTCTTTTCTTATTATGCGGTCAAATAACTCATTTATAAATTCTCCTTAGAGAAGAACCAAATATAATAAGAAGAATCAAATACAAATAAAATTGTTTGAGATCTTCAGGTAATTTTTTCCAGTTAATGTTACACTACAGTAATGCTTATTAATTTGTAGATAGTTCATTGAAATATGTTAGCGCATAAGTATTACCAAGTGCTTGAGTGAGTGTTCTGGTAGAGTCCTCACCTTATGGCCAAGCAAATTGATAGTGATTAAGTTGTGCTCCTATTTGTGATACAATGCAATACAGGAAAATATTTGTTTTAATGATGTGTTCTAGTTCTTGCATTTCAAAGTTCTAGTTTTCTTCAAATTTTACTTTCAACTGGAATCAGAAGAGTTGTGAAAAACAATTTAAAATTAAGGGAGCTGAACTGAAAATCCTCTTAGAATATCTATACTCTTTTTCCCCTTAATACAAGAGTACAAATGCACCACTTGTGATGTCCCTGATACACGTGACTTAAATAATAGAAACATTCAAATAACAATCAGGTTATTTATAGAAAATATTAATTTAGATACTAAACAAGTAATATTCTTCTCTAGTTGGTGAAAAAAGGAAATAAAGCAGACTGTACATAACTTACTGTATAAATTTTCTTTCCAACCAGAAACTGAAGGGCTAGGAAATGCTAACAGAATATGAAAAACAGGATTTGTTCTGTTGAGTTAACATTGGCTTCACACCAGTGGTTTGCATAAACCATGGACAGTTGTCATTATGTTCAACTACAGGTAATCCTGTCAGACAAGCGCAGCTGGGTTGAAGGACAAAACTCTTTTTGAAGATTAATATCTTTTTCTATCTGTGTGTATAAAAGAACGGACAGCTAAATTTTATATTAAGCTAAATATCCAAGAGTAGATCACTGAAGCTTTGCATATGCAAGGCAAATAGAGCACAAAGAGAATCCTTGTACTTCAAGCAAAGGTCAATTGACCAATCTACTGAAAAGTGGTTCATACGACTCAGCACTGAGCTAAATGTTAACTTCTCGTTAACATCTTAAATTATTTCCTGATGGTTAGGACAGATCCTGCTGAAGAAACCAACATTTTTAAATTTTTTCTTAATGATGCAATAAAATTCTTATTTTATTGTGCTAATAAGTAAAACCTTTTCAGAGGAATAGAAAAACTTTAACTAGGAACTTTAAAGCCAGTTAGATAACTTACAAAATAGCATGTTGCTATGTCCTTTAATTTCTGGATAGAAGTGGGAAAGACATATCAACAATACTGTAAAACAGGTTGTTCCCATTATTTTTGAAGTCCTAAAGGCAGCGTAACTAGCCTAAAAAGAACTCTGTTAGTTAATGAAACAAATGCTGGGTTATTTTAGTGGATGAAATGTGTGGAATTTTACAGCATTTTCTGTTATTTCGTATTAAATGCAACCTTAGAAGCAGGATTTCTACGTGCATCTGGCTTCCAAAAGGTATTTAAAAAGTGGCATAAAAGCATGTTCATGCGGGTATGGAGTCATGTTTTAGGAAGACAGGATAAAATATTCTTCTGAATGCGTATAAGTATTGTTGTGAACACTGTAACCAGTGAGTAGTTGCTAGTGTAAAGCAACCGGAGAAAACTGTTTGGTTTCAAGAAATGAATTAAGATTGTGCAGCAGAAACACAGCACCTTGTTATTCTTCCTATTACCAGTGTCCTTTCCACAATAAGGTATAAACAGCCTTTAGGATACCTCAGAAAAGTAACATACATATTGCTGAGATGGTCAGAAACTAGCTAAAAGACACCATATACAATGAAAAAGATGGTAGGGTTCAGCATGGAGGTGACATTGCTTTCATTCCAAAAAAGGGTTTTTGAAATATCCGTGGTGTTTAGCTCAAAACCAGGGAATATTTTAAGATTTTGTAGTTGTTGTCATATAAAAATTATGGTTTCTGTTCTTTAGGGCCAGTCATAGCTGATAAGTGGATGCACTTCCTTGGTGCACCTAATTAATAAGTATACTGAATCTAATCAGATCGTCCAGAAACAAACACGGGAAAGTAAATACCTGACATTCCCCTAAAAAAGCAGAAGGCATTAAAAGGAGGTCTGGGAATGACATATAATGTATGTATACTTGCAGGTAGAAATACTTATTTGGTTCACTGGGTTGGAACAGTACTGATCTTTATTTCCACAGATAAAAAGGCAGATGGATTATATGAGTCAGTATCAGAGTTCCAGATCTGAATCAGTGTCAGTGGTTTTAGCAAATAAGATCAAACCAGTAGCCATTTTTTTTTTACCTCTGCTTTGGATTAGGCACAACAAAACAAAGACTTTCAGTTGATTCTCAGTGAGAAACAAACACAGAACTACAATTCATGGTACAACAGCTAGAATTTAGTATGATCTAAACTCTCAATAATATAGAAAAGACAGCACTTGCAAAAGAGCAATTACTAGTCTTTTTACTTTTTACTCATCTAATACTGAGATTTACATGTCATCTCTTTTCTTAGCTAACTGTATTTGCTTTTCCCATTGAAAATGAACATATGAAAACTAAACAGGTCCAGTAGTATCTGAAGAAATTATTTCAATAAATAATTAAAAAAATTAAAACTACACATCTACAGTGTGATGCATCATTACCAGTGGACACAGCAAAAGCGTACTTTACTTATTTTTTTGTGAAATTTGGATTTTTTTTTGTTCTGTAACATTTGGAAAATGAGAGATACACTGGGCAAAACAGAATTATAGTAAAAATGGCACAAGCTGGTAATTGGCACCTCAAGTAATTTTTTCTGGGATAGAATTTAAGGTCAGTCACAATATATCTAACTCTTTCTCCTCTCCCTCTTCTAATGGAGTACTTTTAAAATGAAAATGAAGCCTAATACACTGACAAGATATATGCGTTAAATAATTACACAGTGATTTCAACTGTTAAATTTCCATCTTTGACAAAATATTATACACTGCCATCTCCATACTGACTTGGATCTAATCCTCAAAATGTCCTTGGCTCAAGAATGGCTTATAATAAAGTTTTGAGCCAAAGCAGGCATTTTCTTGGCATAAGGTTTGACTGTCTCTGCCCATCCTCGAGAAAGTGTTGCAATAAACAGGGCTCAGTTCAATTTATAATTTTATACAATAAATGCATTAACTATTTACTCAATTCTTAGGGAAGGGAAGGGAAGGGAAGGGAAGG
>VZRU01020715.1:0-14185 GCA_013398155.1 Pedionomus torquatus
GAGGGGAGGGGAAGGGATGGCGGCGGCGGCGGCGAGCGGGGCGTCCGGCAGCGGGATGGCGCAGAAGACGTGGGAGTTGGCCAACAACATGCAGGAGGCGCAGAGTATCGACGAGATCTACAAGTACGACCGCAAGCAGCAGCAGGAGATCCTGGCGGCCAAGCCGTGGACCAAAGAGTGAGTGAGGGCCGGGCCGGACCGGGCCGGGCCGGGCGGGCGTTGGGACAGGCCCTGACGGTCTCTGCTGCCTCTCTCTTGCAGCCACCATTACTTCAAGTACTGCAAGATCTCGGCGCTGGCCCTCTTGAAGATGGTGATGCACGCCAGGTCGGGAGGCAACCTGGAGGTGATGGGGCTGATGCTGGGCAAGGTGGACGGGGAAACCATGATCATCATGGACAGCTTCGCCCTGCCGGTGGAGGGCACCGAGACCCGTGTCAACGCTCAGGCGGCCGCCTACGAGTACATGGCTGCCTACATCGAAAACGCCAAGCAGGTGAGGAGAAGCGGCAAGAGGGTGTTTCTCTCCCTCTGTGGCTGCTGAGCTGCTAATCTAATCCTGCAGGAACGTATTCTGGGGTTTGCAGGCTTTCCCCCTCTCGCCCCCCCTCCCGCAGTGACACCCTGGCTGCCCCCTGTTTGGCATCATGCCTGGCTAAGAGAACCGTTGGCAGCAAGGAACACAGGGCCTTCAAAAACATTTTCATACTTATGTGTCCATGTAGGTCGTCAAGTACTGGATTCTCCTTTCCTTTATGAATGATCTGAATCACTCAGGAAATGTTTATATGGCTTTATGGTTTTGTTTTTATGGCTGCAACTGGTGGCTTGTAGATGGAACAAGGAGGGAGCGTGCTTCTAAAAAAACTGATACTGCATGTGTCTAAAAACAGTATGCAAAATTAACTATAAATTATGTGTCAGAGATACTTACTATTTGTGGACCAGGAGTATGACACTTTATTCTTGCCTTCTTACTTTCTGAAGCCTTCCTGCGTAGCCACGCTGTTTTTTTCCATAAAAATAAGGAAAGCGCATCTGTGAAGAAAAAGCCATTGAAGGAATAAGTATGTTTCAGTCCAACTTAACTACTTATATTGATAATTTGGAAATCTAACTGATTGAAATGTCTGTTCCGCTTCTTTGTCACCCTGTATTCAGAAATTCATGTCTTATTAAGCCTAATGTTTATGCAGTAAAATTCTCACATGCAGAAGGATAGCAGAAATAGAAATCTGCTCTGGTGCTGATGTAGAAACCAGCACAACACATCACATCTTCCAGTACAGGGCAATCCGATACTCGAACGAGCATTGAAATAACTGGCTCTACAAACTCAAATAGTTTTGAGGCCCAGTTTACCCTTTGATTTTTCTTTAATCCTCAAAATATTTTAATCCAGCTAAAATTAAAAGCCTCTGCTTATTCACTGCAGTTAACAGAGCAATGCTTGGGTTATTTTGGAGAGTTGTACTTACATTCACTGCCTTATATACAGTTAGGGATATTTATATAGATGCGAATTAGGTTAGATTTTAACATGAGAAAAGATTAAACGTAATCCAGAAGTGTTCTGGGACTTTTTTAATAGTTCATCCCTGTTTATGAGAAAAATTAGAAATAATTTATCTGGAAATTATAAATTTCACTATGCTAATACCGTTGTTGCAGAAAAGTGGGTAGCTTAAAAAGACGTCTGTACCTGGTCTGGTGGGAGGTGTCCCTGCCCGTGGCAGGGGGTTGGAACTCAATGATCTGTAAGGTCCCTTCCAACTCTAACCGTTCTGATTCTAAAGATCTATTCATACTATGCAATTCTTAGGTAGAAATCATGGGTTTCAAAATAGGAAGTATATTGCACAAAACTAGTATTTTCATATACGGTTAGTTTGCGTTATGTTTAAAGTAATCCAAGTTTATGTAGGAGTACTCATGATAGGAAACAGAGCTTTTTAGGTTTTGTACAGTTTTATCTGTAGCTGGTTTTAAGTTTTGAAATTAAACTTGTGTGCAAATATAATGATTGAGCTTTATTGGTGCTCTGGAAGAGCTTGCACGCTGGCTGTTCCGCATTTGATTTTGGCAAGTAGGTGTTCCTGGAATCACTCTTTTTAATATTAGATTGCAAGTTTATATATTTCCCTGCATAAGTACTTTACAGATATCAGTGTTCCAGTTATTTGCTTCTCCTTCTCCATGGGCAGGGTCTGACGTTAATACAATCAAAATATGTTATTTGGCTTTGAAAAATAACACGTGGTTTTTAGTGGTTTGTTGGTCTCTCTATTATAAGAGTTGCAAAGAAATCACAAGTATTATTCACCAAATCAAAATTAATGCTCCATTTAGTAGGCAGTTGGTGTGTTCTGTCTCATCTTAATATTTTTTGTGATTTAATCTTCCTGACATACTGTGTATTTGGCAAAACCAAGCAGGTCATGCATCCAAACACCCAACTTTCAGGTAAGAACTGGTATATAAGGTCATACCAAAGTTACTCAACTCGGTCTGGAGTAGCCAGTAAGCAATTCCTGAGAGAAGGTTACAAAATTAGGTGCAATATGTGTTGGTTTTCCTGGGGTTTTTTTGGCTCTCTCTGTTCTTCTTTCAGTATGTGTAGAGATAGACAAGGGTATTATTTGGAAACTCCTATTTTGAGTTTTTCTGTTGCTAAAAGTCTCAAAAATTAGTCTTTTGGCTTTCAGAGCATGCTCTGGCAATAATTTTTCTCACTTCTGGTGTTAGAAAAAATGCCTCCCAAGTTATTTTTTACACCTGTCAATAATCTGTCTATACGCCTCTGAGATGTGTTAACTGTAGTAAACAATGAACAGCCTTTCTCTGTGGACATACCAGCCATTATATGAGAGCATATATATTTATGTCATATCCACCCTAAAACATTTCTAATCCCCGCTGAAGAGTCCCAGGGCACTTACCTTCTCTCTCACCACGTGGAATCTCTTCTGTACTTCAGCGGTCATTGAAGAAGGAGCTCCTGGCTCCTTGAAGTTCTTTGTTCTGTGATAGCGGCTGTAACAGAAAATGCTGTATCATCAGCATGTAATGTGTGGTTTCTAGAAAATAGCTTAGCAAAGTAAGATGTATGTTTTGTATTTAGTTTCGCGCTATTTAAGCTGGCATCGCAGGCTGTGTTTCTTTTATCCTCTGACCGTGTTGTAGTGTGCTGGAAGGCCCGATAGATGGCAGCTGATGCTTTCTGAAGGGAGATGTAACCCCGGGTTTGTTTTCCTTCACTGCTGCTAGGTTGGTCGCCTAGAAAATGCAATCGGCTGGTACCACAGTCACCCCGGCTACGGCTGCTGGCTCTCTGGCATCGACGTCAGTACCCAGATGCTTAATCAGCAGTTTCAAGAACCCTTTGTAGCAGTGGTTGTAAGTACTGGATGATAGTTGATAAAACTGCACAGCAAATTGTGTTGAGGGGGGAACAACTGTTAGATTTCTGTCTGTTAAGACTCTGGTAGTGTGTATTTTGCATGATGGAAGTGTTAGATCCAAATTTTTTTCATTGGTATTGCTTTGTTGGCCACATAGTGGTCACATCAGTGGTATTGCTTACCGAGGGTATTTTCACTGTGTTGTTCAAGGTATGGGATCTCTGCAGAAATCCATACTTACTCTTAACTTAAAGTTCTACATCTCAAAAAAGTGTATTGAGCAATCCTTATTCAACCTCTCACAATAGAATAAAAATCTGTTTCTTGTGTTCTGTTTCTTTTTCTATCGAAATAGAGCAAAGGGTGTGCATATAGTACTTTTACTTTGCATCTCAGATGTTTTTTAAATTTAAATCAATGGCCTAGTGCAAGGTAGGAACTATCTTTGAAGAAAAAGTCTGAAGAAACTCTTTGGGTCCTTCAGGGTGTTCCAGGCTTCACATCACAAATTAAACATTATTTTAAGTAATACTTGTATAACCATTGCTATTGAAGGAAATAAAGGATAAAAGACTGGAATTAGTCAAAAGGATTATAGCTCTGATGAAAGAATTACACTAGAAAAGGGAAAATCACCCTTAAGACATATTTCTGCTATGTGAGTTCTGTGTTGTGACATCATTTCACAGATTCAGAACAGTTTCCTAGGAACTTTTTTCTGTTTCTTTTTTTTTCTTAAATTAAACAGGACGTTAGTTAATAAGTTAGCAAGAAGATTCCTTCATGAGTTTCCTATAGTTTCCACCACAACCTAGCAGATTATGTAATACTTTCTCTTAACCTCTCCTTTTTATAGGATTAAAATAGGGGGGTTTCTTATGGTTCATTATGATCAATAGAAGGCTATTGATATTCCCATCTTTTTACAGAGTCTCATACCAAGAGATGCTAATTGAAAAAGTACTGTTTATGATAAAACTAATACAATTTGAACTAACTACGTTTCTGAAATATGATTACTGTAAAGTTTGTTTATGCCTGTAGTAATTTATAAAATGCATATAACAAGCACGATCTGTATTTCTACAGATTGATCCAACAAGAACAATATCTGCAGGAAAAGTAAACCTTGGAGCATTTAGGACATACCCTAAGGTACACAGTTAAAATTCTCTCTAGTGCCTATCACTAAGCTGTCTGTAAATAACTAATGGATTGGTTCTAAAGATTACTGCAGTTTGATCATCTGACAGTTCGATCCGCTCTGTTGTACTGTATGTAATTATTCATTCCAAAAGAAAGACATGCTGATGTACTGGTTATTCCCTGTCTTTGGATATTGATTAAATTTACAAAGGCTGCCTCCTAGTTTGTTTTTCATAGATTTTTGGCAACATTAAATCAAATGGGCTGACTAGATGGTAGAGGGGCTTTAAACTTTTATAGCTCGATCTAGCCATTTTGAATGGATGTAGTTATAGGTGACATTCATCAAAATAGATTTATGTTAATTCTTCTCTATTATTTTTTAGGCCTAAAATAAAATGTTAGTAGTGTGTTTTATATGTTGTAATCTGCTTTAGAAAAGCAAGATTCAGAACTACGTACTTCACTTTCAAATAAATATTATGAATCTTCACAAAATAACATACAAAAAAAATAGAGTGAATTAAACAATATGGAGAGGTTAGGTTGAAAACTAGGAAATGACACACGGGAGATCCACATCTCCAAATGCGGTCTTCATTTATGCTTCTGGCAGAGATACAATCGTGCTGTTTAATTTCAATCTAATAAAGTTCAGTTATAGCCTTCAAATTTCCAGTTACTGTTGACTCATCACAAACTTTGGTCTGACATCTGGTAAAACAGTAATAAACAAAAACGTTCGTGAGAAATTCCCAGTTGCATTTAAGCATTATTTTTGTGTTGACAAATAAATACACAAGAGACCTTCTCAGAACAGTCTGTGATTCAGGAGAGTATTGACTTCTTTAGGCAAAAACAACTCGTAAATGCTTTCAGGATTTTGAGCACCTGCACCTGAAAAACAAATCCTGTGTAGAAAATGCACATTAGAAGTGTATTTTTAGGAATACTCACAGTGGGCAGCTCTTGACTAGGTGGTAGCTGTGAGTGGCACTGTCTTGGCTAAATAAGTAACTGAAGTTTTAGGTATCCCTAAGGCATATCCAAGGCGTGGATGTTTCTTCCCTCAAAAGAGGATTGCAGTCGCTCCTAAGAACAGGTAGAGAAATATTACCTGAGAAGCAGCTTGCTCTCTCTGTGATCTAAGAAATGATCTAATCATAGCTAGTCATCTTAATTGCTTGAAAAATCTTAACTGTGACCGCTGGTTTGCTTCCAACATGCTTTTTGATAGACCTGTAAATGTAATGATGGCTAGTAAAGCCATAGGTAAATTTGAGATCCAAGAAAATTCAAAATTGCAGGCTGCTGGGGTAGATTTCATTTCCCTCGGAGAAACAAACTGGAATTACTTAAACTAGAATTTTCGTGAAGTACTTTCAAAGAGTTTAGGTAGTTTATTTAAAAGTCCAAATATTGCTGTGTCATCTTTGCCCTTTGTTGAATTTTTAGGGCTATAAACCTCCAGATGAAGGTCCCTCTGAATACCAGACTATTCCTCTTAATAAAATAGAAGACTTCGGTGTGCACTGTAAACAGTAAGTAATATAAAAAGTGCTAACTCTAGCACAAGTTCTCAACGTGTGTCTTCAGGTTAGTGATCCTTTACAGAAAAGTACATTTCTCAGAGCGTTTTGAACCTTAAAGTTCTTCATTGCTGCAACGCTGTTGGCTTTGGGAAAAAGTGTTATTGTCATTTATCAGGAGAAGTTTTAAGGGAGAACTGTTTCAAAGATGAAGATGAACCTGGTTAAAATTTTTAACAGTTGATTCCTGAACATCTTTAGGCTGTGGTGCTTTTTGGGGCAGGGAGGAAAGACTGAGGTGTAGTTAGCACCAGAGCCAGGGAGACTAATCTCTCTGCTCTTCTGAGCAGTGGCAAATGCAGTGAATCTCTTTGTCCTGCATCACTGGGAGGTTTTTCCATCACTGTTAAGGTTATTCCTGTGTTTATTAGGGTTGGAAAGTGCAGCTGCATTGAGGGATTTATTTTCATCCAGACCAAGAAGATACTTTGCAGCCTTTCCTAGAAGCAAACTGCAGTTAGGCAAAGAGAGGGAATTAAAACTGGAAATTTGTCATGTTATTAAATTACTGATAATACAAAGGACTAGAGTGGTGGTGTCCTCTCAGTAGTATGGGTAGTCTAAGAATTAAAAGTTGGTGATCGTGGAAACATAGAATTATACAGGTAGGAAAACACTCTTAAGATCTAGTCCCACTGCAAACCTGACACTGTCAAGTCCACCACTGACCCATGCCCCTCAGCACGGTGCCTGCCCATCTTTTAAATACCCCCAGGTATGTTGACTCAATCCCTGCCCTGGGCAGCCCATTCCAACGTGCAATAACCCTTTCAGTGTTAAAACTGTTCCTAATAAACAGTCTAAACCTCCCCTGGTGCAACTTGAGGCCATTTCCTTTTGTCCTACTGCCTGTTCCTTGGGAGAAGAGACTGACCCCGCTTGGCTACACCCTCTTTTCAGGGAGTTGTAGAGAGTGAGAAGGTTTCCCCTCAGCCCCCTTTTCTCCAGGCTGAACACCCCCAGCTCCCTCAGCTGCTCCTCACAAGACTTGTTCTGTACATCCTTAATGATCCTGTCTGTTTGGAATGCCAGTGACTACCCAGACTGGTAGTATAAAGCAATTAGTAATCTTAGCCAAACTTCTCTCCTTTAATTGTTGTTCTATGCCCAATGTGAAACTGCTTCCATGGAATCTTTTTAATTAATTTTATTACACTATTCCTCAAACAACTTGCCCTTCTAATTTTGCATCTTCCACACGTCTCTGAAGAACTGACTCGTTTTTCTCAGCATATATGAAATAAGGCTATTTGTTCTATCACAGAAATATTAAAGCCTGTTGATAAATTTTAAAGCATTGTTACCTCAAATGGAATTTCTTAGAGAAATTACAAGCAAAATAAATTCCCAGAGAAATCAAGAGATAATAGGATCAAGAATTCCCTGATCAAAATGAAGTTTACAATAGCTCTTTAATGTTGCTGTATCTCATGATGCTAATGCCTTTGCATAGCTCAGCTTTCTATTTGCTTTATCATCTCGTGTCAATTCTATAGCACCACTAAAGCCTGGCTTTCAAAACAGGGGTGCTAGAAAGTAAGATTGTTTGTTTGTAATGCTTATTGCTATTTTTTGAGATGGATGTACTTCGGTTGTCACAGCCAAACCAGGTGTATTTAGGTGGAAGCTTATTTTGTTTGCATGTTTGTTTTTACAGGTATTACGCTTTAGAAGTGTCGTACTTTAAATCATCTTTGGACCGTAAATTGCTTGAGCTTTTGTGGAACAAGTACTGGGTGAACACTCTCAGTTCTTCTAGCTTGCTTACTGTAAGTACCATAGTATGTTGTTATTATGTGCATATGTTAATTAATTAGTGCTGAAAGCCAGATCCTCTACTATAAAATGCTTCATGGGAAAATGATCCACATTAAGAATCTGTTTGTCGGATTAAACAAGAAAGGAAGGTTTTCTTAATTATAAATACTGAAATGTTCCTTACATCTGCTCTTCAGAAGTAGAAGGTGGGAATAACTTAGTTTTACTGAGTTCTCTATACACTTAGATTTTGTGTTAAACATCTTTTGACCTTTTAATCTCTTTACAGCACTGTAATTAAAATAATTGCATTGAATACCTTAGAAAACAAACTTAACACTTAAAAAAACCCAACCAACAACAAAACCCCTCGACTAAGAGGTCTGTTAAAACAAGGTTGCAACAGGAATACTGCAGGTCTGTTATAACAAGGTTGCAGCAGAAATCCGGCAGGTAGGCCTTCAGCATAACAGCTCAGCATCCAAACCTTCCTTCTGCAAAAAAACAGACCTTCCCTCTTGGTCAAAACCAGCTGAGTTTTACCTCACTCCTTCTTGGTTTCATAACTTTGGGAGTGGAAAGTAATAGAGAGTGCCCGCTTCAGGCTGGAGGTGTTAAGCATTTGTCAGATGTTAAATTAAGCTTCTGTTCTCTCAATCGCTCCTCGTGTTCTGTATCACTTCAATTGCAAATAGAGGTAAAAACGTACAGTCGTCTTGTCTTAAAGGCTCTGTATAGATTCTGTTTACTTTGTGTATAAACACTTGAATTTATGCCTTGGAATTCACTGTGTTTATTGCCTTCTTTCTCCTAAGAATGCCGACTACACCACTGGCCAAGTCTTTGATTTGTCTGAAAAATTAGAACAGTCGGAAGCTCAGCTTGGACGGGGCAGTTTCATACTGGGTTTAGAGACTCACGATAAGAAATCAGAAGACAAACTGGCCAAAGCAACAAGAGACAGGTAAAAGAAGGCAAACTTGTGTTCTTCCCCATTAAAAAAAAAAAAAAAAAAAGTGATATTTTGTTTAAAACTTATCATGCCTTTAATTGTATCCTACCTAGATTATAGATAAGAATTAACTGGATTATAGATAGGAGTGAAACACTCCAAACATCAAACTGTTCTGTTTGAAAGTTTAAGAAAATCTTGCCTTTATTAAACCTAGAGTGGCTTTTCAGTCTTTGTTTCTAGAATAAATTCAACTCTAGTTTATAGTTTATTAAAAAAATCCTCATTAAATTCTATCTGGCAAACCAAAAGAGATGCTTTCTGGCAAATTCAGAATGGTTGCATTGCTAGAAAATAGCATGTGTTGTGTGGTTAATCGGGTTTAAACTAACACTAAATAGAATTATTATATAGAACAGACTGAAAGCCCCATCCAACCTGGCCTTGAACACCTCCAGGTTTTTTTTGACCACAGAGCTCACTTTACTTGTGTGAATGTAAGATGTCCTACGTTGCCAGACAAAGGAGTTTTCCGGAATTGGTCTCTGTGTGTACGGTGCTTGTCAGTTTGCTTTTTAAGTAACAAAAAGCTATTGGCAGCAGTGGCTAAATTGCTGTGTGTGACTTTCCCTTTCTGGACAGTTGCTAAGATTCATGGGGTTGTGGGCACCCTGAACTTCCAAACCAGCTGAATATCTTCACATATAATGACGGCTCGGTTCAGTGTTTGGCCAACCTTGAATTTATGCTTGTTTTTCAGCTGCAAGACCACCATAGAAGCTATACATGGATTGATGTCTCAGGTTATTAAAGATAAACTTTTTAATCAAATTAATATAGCTTGAAGTGCATTGCCAGCTGATATGCATCTCCAGAGCAGAAAAAGTCATGGTTTCCTTCGCTTGGACTTGTTCAATTTGAGAAATAAAGCTGAAGTGGAAAATTATTCATTTAATTTGTAGTACTTTAGTATTTCCCACCTGTCTGACCAGTTTTAAAGAACAAAATGTTCTGAAATGTAGTGCAACTTTTTGTTCTTTATTATAAAACACAACCAGCTTGGAGAATTGTTCCAAAAGTAAAATAAATGTGACTTACTGGATTTTGCTCTTAGGTATTTATCTCAATTGTCCAGCTGCAATAAAACAATTTTGAAAATGAGTGAGTGTTTCAGAGCTTGATTTTTTTGGCAAACATTCATCTCTTCTTACTCCTTTTCTCATTATTCCATAGAAAAGTTCTGTTTGCTCAGTTGGATTAGCCAGGTGACCTGTGCACTGTAAGAAGTTTGTTTCCCTGCCTTGCAGTTCTGTGTTTAATTTTAAGAATTGCTTATCTTTCAACAAGTTATTAAATCTAGTGGAGCTTTTCCCGATTTAGTTTTACTGGTCCAGCCAGAAATGGCTTCTTCTTGCAGCACTGAAGCATTAATGCATGATACAACAGGATTTTACTGGTAAGTTCAGGCTTACAATGGACATTGTATGTTTCTAAGTAGAATCATAGAGTGGTTTGGCTCGGAAGGGACCTTGAAGATCATGGAGTTCCAACCCCCTGCCATGGGCAGGGACACCTCCCACCAGACCAGGTTGCTCCAAGCCCCATCCAGCCTGGCCTTGAACCCCTCCAGGGATGGGGCAGCCACAGCTTCTCTGGGCAACCTGTTCCACCCTCACAGGAAANTGCTCCAAGCCCCATCCAGCCTGGCCTTGAACCCCTCCAGGGATGGGGCAGCCACAGCTTCTCTGGGCAACCTGTTCCACCTGTTTTCACCACCCTCACAGCAAAGAATTTCTTCCTGAGATCTCATCTAAATCTCCCCTCTTTCAGTTGAAAACCTTTTCCCCCTCATCCTATGGCTCCACTCCCTGATCAGAAGTCCCTCCCCATCTCTCCTGTAGCCCCTTCAAGGACTAGAAGGGGCTCTAAGGTCTCCCTGGAGCCTTCTCTTCTCCAGCTGAACACCCCCAACTCTCTCAGCCTGTCAGTAGTCAAGTAACTACTGGTTCTGCAGTGAAACTAGTAATTTGGTTCTATACTATTATTTATTATTTTTTTCCTGCTCACCTTCTGTTGCTTCTCATAGTACTTTGTTGCACACAAAGGAACAAAATGCAAAATTCTGATTTCTGAATCACAGAACGATACAAGGTTGGAAGAAACCACTGGAGATCATCTAATCCAACCCTCTGCCAATGCAGGCCCACCCAGAGCAGACTGCACAGGAACATGTCCAGGTGGGTTTAGAATGTCTTCAGAGAGACTCCACCACCTCTCTGGTCGGCGTCTTCCAGGGCTCTGCCACCCTCAAAGTGAAGAAGTTCCTCCTCTTGTTTAGTTGGAACTTCTTATGTTCCAGTTTGTGCCCATTCCCTCTTGTCCTGTCACTGGGTATCACTGAAAAAAGACTGGCCCATCCCCCTGACACCCCACTTTGAGTATTTATAGGCATTGATCAGGTCCCCCCTTGGCCTTCTCCAGAGAGAAACATGCATTAGGCTAATTTAGGGCCACAGATAATAAAATGCATTAATCATAATTGCTGGCTTTCACCCTGGTGGTGCTGCCAGGCTGATCTCCATATGCTTTGGAGACTTTCGTGCTGCATTTCAATAATTCAAGATGTTTGGATTTCTTTTTAAGTTTCTATCCTTAATCCTGAGTTTCCTGGGAGTTTTGGAATGTTTACTTTGGGGATAACTTACATCATGCTTTATACAATACATCGTTATGCCTTATACCTTCAGTAACCGATAGCCTTTTCAACTTTTAACTCTGCCTTGATGTGGGTTTTGTTTTTGTTTTGGTCTGGAAATTTTAATAGCTATTACTCATTTGGGGCTTTTCATCCAAACGGATTCTGGCGTATTTGAAGCCAAGATGCAAGTTCTGCAATGGAAACTCATCATTCAGCAGGGAAATGCAGATACCCCAAAGCAGAAATTCATCAAGAGTTTTAAAGCAGCAACATTCAACAGTATAGAAAAAAGATATTATATGATTTATGTTATATGATGCAAAAGTACTGGGCATCTTCTATCTCCCTGAAATATAAAATAATAGCAAATCTCATATTAGCCTATTTAGTGTGTTTAAACTCCTCATTTGTGAGAGCAATGAGATGGAACTTCATGCACATAGGCTTAGACAATGGTTTTGGTATTTTAAAGCTGACTGTGACTGAGTTGCGGTATAAACTCTAGTGCTATGGATGCTGGTGGATGAATGTTTGAATGCTGCTATCGACAGTTGGCCATTGAGTCAGGCGTGTTGCTACTTGCTGACTGTAAAGTGTTACAACTCGATATAAAACCATCTGCGTAGCTTGGCTGGAAAGGACCTCAAAGATCATCGAGTTCCAACCCCAAGGACCTCAAAGATCATGGAGTTCCAACCCCCCTGCCCTGGGCAGGGACACCTCCCACCACACCAGGTTGCTCCAAGCCCCATCCAGCCTGGCCTTGAACCCCTCCAGGGATGGGGCAGCCACAGCTTCTCTGGGCAACCTCTTCCAGTGTCTCACCACCCTCACAGCAAAGAATTTCTTCCTAATATCTCATCTAAATCTTCCCTCTTTCAATTTAAAACTGTTCCCCCTCATTCTATTGCTCCACTCCCTGATAATCTTGCATAGCAACCTGCTCTAGTGGGAGGTGTCCCTGCCCATGGAAGGGGGTTTGGAACTCAATGATCTTCAAGGTCCCTTTCAACTCTAGCCATTCTATGATTCTATGTATCTTCACCATATCTGACTGCCATACATATATATATGCCATGTGTATAATATATATACACATACCTATATTATTTTAAAAGGAACTAACAGCAACAGAAACAATTCAAATTAATATTCATATGGTATATCTAAGGTGTCTGGTCAAATAAAGCAGGAATACTTCTATTGCTTGGATTTATACATAACCAAGACAGTTAAGGTAGTGAAATTTTGCTTAAGTCCCACATAAACAAAACAGGTTACCTACACAGTAGATACATTCCTAACTAATTTGTAAAACGCATTATCTTCACTCTGGTGGCATTTGCTTTAGCAATGTTTGTGGATAGTGTTTAACAAAACTGTAAAAAGCTAAATTAGGTGATCAGGCTGTTCAGCCCAATTTTTTTTTTCTAAATAATTCCGCATCCAGCAGCCCCCCTTTTGTAGCACCCAGCACCCCAATCTTCAAAAACTCAGCACTTATTTATTCAGGGGGACAATGGGAGTTAGTGGATGTTAAGCTTTTTCCAGGGTCTCTTATGTTGGATGTCTGCTGGAGACCGAGCCTTTCTGAAGGCTTGGCCCTCACTGGGAGTTTCAAGCAATAATCTCAACATACTGAAGAACCCCAAACTTTAGAAAACATTTAAGTCATTTTTCCCAAAATCCCTCTCTCTCTGTTTGCCACCAGGATTTGGAGTTTGTCACAAACTCGGTAAATCTTTACTCTTATAAGCAATCTTTGAATGAACAACCTTACTGAAGTTAATAAACATTTTTGCATTAGAAAAAGCTAATAAAAAGGCTAACCTTAACCTTTTGCTTTTGAGCAGCATTTTTGAGCATTTGCTTCTTCAGTCATCCCGTGCCTCACATTCACGCCAGACCAGAAGAAACACTCCTTGAATCCTCCATAAATCCTCTTTGATTGTAGCACTGGAATAAGAGGCAGACATGAACTGGGTGCAAGATCTCTGTTCCCCATCTACCTGTAGATTTTTTAATTTCCACAGTACTGTCTCATTTTAGATTTTAGTTAATCTACTTTATTACCTTAATGGCCAGAATCAAAATAACCATGAATCATCAGATTCTTGTTACCAGCTAGATTGGTCAGTAAATGAGTGGAATATTTTCAGTTACAACTGTGTGTAAAGATGCCAGTAGAGAGGTCTTGTCTTGATTCATTGTATTGCTGAAATGGCCATTGCAAGACAGTCTATTCCTGGACTAATATTCCCTGGAAAACTCCCCTTTCACAGAATCCCACAATGATCTGGGGTTGGAAGGGACCTCTGGAGATCATCTGGTCCAACCTCCTGCCAGAGCAGGATCACCCAGAGCAGGTTGCACAGAGACATGTCCAGGTGGGTTTGGAATGTCTCCAGAGACGGAAACTCTACCACCTCTCTGGGCAACATCTTCCAGGGCTCTGCCACGCTCAAAGTGAAGTTCTTCCACTTGTTTAGATGGAACTTCTTATGTTCAAGTTTGTGCCCATTTCCTCTTGTCCTGTCTCTGGGCACCACTGAAAACAGACTGGCCCCATCCTCCTGATACCCACCCTTTGATTATTTATTGGCATTGATCAGATCCTCCCTCAGTCTTCTCTTCTCCAGAC
>VZRU01020716.1:0-30008 GCA_013398155.1 Pedionomus torquatus
GCCCATGGCAGGGGCGTTGGAACACGATGATTTTCAAGGTCCTTTCAAACTCTAACCTTTCTATGATTCTATAAGGAGGTTTAGAATCAACAATAGTCCTCACTGTGTTTACATCAAAAATATGCAAAGTAGAACACAAACCTATAATAGGTAAAAAAGCCTGGCGATAAGGCAACTTTTATGCTTTCCAGTTTTAGTTATGTGGTTTTTTGGGTTTACTTTACAATGTAAGCTGAGAGAATCGACACTGGTCTTAAGGTCAATGGGTATTGCTTTTGACTTTTTATTTGTGTTTTTATGGCAGCTTTCCATGTGGTTTACCAAACTGGTTATATTGTATTTGCCCTACTGGGTAAAACTAAATCAAACTTAATACATTGCACTTACCACTTAATATATTGCATGAAACACTCAGTGGATAAGGAACTGGCTGGATGGCCACACTCAAAGGGTTGTGGTCAATGGTTCAATGTCCAATTGGCGGCTGGTGATGAGTGGTGTCCCACAACTGTCAGTACTGGCCCCCGTGCTATTTAACATCTTTGTCAGAGATGTGGACAGTGGGATTGAATGCACCCTCAGCAAGTTCGCTGACGACACCAAGCTTGGTGGCATGGGCGACATGCTGGAGGGAATGGATGCCATCCAGAGGGACCTGTACAGGCTTGAGAGGTGGGCTAATGCAAATCACATGAATCTCAACCAAGAAAAGTGGAAGGTCCTGCCCCTGGGACATGGCAATCCCAGGCACAGATACAGGTTGAGCAGAGAATGGCTGGAGAGCAGCCCTGAGTAGAAAGACTTGGGAGTGCTCATGGATGAGAAGCTGGCAATATACACTGGCAGCACAGAAAACCAAACATATCTTGGGCTGCATCAAAAGAAGCATGACCAGCAGGTCGCAGGAGGTGATTCTCCCCCTCTACTCTGCACTCGTGAGACCCCACCTGAAGCATTATGTCCAGCTCTGGAGTCCTCAGCATAGAAAGGACATGGCCCTGTTGGAACAGGTCCNCAACGGGTAATGGTTTTAAACTAGAAGAGGGGAGATTTAATTGGGTATTAGGAAGAAATTCTTTCCTGTGAGGGTGGTGAGGCACTGGAACAGGTTGCCCAGCGAACTTGTGGATGCCCTATCCCTGGAGGTGTTTAAGGTCAGGCTGGATGGGGCTTTGAGCAACCTGGTCTATTGGGAGGTGTCCCTGCCCATGGCAGTTGGGTTGTAACTTGATGATTTCTGAGGTCCCTTCCAACTCTAAACATTCTATGATTCTATGATTTTGAGAAATACACATTACCCATGTATTTATGCCAAGGTCTTCCTCTCCTAGGGGAGTTTAATAGTAAAAAAGCATGTGATTCCCTGGAAATGCATCACTCCTTCACCAAGAGTTGGGAGGGCCCTCCACAGGATTGGCACCAACAGCTGTTCCTGAGATGTAGCTGTGGAGAGTCTCAGCACAGCCAGTTTCTATGCTTGTACCAGTGACACTGAGTGTTTATTGCTGTACAAAAGCTGCTCCCAGAGCAAATGCAATTTACAGTACACTGGAATCTACAATTCTTCAGTGCCAAATGCCTGTTCTGTAGTCCCTTTACAGAACTGGACCTAAATCACTATCTCTACACCCTGCTTAGAACTGAATGGGAAGAAAAGACCTTGGACAACCAAAGAAAACAAGTTTGTTGTGTCAGCCTGTAGACAGGAAAAAGAGACAAGGAATAGAACTGGGTAAAACTGAGGCATTCTGTTAAAACTACAAGGTTACTGGTTGTTACAAAGTGTTGAAAATAAGCATATGTCTTTTAGGTGAACTTAGCTTATTACAATGTAAGAACAATACCTCCAAATCTTAAGCTATATGCCTTCTAGATAGGACCCCTTCTCACTGAGTATGTGTAGTAACTTAGAAATATACTATACCTTTAATTTGAAGTGAGAATGCAAGTAGCCAGTAGGAGCCAATATTTAGAAATCATTATCCACCAGTGATAAGGGTAGTATGATAATTAGCCAATTTTGGTAAAATATAAAATCTTATAATATATAAGCCAAATTGTGCTAGGTTTATGGATGAACCACCCCATCTCTGTGCAGAAATTAAATAAACAAATATATCATCTCCATGTGTGGATCAGCTCTTTGCATACCACATAAAGAACCAAGATTTGGGGCAGTACTTGCACCTCCACATTTGCCAGTACACCATTGCAGGCCTACCTCTGAGCATCAGTGTATAGTGAATACCTCTAAAAGGCTTTTGCTACATAGTATGTTTGTGTGGAAGGAGATGACTTCCCCAGGCTGGAGGCATGGAGCAATAGCAATGAATAGAACAGAACACTCTTGGAGTGGAGCACCATAGGACCTGGCCCCCCTGATTTGAGCATGATGGCCTTGCAGGGCCTCTTTCCTGGGCTGCCATGGGTCCTGGCCCTGTGCTTCTGCAAGCCTCTTTGGCCCTGATCCAATCACCATGGAGACAAGCCGTGGTCCTGTTGGGCTCTTCCATGCGGCCTGGCCCTCTGCTTAGGCAGGTCCTATTTGCCCTGTATTGGTCTCCATGGGATTTGGCAGGCACTCGGCAAGGCACTCGAAGCAGGGACAAAAGCCCATGAATGTCCTGGGCAGGTCATGGTGCTTACCTCTAGGAAAGAGGCACTGAGAGAGCAGAGGGCAAGGCATCATGGGACACAGCTCTGGGAGAAGAGGCCTGGCATGAGGTAAGGATAAACATGGACCTTCTCTCTGACACAGGCTTTCTTTCTGCAATTCCACCTCCAGCCTTGGCACTAGCATTCTTCTTATGAACATTCAATGGATACAAATGCTCCCTTAAAATTTCAGTGTCTACAAATTGAAAGTCACTGTTCCCACAGTTATGGTCCTCCAATTCAGAGAATTGGGCAGCCCAAGGTCTATCAGTATTATTATCAGTGTTTACCCCATCACTGCAGACTTTTACTGGAGGGTACTGGGCTCAATCCAGCCCCACATCTGAGCTAGGGCCCAAGCACTATGTTAACCCTGGCCCCAGGAGCAGCAGAAAGTGAACACAAAAACCAGTCTGAAAGTCCCTGCGTCTTGTGGTGTCTCCATGGGGAAGTGAGCTGTGCAACCACCTTTGGCAAACAGACACCAAGAACTTGGGGTTGGAAGCATTGGTTTGATGACTCTACAAGTAGAAGTAAATCCTTGAAAGCAAGCCAAGTCCTGCCTTTGATCTCCCATGGAAGGAATGAGGGGAGCCCATAGGGTTGGTCAGAAGTGCTGATAGGTGGGAATAGCCTGTGGGGCTAGCAATTCTGTTACAGCTGCACCCTGTAGTGAGCTGAGAGCAAGCCCAGGAACCCCCTCTGGAAAAGGAGTGTGAGCTCCATCTGGCACTCAGCATGGGTGGATGATGACTTTGAGAAGCATGTCATCCCACTACCTGCAACACCATCAGTTGTCATCCACCTGAAAAATGGAGTTCTTGGACACCCAGCTGCCCACAGTCTCCATCACCTTGCAGCACCCCAGCCTGTAGCTGTGGGGCTTGCTGCCCTTGGCTCTGGAGTGGGGTTTCCATGCCTATGTCCTTCTTCTGCATCTACCCTGCTGCCTTCTTGCCCCTGAAGCTCTTCATGAACTCCCAGGAAGCAGCAGCAGTGAAAAGCCTTATCAAATCTAGCCTGTGATACATTGACCTGGATGAGGAGGCTCTGATGCAATGGCTGCAGACCTCCCTGGGCAGACAGATGAGGAGCTTTGTCCACCAAATGATTGGCACTGTTGTGCACGAGTGTACAAGGGAGGCCTGACATCGGATGGGCCCAGGGGACATCCGTGCTGCTGGTGGGTGGGTGGACAGCCCTGTGACTGTCCCCAGCCCTGCTGCCTCCCAAGGGGGGCCTCCTGCCCCCATCCCCCCCTATGTGGGGGTCCTGGCACACCCTCCTCTTCCAGCGTTCTCACTCATAAGGAGCAAGAAGTGGCTCAGGAGGACACAGAAGATGCTGTACCAAGGCCCTCCAGGAGCAGCTGGGGCAGTGAACACTCACCTGGAAGGCTCCAACAAGCCCCGAAGAGGAGGGCCAGCAGCTTCCCAGCCCCACCAAGAGGTGGCATGGAAATGCAGCACCTGGCAAGGAGGGATGGGATTTTGATCTTAACAGGTTCTTCTGCATCTACCAGGTATTATTTTGTTTCCCCCCCCTGCAGTCAAGTGCTGCCCAGCTCCAAGTCTGCATCTGTGCAACTGGTCCTGAGGCAGGTGTTTCTAGCTGGGAGCCCTCCAGGGCCACCCTGTGCTCCATCACTCATCACTGCAGACCTCTCCTGCTCCTCACGTGCTCTGCCTCCATGTCCTAGGCCTCTGCTCTCCTACCAGCCTGCACTATCTGGTGCAGCCTCACTACCACAGCACACAAATCCCTCCTGCACAGTCACAACTTGGTGCTGCTCTCCGCATCACCACAGGATTGTACTCTGCCAAGGCAGGAGCTCCAAGAAGTTCAACAAGGGGAAGTGTGAAGTCACGCACCTGTTTTCAATGAAAGAAAAGTTCTGAGTGTGCAGAACAGTCAAAAGAGTAAAAAAAAAGCCCAAGTGATGAACATAATCCAAAGTGTTCAAGCTTTTGCCTTGTTGTGCCTTTGCCTGGATAATGAATAAAATGGAAAGGTGAGGTAGAGGAGCTGCCCTAGGGGGAGCCAGGGTCTGTGTAAAATTCCACACTGGGGATCCAGCAGCAGTGGGCAGCTAGAGAAGAGGGCACTCAGGGCATTCCCTGCCTCTGGTGGAAGTCATTACAGGAACAGGTGTATCAAAAAGGACAGGAAACTAGCTAGTTTCATCTTCCCTGGCTTTTGCTCTATCAAATCTGCCCAGCTACCTCTGCTGTGAGAAATGAGCAGGTGTATGGCAGACAGACCATGCCACAGGTGCTTGCTGCAAGTTGCACTGGCTGCTGATAGAGAGCAGAGAGGGACATGAGCTCCTTTTGCTGGGAACGAGCTCTAGAGGCACTCGAGAGCAAGCACTGGAAGTGCTGCAGACGTGCTGTCTTGAGGTAGGTACAATCTGTGGGGATGTGGAAAGCATCTCCCAGGCAGCATGCTCCCCCTCCTTGCCATACACACATAGCTGTGTGTGTGCATTGCTAGTGTTTGTTTCTGACCAAGAAAAGACTCACAGTACCTGGTAATCTGGGTCCCAAGCAAAATAACCAACCCCTTTGTGTCTGGATTTACTGACCCAGCACTGAGCTGATTTGGCTCCTGGGAACCGGAGAAGCACATGAGCAAATGAACTTCTCTCTCCTGGTGGGAAGCTGGTTTGATGCCTTATTACAGTGATTGCCAAATCCATCAGTCATTGAAGGCTGTGTCCAAGACTTTATCCTCCTTCACCTCCTCAGGAAGCCAGATAGCCACCTTATTTTGACAATGCTCACAGAAAAGTACTTGGGATTTATTTATTCTGGACTATGTTTCTGGGCATACTTGTTCCTGTCTTTCTTTAAAGGTAAGCTCATTGTCCAGCTGTTTGTTTTTCCTGCCCCAACTGTATTTTCAGAAGGACTTGTAGCTGCTTGTACTTTAAACTTTCTTAGAATCCACTGTTGGTCCCAATGAGTTTTGTAACAAGTTGACTAAGTAAATTGATTTTACAGAGCTGGATGCCTTCTTTTAAGAAAAGAAAAGGTGTTTGCATTTTCTGTTGTGGTGGTTTGGGTTTTGTTTTGTTTTTGTTTTTTAATGAGTCATTTTCACTTTCAGAAATTAATTGAAAAGTTTATGTTTAAAAAAGAAATATATTCTTCCTCACCTTTAAAATTTTAACCTACCTGTGTTTTTTGGGGAATGGGAAATTATAACTCCAGGCTGGAGAGGATGGCTCTGAGAATTCTGTAAGTGTGAGGGTGAAATGGTGTTCTACAGAGAAAAATTACAAGAATAAAATTCTTAACTGTTTACTTTCTGTACATATTTCTAGCTTCATGAATGCATAAATATACTATTTCTGATTGTGTTCCTCTTGTAACTTTTAGTATGTTTCATTAAGAAGCCTTCCAGACTATGAAGGGTGTAAATTAGAAACATTAATAAAAATAATAATGGGCTTCCGTAATCTAGAGTGCCATCTGTGACCAAGCTATCTTCTGAAGTGTTTTGTTTTGTTAAAAACAAAAGCAGGAACTGAGTGATTCTTCCAAAACATGGAGGATCTCAAGGCTAACAATAAAGCTTATCTAAATGAGAAGGGAGGTTGAGATACCCACAGACCTGGAAGATGTTCAGGATTCTACACAAAATGTACTTTTATAGCTCTTGAACAGCTGAAACATACATGCCTGTCACTGTAAAATCTAAACCTGAGTATCCCAGGTGTGAAGGACCATGTCACATTACTCATAGTTTATACACAGAGAAAGGAAGATTGCCTTTTTAAAACAGAGAAAATGTTCTGTATATTTCAGAAATGGAGGGGCACTGGCAACTTGTGTATATACAATGTTGCACTGGACTACTTAGGCAACACAGGTGATGCCTCATTAATTTATCAGAATCTGCAAAATATCCACACATTTCATTACTATAGCTCCACATTTCAACTGCTTAATGTAGCAATGGTATTGCAGTTGAGTACTGGGTTTCCCCACCTTTCTAATTAAGAACCTTATCATCCTTGCTTCTAAGACATTTCTGTGGTACATCAGGAGCTGAATTAACAAGCAGGTGATGTCAGCTAGTTACGACGTAACTCTATTTGTGTGTGTCCCGTTTTGGGCAGTTGTGTGTCACACAAATACTTTCAAATACTGAGTAATCGCTGATTTGTCAAGGGATATCCTTAGTTTATCTGAGCAGCACAGGAAGACACAAACTGCTTTTATAAATAATGTGGAAGATTTTCTGTTGGGTGCTTTTACCAGCAGTTTACAAGTATGCACTTTTACAGACAACTGCTAAAGCAGAATAAAATTAACTTCTGATTAAAGTGGTCTGTATTTCACCTCTGCTTTTTAAAGAAAATTAGGAGAAAAAAAATAAAAATGAGAGAGAAAATAAGAGCCCCATGAATTGTGCAGTAAGGGCAGAAGAGAAAAAAGTCAGGATGATCTTAGCATATTAGTAGCAGAGTGTTTCAACAGGAAGCTCCAACTAAACTTTCCCACAGATTCCTTAATGTACCCTCATGGAAGTCACTGCAAGTCCATCATAGCTAACATCACTTTCATGAAGTGCCGAGTTGTTTCAATAGAATTCATAACAATTTCTCAAACACTGAAAAAAATCCCGTAGGGCTGTTTGGCAGGATTGTTGTGACAAGGACTAGGTAAAAAACAAAACAAAACAAAACAAAACAAAACAAAACTTGAATAATTCAGTCACTTTTTCTACTGCTTTCCACAACTTTTTGCCTCAGCTTGACTCTACTTAACTACTGCTAGGATCCCTGACAGGTGTCACTGCAAGGAGGTCATTGCATCCTCCTTCCTTAAGAGCCTGGCGCTAGTGATGTTTTCTTGGGACATAGGCCCTAGAGAGAATCAAGAAACTGGTTCTCAGCCTCACTGGATCCCAGATGAAATCTCTCAGACGCAGATGAACCTTCCAGGCCAGGTGCAATCTGTGAAGGAGCACTCAGAGCTGGAAGGACCTTGTGAGTCCCAGCAGCTACATAACAATCTCAGGTGGCAGGACTTGAAAACTCTGCTCCAGGGTTGGAAGGGAGGGATCAGACACTCCTACTCCTTTTTCTGAACATTACAGTCTGCAAGCCAGCGTGCAGCTGACACTGCAAAGGAGTTTTTCTCCTGATTAACCATGTGTATACCTAGCCTCTGTGAGGAGTGTTGCTTTCAGCTCAGTGCACAGGCTTTTACTTGAGCATCCAGGAAAGCTAAACATACACTTTGTTCTGCATTCTAATTACTGTGGTTATATGTAAATTTTTTTCAAAGTGAGGTCACTAAATTGCCATACATGCCCCACAGAGCAGAGTCAGGCTTCATTGATTCTTTCCTCTGTGCAGTCTGGTGTCACAGTCATATTCGGCCCATGTGGCTTTGAAAAGCACCACAGAGGCAAAAGCAAGGTTAGGACATAGCCTTTCCTCTGTGGTCTGGTAAGAATGCTAACTGCTCAGCAGCATGGGACAAATCCTGTAACGGGGTGCTGCAAGCAAGCTAACCATCTAAAAGATGTGAATTATGAAGCTGCAACTCAGCCTTTTCAGGCTTTCTTTGTCTCACTCACAATACATAGTTTAATTCCCACACTAATTTCATGCTTTCTCACAGCATTGCAGATTTAGGTAATCTATAGTGATCAAACTGAAACACAAATGGTGATCTCTAGGAGAAAATCCTCAGAAAGATACTGTATATGCAAGTAGGTGCTGTTTCTGCAGCATCAATAGCATTGGCAAAACAGTCTCAAAAGGCCAGATTCTGCTGCCAAGCTACAGTTTCTCTAATGTGAGCTAGTTAGACTGAGGTGACATCTTTAGAAAGAACCAAGGCTGGTACTTAAATACCTACATATGAAGTCTAAACTTCAGGCATCAGCTGAATAGAACTGGTGGAACTGCAGTGAACTGTGTGTACTGTTGAATACATGTGAGATGTCCTGTGCCTTAATGAGGTAGGTTAGCTGGTGAAGGAGTTCCACCAGCAGATCTCATAAATGTTACTAGATTACAATCAGGTGTTGAAGTCAGGTAATTTAGAGTTGTTCATCCTCCTGATTTGAGGCCTGAAAGTCATTAAACAGATCCCCATGTTCTCTATGTTGATACTCTTTATTGTAACATCTCACTGAGTGATACACAGTTTCAAATATAACAATGCAGCTGATGCAAGTTTAAATTAGAAAAGGTGTGAAGAAGACCTTTCCTTCCAAATCTTTTCTTCCATGTTGGCTAAAAGGGTGCATCATGCAGAGCTGGGAAATTACTGCCAGACCCCTACCATTACTGTAGTATCTGGGAGCATGGACACCAGTTTGATCACTCTAGATGTTGAGTGCATGCTAAGACATCACATGTGCATGGAATCAGACAAGACTGAATGTACTTGTCATAGCATATATCTGTTTATACATGTCACTTCACTGTGAGACCAAGAATGTTACGTATTGAATGTTACACAAGAATGACACAGAAACCTGTGTCAACACATTTAAGACAGGTAGGCAAAGTCCTAGGCAAATCTCTGAGATTATTTCCTCTGAGTTACTGTGTGCTACAGTAGTATGCTTGCCTCTTGAGACTGACTTTTCAGTTCAATGAACTTCATGTGCGTCACTAATCTTGTATGTTCTTTCACTGGCAAGTATGTTCTTTCACAGCTTTAAGGCTGTTCTGCATTGTAGGCACAGCTGCCACTATGGAGCTGTCCCAAATTTGTGAGATGCCAGACTACAGGAAAACTGGAGGTATTTCCATGCATATTTGCTGATAGTGATGTCAGCTAAATTTTCCTGTGTTAAGTGTCCTCAAGTACCCCCAGAAAAAGTGAGAAGGTCCAAAAAAAGCCCCTGGGTCCTGATATCACTAGCGCCTATTGTTATATGCACCTATTGGGATAGCACTCTACATGTAGGGAGGGATCAAAAGCAGATATAATCCACAAGAAAGTAGCATCCATCTGGTGTTTGGGATGATGCTGGATGATGGCTTGGGAGCATTCAGCCTTTCTCCAGTGCAGAGGGACTTCTGATGGTATCAGAACAGAAGTTCCCATTCTAGGCACAGGATTCATGTCCTAAGACAACTCCAGATTTATTTTTTTTTGTCCCCTCTAGTTTATTCTTCTAAGACATGTGGAGGAGAACAGTGACAACAGTGAACAGCAGCATGCCTTCTCACACCTGTATGGTGAAGTAACTCAGAGTCTAAGAATGAGTTACATCCATCACAAACCAGGAAATATTTCTATCTGAACACAATGGCTATGATTTTCAAATTAATGTATCTATATCCAAATACCATTTGATCTAAACAAATGGTTAGTGCAGAATTTTATTTATATGTCACAAGCTAGGTGGGAGATATAAAGTCTTTCCAGCTCTGTGTTGTGCTTAAAGTAGATAAAACCCCTTTGTGTCATTCCTGACTTCCAGCTCTGTGTTGTGCTTAAAGTAGATAAAACCCCTTTGTGTCATTCCTGACATGGTTGTTCAAGAAAATTTATTGCATGGAGATCCTGCAGAATTTATTATGGAAGAGAGCAGATCTGCCTGAGAGTGGTAGGGCTAGGACTCTAAATCAGCAGCATCCATGGGAGTGAAAAAGACAGGAGTTTATTGATAGATTGGGACATGCTCCTAAGCAAATATGTCTTGAAGAAAGTTTTGCTTTTCAAATACTTTCTACATGGAGCAGAGCAGCTGATAACAAGGTAGATAATGTTTTTAGAAACAAAAGTTTCCAAAAACTTTACCTGGGGCAGTGAATTGCAATGGGAAGGGAAGTAGCAGTTAATCTCTGTTGACATACTTATGTATTGTATCCTTGGTACATTAGCTGCCTGCCACTGCTAGGCAAGACAAAAGTTCATTGTTCAGGAAACCAGACATCTTTGGGATCGTAACCATGGCCACTTGACCAGCTCTGCAGAAGAAGGAAAAAGGATCATTGCAGTGTGGTCACGCTGGGTGGTTTGTTTCCACAGTGTTACCATCCGTAACATTTCTACTCCAACCTAGCCTCTGAATTCCCCTGGAGAATTTAAACAGTTGCTACTCTTTCAGTAACAACACACTGAGGCAACGATTTTGAGGCAAGATCACTCCCTCACCACCAGACTCTGGAAAAGGGGACAGTTTCTATGACTAGTGAAAGCATGTCTGTGACTAAGCAATAACACTTGGGAGAACTACGTTTGGTCTTTTATCTTCACTCTCTTCATGTCTTGGGGACAAATGACTTGTCTTTCTCTTCCTAGGAGGTTAATGTATCTTCCTCCTCTTCCAGGGTCCTGTTGGCGTTTTTGTGAACTTCTTTGTAATTAGTTTGTGATGTTTTTCGGGATGAGAAGTAGAGCCAGAAAAATTGTGTTCACTGTAAACTGAAGATTTGATTGCAGCCTTTGTCACTGCGATTATCTGCATTTGGTCTAAGAAAATGAAGCTATTTGTGCCTATCATCTTCTCAGCTCTAACCAGTCATGCCTAGCTATTTCCACCGAAATCACTCACACCTGTCCTTCAACATAGCTGAGGTCTCCACATTTTCCTGGCATGGTGTTGAGGTGCAGATTCCCCGTTACTCTTTTCAGAGCCATCTATGAATGCTGTGCAGCTTGCCATGCTACTTCATTGACAGTACTTGGTTAGTGAAATTCATAGTGCGTTCCCCAAGAAGGAACACCTTTCCATTGGTTTTCTGGTTTTGACGCTGAAATAAGTAGAGAGGAAAGAGTGTGACAGTTTGCCTGCAAACCAGTGGAAACAGCGAATCCAGGAGCCCCCTCCAATACACTGATGACCATATCACTGGTATCTCACTGTAGTCATATCATTTGGTTTCTTTCCATTCATTTCCATTACTGCTTTTCCCCACAAATCCCAGGATTGCTGGCAAGAGTCACATTGAGACAGTCATGGCTCTCTGTAACATCTACTAAGGAGAGTCCAACACTTCACTAGTGCTCCAACTTCCTCCTCCTGTGATCTCTTCACATCTACAATTGTAATTAGAGTTATATTGCATGGAGCTAATGCAAATCAGTGTTACAGTAAAAATACAGGGTATTTTTCCCCCTTTCTGCCTATAGCCAGTTATGTCTGTGACCTAGAGCAATGAGGCATCTTAGAAAACTATCATACACTTGAGAAGTATATGACTGTTAATATCTTAACATGTGTCTTCACTTGCACATATTATTTCAACTTTTGAAACATCTACACCAAGCCAGCAGGAACAAAAATATAATCCCATCCTTTCATTATATAATGGCCTATATTCTCTTTTTCGCATGTTGACATGTGCCTAAAGCCTTTGAGATGAAATGTTTCTTTTAATACCCATCTCTGCTGGGAGCTCTTTATCTGCTATAAAAAAAAAAAAAAAAAAAAAAAAAAAAAAAAAAAAAAGCCAACAACAAAAAAACCCCACCACCCCAAAAAAACAGAAATGATCACTATCAGGAAGATTAGGTCCTTTTAGTTGAGGAAAACATGGCATTTCTCACATTTCTGTGCAAGATATAGAAACAATCTGCACAGCGAGAGACAAAGATTAGAGTCAAAGATTAGCCAGAAGGGAAGTAGATTAAAAAGAGGTTTTAGATAAGAAAGGTATTCAATACACAACATGCGATCACACACAGAGATACATACACAGGGATGAGGCAGCAGATGTGATTCCATTGTTTATTATGCAAGTATTCTTCCCCAAAGATGTGATGGCATGCATTTTAAATCAAAGGACATTGAAAGAAAGAATGTATTTGCAGCCACAGATAAAGGCAACAATGCTGCACATTAGAACAAAAGCAGATGGGACACATCTGTGTCTCTGAGGATTAAGTGACACGTGACAGTGACATGCTATACATCCTTAGATATCTGCATAATACACAAAATAAGGTGAGTGGTTTTTTATAGATACTGAACAATTAGAACATGCCACAATTTTTAAGTGCTGTTGCCATTCCAATTCTTTGTGCCAAGGAAGCCTTGTAGCTCAGGGAACAAAAAGCAGAGCAGGAAAAAAAACCAGTCAAACCCAGACATGACAGCACAATGCCTAGAAAAGGAGGGAGCATCTGGTCTTCCTGGGAATGGCATATGGGTAGTTTGATAGTCTGGCCAGAGCATGGCAATTTTGACAGCCATTTCTAACAGACAACTTTGAGCAGCACCAAAAACTTTTCATCCCAACTTGTCAGATAATTTTACTATGGTGGCACAGTGGGGGTGATGCACAGAGGATTCCTGCTGGACAGAAAAAGTGGAAAAGTTCATTGTCAGCCTGCAGCTGTATGCCTAGAGCCCTATGTCTCCTCAAAACTGTAAAGAACAAATCACTGCAACCAGTGAAACAATATAAAGCATTACCCTCAACTCCCCACTGATTTTTTTCTTCTTTTTTCTTTTTGTCTTTTTCTTTTTCTTTTTCCTTTTCTTTTTCTTTTTCTTTTTCTTTTTCTTTTTCTTTTTCTTTTTCTTTTTCTTTTTCTTTTTCTTTTTCTTTTTCTTTTTCTTTTTCTTTTTCTTTTCCTTTTCCTTTTCCTTTTCCTTTTCCTTTTCCTTTTCCTTTTCCTTTTCCTTTTCCTTTTCCTTTTCCTTTTCCTTTTCCTTTTCCTTTTCCTTTTCCTTTTCCTTTCTCTCCACAAAATCAGGCTTCAACATGGTTGTAACATAGACTGCAAAGACAGCTTCCTGAAACACACAACACAGGGTTATGGTCAGATCTCTTCAAGTGCCCCTTGGGGCTGGGAGAGGGGAAGCTGTTTTAATGCACCTCTGCAGTGCAGCAGCCCAGCCAACTTTCAGAGATCTGTGAAGGCACTTTTCCTGAGTGCCTCAATACACATGCTGAGGCAGAATATTTAAAAGGGATGTTAAAGGCAGATATTACATAAGTACTCAAGAGCAATAATGTACACTGTCATTCTTCCCTAAAGCACAGGAACATGATGGGGTCATGGAGACATGAGTGAAAGAACAGCGAAACTGTTCAAAACAAAACCTCTTTCTGTAGAACAATGTATAGTGTTTTTCAGTGGTTTCCTTTTCACAGAAAGTTCCTACAAGGGAGTCAGAGTCTGCAGAGGCACTGGAAGGTTACTAAGGCTGTAACTGAGAACCTACATCACTACTTTGCAGAGAAGCTTATTTAAGGATGTGAAGGAGAGAAAATGTGGCCAGAACTTTTCTTTGCTGACAACGAAGGCCTACTGCAGCAGTGTTTTCACCATCTGCTCCTCTGGATCCTCATGAAAATGTAATGTATCATACAAGAGCAGAAAGGGCCCATGAAGGCTAATTGTATAACTTAGCAAAATAAACAAGAAGACTCTTCCTCCTTGTTTACTAGGGATTGCCATGCTGGAAAGCTACATATCTCCCTTAGGCAGTAAACTGAAGACAACACTAATAAAACTTGTAAAATGTTTATAAACTGAACATTATTAGCTTAGAAAGTATGGCTGCTATGTTGGAGAGCAGCTTGTTCCACAATTGCAAGGTTTGTTGGGCACAGTACGAATCAAGGGAATGCAAAAACTGGTTTTTACAGGGTCAGTTTTTTTCACATCGTCAAAAAGATAATAATTGTAACTTCTGTGAGAGAAGTCCTGATCTTCATGTGCAGAGCTCTTTAACTCAAGAGTTAAAAAAACTCACACACAGAAGCAGAGAGCTGCAGTGATTAAAAAATACTTCAGTCTAAAGTGATAATGATTTAGAGTGCAGATTCCCTGCCAGGGACTGGATTTTTATAGTTCAGGGAATACGCACTCATGCTGATAGGGCTGGGTTACTATGGGTTACTCAGGTTCCCTGAGGGAACCTGCAGCCCATCACCCTCTGTTGGATGCAGCTCTTAGAGCTCAGCCTGCCACTGGCCAGGATACCATTTTGGGGGACCAGATCTAGACAGTATNGTATTCACCTGCATAGGGGAAGAGTCTCAAGCCATACCCATCCACAGTTGTTGTGGCAAGCAAACCTGGTCACACAAGTTAGAGGAAGTCTCTACACACCCTGTCCAAAGCTGGGGAAATGAGGAGTCTTTCAATTTAAGCACAGACTAAAATTCATCCAGTCTTTAATATGATCATGTAATTGCCTGACAGTATGTTGAGGCTGTTCCAAGTGGAAGCTGAGTTAAGCATATATGAAAAATTCAGTGTCATTTTATATACCTGTTAAACACTCTAGCCTTCATACCATCACTTCATCAGGTGTTAACAAAATGTGCTGCCAAAGTTCCCTTGCCTTTTTGGCAAGTAACCTGAAATCCAGAAAGACTGCTACACAAAACTGAAGAGGGTATGAGGAAAGCTTGTTACTGTTTCCTGGTTACAGAAAAGGCCCTGATACCTCAGCTCCAAGAAATAAGAATATCTGTGAATTATGGCGTGTAAAAACACACCGAGTCCAAGTAATGCCAGTGCTGACTTACAGCAGCCAGTCTTTGGGAAATAAGAACAAGCAAATAAAAGCACTCTATGTCCAGAAAGCTGTCCAGTGACAACTAAATTTCCACTGACTAAGGGTCACCAAGTCAGGAGGATATTTACTCAGAGCCCCAAAGTCAGTTCAGTAGTTTCTGAGTGTTAGTAATGAGTTAGAATGTCAGCAGTTAATTTTTTTTTAATAGGTCATCAGTCACATATGCATATATGTGTCTGGCACACTCATGTACAGAATTTTGTGGATTATTTTTGGGAAGTTCTTTCAAATTCCAAAGCTAATTAAGACGGGTTTTTTAAAAAAACAAACAAACAATGGGGACAGTGTGACCAGCCCAAATAACACATGCCTTCTTTCTTTTCCCTAGCCTCACAGCAGGGTGAAAGCCAGAGACGCTTGTATAGAGAACTGCTGAGAAACTACAATCGTCTTGAGCGACCAGTAGTGAATGATTCCCAACCCCTGGTAGTTGAGCTCCAGCTTTCTTTGCTGCAGATAATTGATGTGGTAAGTTACTTGCTATTCTGTTCTCTACAGCACCCATTAAGTGTAACAAATCTGACATCCTTTGTAGGGACCATGCTTTTGCTCTTAATCAGGCTATTAGATATGAAAGCAGACTGTCTTCAGCTAAGCATCTTTCCTAAATGCTGGAGTACATGCTTTGACACTTTGGAGGAGCAAATATCTGCCTAAAAGGACATCCACCTCCATCTCTGATACAACATGAGCTTCAAGGAGATTAATTATATAGTTCTAATTTATAGAAGCCATGTGCTGCTACAAATTATTAATAATACATTCTGTTCAGATTGGGATGCAATAACTGAAGACCATGTACACAAGTGACCATCACTGCACTTACACTTTTTCGTTAGACATTATAATGGCATTAGCCTCATCTCCCATCTTGTCTTTACCATGCACTGGAATTTGAAGGACCTTGCCCTGAGATTAAGTTAGAAATTATATAACACCAAATCTTGGAGGCACAGCCCTCTAATTGTCTTGACTGCAACACACTTTTTCAGAATTGAAGATTCAACCCATGAAAAATTTTAACATACTAATCCAAAACCCTCTTACATCATGAAGGACTCTGTATGATAAACCATGATATACGGAGAGAATTTCTTTCATCTACATGGAAAAAACAAGCCAGAAGAATTATGACTACCTTCACCCTGTTAACACAGCAAACAGCAGGAACATGAAAATGTAGCCACCAGCATCACGCAGAATAAGTGGCAGGTTCAGGCAGTTGTAGTGCACCTGGAGGCAGGCAGCAGCATGCTCCAGCCCTTCTTTCTGAAATGATATTTTCTTGCAGTAATTTGAAGGCTGTGGGTTGTGAAAGAGACTTTTTAGCCTTAGGACTATGGATGTACATTTTCAAAGTAATCATTAGTCATGATGAGTTATGTAAAACCTTTTATCAGTTGCATTTCACGTTCATGTGTGAAACCAGTACTTTCAGCATTTCTTCAAACATTTTTTATATATTATGTCAATGTCTATTATAACACATTTAATTTCACTCTTCCCATTCGGTTGTCCACAACTTCTCCAGGGAACCTGTTCCAGTATCTCACCACTCTCACAGTAAAGAATTTCTTCCTCATACCTGGTCCAAATTCCTCCAACCTAAACTTCTTTCAGTCTGAAACTATTACCCCTCATCCTATCAGTACACGCTCTTGTAAAGAGAAGCCCTTCAGCTTTCTTTTAGGCCCTCCTTTAGGTACTAGAAAAGGGTATAAGGTCTCCCTGGAGCCTTCTGCTCTTCAGGATGAAATGCTTAAACTCTATCAGCCTGTGTTCACAGGATAGATTCTCTAGCCCTCTGAGCATCTTCATGACCCTCCACTGGACTCCCTCAAACAGGTCTATATCCTTTTTATATTGGGAGCTCCAGAGCTGGCTACAGTACTCCAGGTGAAGTCTTGCCAGAGGTGAGCAGAGAGGGAGAATCATCTCCCATGACCTGCTGGCCACACTCCTTTTGGTGCATCCCAGGATACAGTTGCCTTTCTGGGCTATGAGTGCACATTGCCTGCTCATGTTGAGGCAAACACCACAGCCAAGTCCTTCTCTCCAGAGCTCCTTTCAAACCATTCTCTATTTAACCTGTATTTGTGATTAGCAGCACTGCAACCTGCATGCAGAACCTTGCAGTTAGCCTTACTGGTACCTCTCAAGGCTGTCCAAGTCCCTCTGGATGGCATTTTTTCACTGTAGCATGATGACCTCACTGCACAGCTTGATGTCTTGGGCAGACTTGCTGAGAGTGCATTCAGTCTTGCTGGTCCATGTTGCTAACAAAGATGTTGTACCAATATTTGAGAAACACCACTCATCACTGATCACCACTTGGACATTGGTTACAACTTTATGACTGTGGCCATCCAGACAACGTCTTATCCATCAAGTGGTCCATCTCTCCAATCCATGTCTCTCCAATTTAGAGGCAAGGATGTTGTGCAGCATAGTATCAAATGCTGTGGCCTGCTTTTGCAGGTNTATAAGGTCTCCCTGGAGCCTTCTGCTCTTCAGGATGAAATGCTTAAACTCTATCAGCCTGTGTTCACAGGATAGATTCTCTAGCCCTCTGAGCATCTTCATGACCCTCCACTGGACTCCCTCAAACAGGTCTATATCCTTTTTATATTGGGAGCTCCAGAGCTGGCTACAGTACTCCAGGTGAAGTCTTGCCAGAGGTGAGCAGAGAGGGAGAATCATCTCCCATGACCTGCTGGCCACACTCCTTTTGGTGCATCCCAGGATACAGTTGCCTTTCTGGGCTATGAGTGCACATTGCCTGCTCATGTTGAGGCAAACACCACAGCCAAGTCCTTCTCTCCAGAGCTCCTTTCAAACCATTCTCTATTTAACCTGTATTTGTGATTAGCAGCACTGCAACCTGCATGCAGAACCTTGCAGTTAGCCTTACTGGTACCTCTCAAGGCTGTCCAAGTCCCTCTGGATGGCATTTTTTCACTGTAGCATGATGACCTCACTGCACAGCTTGATGTCTTGGGCAGACTTGCTGAGAGTGCATTCAGTCTTGCTGGTCCATGTTGCTAACAAAGATGTTGTACCAATATTTGAGAAACACCACTCATCACTGATCACCACTTGGACATTGGTTACAACTTTATGACTGTGGCCATCCAGACAACGTCTTATCCATCAAGTGGTCCATCTCTCCAATCCATGTCTCTCCAATTTAGAGGCAAGGATGTTGTGCAGCATAGTATCAAATGCTGTGGCCTGCTTTTGCAGGTAGATCATGTCAATTTCTCTTCTTTTATCTACCAACGCTGTCAACCCCATAGTAGAAGGCCATCAAATCTGTCACACGCTGTTTTCTGTGAAGTCATATTGCTCAGTTAAAAAGGGGTTTCCTTGTAAATCCAGGATCAAATATCAAAGGCTCCTGACATATATAGGAAACACACACACCTTCCAGATCTACATTGAACTTCAATGCATCCCTATTTGGCTCTCAGATAGATAACTAAAAGAGGTAGGTTTTCTCCTTCTCTTTCCCTATAGGGTGTAATGCAGACAGGGAAAATCCCTCATCTTCCATAGAAAGGAATTGCCTAACTGTTGCAGCCCTGTAATCTTATTGTTCTAATCCATAGTATTTGGGTTTATGTAGCATTACACCGAAAGACTTTTTAAGGATGACATGTGCAGCTAACAGGTATAAAATAAAACAATTATTAATTGACTAGCAACACAAAATATCACTAGGATTTACTGAGGAGACAGCAGAGGAGTCACTTGGTGGCCAGGAAGACATCATTCAGATGAGAAAGAGATGATCTCTAAGGATTTCTGGGGGACAGTCTCTGTGCTGCCAGCTTCCTTTAATTTCCTAGGTCAGTTACCATAGATAGCTCTTATGACCCATCAAGTGCCAGCTCTGGGTATTTTTTCTCATTTTACAATTTTATTCCTTTACAGGCTGGTGTTTAGCATGTTGAATCCTTCAACAAGCTTAGTTCTGGTTTTGAATTTCATCTTATTATTTTCCTGTGGACTTTTTTACAATTGCTTCAGCAATAGCAGTAGGGAGCCAAAGTGAGTTGCCCTTTCAGAGACTCTCTCTGGAGGTGGGTTGTTGTTTGTACAGAGAGGCACATATTTGCCACTACCTTTTTGGCTGTATTGATCAGTACTGTCTCCAGCTACAGCATCAGAAGCAAGCTTCAGGAGACACCTGTATGTATGGGAAATCATGTTATTTTAACCAACTAGGAAGAAGGAAATCTCACTCTTTTCATAAGCAGTCAGATTGTTCCCAGCCAAATAAGAGTAATTTTCTAATCATTTTTGCTTCTGTTGCTGATGATTTATGATTTATGATTTATGATATATGTGGAAGGTCTGTAGGTTAAAAGTCAGAAAAGAGCCATTATTTTCTGGACCATACAATGTAGTTCAATGGTTTTGTACTGAGCTCACAATCTATTCCAAAAAATATGGGTTTATTGATCCTAACTCTGTTTTTTCTAAAAGAAAAGAAACTCTTCGTTCTGTCTTCAAACTGTATTTTGACTCTCATCTCTTTTTCACTTCTGTTCTTTTTCCTTTCCCCTTTTGTTCAAAGGATGAGAAGAATCAGGTGTTGATCACCAATGCTTGGCTGCAGATGGTGAGTAACCTGGGTCAGTAGAGAAAAAACAACAAACAACATTCTAATTGCAAGCTACTGAATGTCATTTCTTAGCTGAAAAGTATGATTACTGTCTTTTCACTTGTCTGTATTGTAAAACAATGTCAAACATTATAGACAAGCAGGCATTTTCAGTCCTTTGAAATTTGGCTAGTGCTCCTTTTAACTTTGGAAATAAAATGCAGTAAACCCCATTAACCCTTTGGCAGAACTGTTGACCTTTGGAGGGTGAAAACAACTGCATCTACAATTGCAGTGGATGTAGGGATTTAGTAACAAAGTGCACAAAGCTAAGATTCTTCAAGGGACTGAGGTCCTCTCCAAGGCAAATGATGGGGACTTGTTTTGAAGGACCCAGACACGCAGTAAGACTGGGCAGCCTTCATTCATGTCTTCTGGAAAATCCCCACATGTGTCTGAATGAGAGCCAGGGATGACACTGCAGAAGTCAGGGCACAAAGTTCCCTGGCACATGCCCCCGAACACAGAAGTGATATAGCCACACTGGATAACAGTGGGGACTACTGAAGCTGGGTTGTGGGATTGTCAGGGATAGCAAGAAGTCCTATGCTGTATTGCTACTGTCAGTGCCCAGGCATGTTACTGGGAACATTGCCTTTCCTCATGCTTTACAAAGGTCATCCATAAACACTCCTCTCTTTTCTACCACGAGCTTCAGTTGAGGCGTGACCTGCAACTAGTCATGCAGGATAAGTAATACTTATCTTCACTGAGGGCTTTTGGGGAAGGAATCTCCTAGCAGGTCTGCTGAGAAATATGGTCTGTCCAGAGAAGAGCAATAAATCTGGTGAGGGGTCTGGAGAGTAAACCTTATGAGGAGAGGCTGAGGGAGCTGGACTAATTCAGCACAGAGAAAAGGAGGTTGAGGGGAGACCTTATTGCTCCCCGTAACTATCTGAAAAGAGGTTGTAGAGTGGAGGGGGTCGGTCTCTTCTCTCAAGTCACAGATGTGACTGATGAGTCACAGATGAGAAGAGAAAATGCCTTCAAGTTGTTCCAGAAGAGGTTCAAATTGGAAATCAGGAAAGTTTTACTCTGCATGGGTTATTAAGCATTGGAATGGGCTATCCGGGGAAGTGGTTGAGGCACTATCACTAGAATTTTTTTAAACACAGGTTGAAATAGTCATGTGGTTTAGTTGATGTTTTTTATCAGTTAGGTTGATGGTTAGACTAGATGATCTCAAAGGTCCTTTCCAAGCTGAACAAATGTTCTTAGTGGCTTGTGCTCTGTCCAGTTGCAGCTCTGGAGGGAAAAGCCTCTGGGAAACTTCAAGGATTGACCTAAATTTGCTATGACTCTCAGCAGCCAAACAGTGTCTCATGTTAATGCTGCCAAATGAACAGGCTGCTCCTTCCACAGCTACTTGCTGGGACTTGCAGCAGAAATTTTTTGTTTACTATTGCGAAAATCTAATGCAGACAAACCTATAGACCTATAGAAGATTGTTAGGAGAGAGCCTATGATTCTCCCTTTCAGAGGTGTTTTTCAGTAATAACATTGATAGCTGCTTCCCTTGCTGCCCTCCGATGAGAAAGTCACAATGTTCACCACAACCTTTCTTGAATTAACTGTTTGTGTTAGGGTGGAGGAGAGGGGATGAGAAATAACCTCTTGGGATACAAAATTCATTTGCTTATCTTTCTGAGCAAGATAGATATTAAAATAACCGTCAACAATTGTAACACATTAAATTATTTCCACAAAAAAGGGAAGCTCAGGCTGTGATCCATGTACCACTGGTGACACCCACGTCATTCCAACCACCTCAGTTTACAACAACTGTGCCTCATGGAGGTGCTTACTGCCAGTGTTTTTGCCAGCCCACCAGAAAAGGTTTGGGATGCTTGGCTTCAGGTGTAGAGTTTAAACATTAAATTGAAATCTGTTTTACAGCATTGTGTCATTGCTCTGTGTATTCTTCCATATATATAACCACCTTTCTTAAGAATTAAATCTAGCCATTATACTATTATCATACTAATGCTATTCCTACTAGCAAAATCCATTTTCTTCCCATAGTGTTCCAGACAAATTAGAAGTGTCTATTAATATGTGCGTATTATAAATGTGTCTATTTACCAACAGTCCTGGGTTGACGTTTACCTGTCTTGGGATCAGTATGAATATTCAGGAGTGCAGAACTTGCGATTTCCAGCTGACCAGATTTGGGTACCAGACATTCTTCTGTATAACAGGTAAGAGAGATGCACAGCAGTTGGTGGAAGCCTAGAACTAGAGAATTAAATGCTGGAAATCAACCAGGCTTCACTTATATTCTGGGGCTTCTTGTGGGGATTCATTTCTTAATCTTGAAACAGTCAAAAAAAAGCAAATAAGGACCAGCTAATACATTTTTCTAATACCCAATCCAAGTCTTCCTTGTTGTAACTCTGAAGATATCATCTTTACCTTTTACTAGTGAATGCAGAGAAAACTGTCCATATCTTCTTATAAGTACTATGGTTTTCCATGAAAAGTATTATCACATCTCTGCTATAGCTTTCCTACTTGGAGTAAACAAATGAGTTTTCTTCTCACTTGATCACACATATTTTATAATTCTCCCTATTATTTTTCTTCCCTTCTGAACACTCTCAGATCTGTTTTTCTTCCTCCAGAGCTGAATCCAGCTCTTTAGCGAGCACAACTGCAGTGTTGAATGGAATTAATCTCTCCAGACATGTTTTCCAGGACTGGTTTTCTCTGCCTATTTTAATTTTTGATAAATCACAAGCCTCAGATATTGTACTTCAGCAACTGCTATCTCACTAGTTTTTCACTAATCTGACTTTCTTTGAGTTGTAAGGGTAATGCTTTCAATAATAAATACTGAATTTCATTCTGTTCGTTTCCCCTGTTCACTTTGACCCATTTTTCTTGCTAAACCTTCACTACAAGATATCTGAAGAAGGCTTGGAGTGATCTGGATTGCTTTAGAGATCTTTATTTCAGCTTTTACTCTTTAAAGTGTCTGGTCCTTTCCAGTCTCTAAAAAGAAGCCTGGACTATATAATGGTAGTTTGTCTATAATAACATGATGTGGCAAAGGCTTTCTGAAGTTCAGATATATTAACTGCCTCCTCTTACACAGTCAGTAAGGAAATTAAACTGATTTGCCCTTGACAAAACTGTGCCAGTTGTTTTCACTCCATTTTCTTTTCAGTTAGGGTGATTTGTCTGCAATTTCACCTTTTCAAAAAGAATAACAGAATTCTCTTTGATCTTACCTAATTCAGTGAGCCCTTCCCTGTTATCCTCAAGGTCTCACAGACAGTTGTTAATGCTTCAGAGGGTATTTTGTCCAGTCCCATCATTCTCAGGAGTAAATTTCTACAGCCCTGTCCCAGCCCCTGCCTCTTGGTGCCCTCTTGATGCTCTTAGATGAGTGTCCCACAGGACCTAAAGTGTTTACTTTGAGAAAAATTACTTTGAGCCACCTTGATTTACACTCTGACCTGCCTGATTGTGGCAGCAGTGTTGGAAAAACACTAGTGTGTGTGTGGCTAGTGTGACACTTCTGCTCCTTTCTCTTCTGCCTTTGCTCTGAAACATCTAGCAGCTCTGCCTCTCAATTCTTTGAGAACATTGCTGCATGCCTCAGTGCAGACCAAGAGTGTCTATGAGAAGTTGAAACTCTGATCAATAGACAATTAATTCAAGGGTAGGACCTTAATACAGACATTCTGTGTATTAAATTCAGCTAAAGATTTGTACTGACAGTTACTGCACCTTAACTGAAACATCAGCTTGCATTTTCTGTGTTTTGTTTACACTGTTATAGTGCGGATGAAAGATTTGATGCAACGTTTCACACAAATGTGCTGGTGAATTACTCTGGATCCTGCCAATATATTCCTCCAGGTAGGGAACCAAGAGCATTTCCTTAAGTCAATGCATAGCTTTCAATAAGTACAAGCATTTTTCCTTCATGAATTAAACCAAGGTCCTTAGAAGCATTCTGAGGAAATTTTGCAAGCTGTGTACTTAGGGGACCGATGTACTGAAATAATTTATCTCCATTATTAGTGTTGTTGCACTTCACAAATTAGTAAGTCACTCTCCTGAGCAGTCTGCTTAAATCATTCAGAGGCCCAAATGAGGTCTGAAGCAGAACGCACCCTGGTATTACATTTCATGTCCAATTTAACTAACTCTTGAGATTTGAGACTCGCATGACCATGAGAGACCTTGAAAGCAGCACTCCCTCTACAGTGAAATTGTCCCTGATAGGCTGAGGCTAAAATGCTAGGTAAAAATGCAACTGATGCTGGTCTCAGTCATCCAGAGCCGAGTCTACCTGATTTTTTTGTTATTGCCTAGCAGCCAGGACCTTCCAGAAGATACCCATGGTATTCCCAGAGAGGCTCACTGTGGCAGATAATATAGAGAAAGTTTTTGTGTCATAGCCTCTGGTAGCCTGATGTCAAGAATGTCCACAAGCCCATTGGGGAACAAGTGGGTCTTCCCTGATGGATGTGTCTTTCTTTGATGCTTATCCCTTGTTCTTAAAGAATCACTGTGGTTTCTCTGAGACAGACCCATGGGTAAGATTGCTCTCCAGCAACAAGATACAGGATTAAAACTGGCATGTACCAGAGCAGAGCCTTCTCCAGTGAGGTGCCTTTATGAACAGATCTGGTGTGTCTAAGAGATCTCCTTGTGAACTAAGGAGTCCATGGTGAAGAATAGGTTACTCAAGGAAAAGCTAAAGAGAGAAAAAGTAATAATGGAAATCTGATGTGTAAAGAAAAGGAAATACTTTGTAACAGCAATTAAAGTTCTGTCAAACTATTTTGCAAAATTTTAGAAGCAAAAAGTTGATAATCAGCCTACTGACTAGCAACAAGGGCTCACAGAAGCAGCTAAATTTATTAAGGCACTGGAAGACATGAAAATGTAGAAAGGATGTTTGAAAGATTAATGAAAATTTTATTTCCCATGACTCTGGGAGCCCCCGTCACAAAAAAGTGACAGCTGTCTCTTATTAAGGAATGGAGCCAAACCAAGTACCAGGAGAGACTTGGAAAACATCCTCCATATAGTCCATCCAAAAATGTCCATTATGTGCATTAATGGTTATCAGTCCTCCCAGAATGTAAAAGAATGAATGAACTGACCCAAGCCACACCAAAGAAACTCTGTTTGTGCAGGGACATGGTCTTGCACACATTGTTATGGCACAGTTCCCTCAGGTTTTGCAGCAGCAAATCAAGAACTTAATGCAAAAAAACCCAAAACATGCCCAGTTAGGTGACTCAGGTCTGGGACATTTCCAGCATGCAGAAACAAATGCTGTAAACAGACAGCGTAAGTGCAGCATTTGAAATAATTTTCGAATTAAGCGTAGCTGTTTGTGTTTCCTTCCGACAATGCCTCTGAACTGACCAGCATGCAGAGTGCTGGTGAGTTAAGGTGGAGGCTGCAAAGACAAGGGTCCATAATAGTGAGAAAAATAACCTCTCTGCTTTACCACTGACTGCCAGTGATTCAAGCTGTGCAGATCATCTCCACAGTCCAAGACCTCCATGATGTTAGCTGGCTGTGGAAGTCCCATAGCCAGAGCTTTGGGTGCCAGAAGAAAAGTTTGAAGCACATTCTTGTCTCAGCTAAATAACAAAAAGGGGAAATAATTAGTCTGCAAAAATATACAAGTACCAGTCTACAGAATTGCTTAAAACTTCACATGGTTTTCACACATTCAGAGTGAAATTCATGTCTCAGGTTAAGACTCAGAAGATAAGGGCCAACAACAGTGTAATTTCAAGGGACTGTGAGTCTAATGTATGGCCCGATAAAGATTTTCTTTAAAAGGTCTTGTCTCAGTACTCCTAGCCAACCCTGAATTGACATCTATGTACTCTATGCTCTTGTAAGGCCCTGCAACACTGCCTGTGATCTATTGGGGCTAGCCGGGTGGAGGTGACAGGCTGGGCTGTTCTGGGGTGGCAAGAATGTTCTACCTAAAAGATGTAGTGAAAGCATGAGAAATCTTCATGATTGTTGCAGGAACGGACTTTGTTCCACACATGGCAAAATCCTCCACCTGCACTACTAATTTGGTTACATTAAGTAATGAGCTCATCTTCACTTATCTTCACTTAGTAGTGAAGTAGTATCTCCACTTAGTGGTGAAGATTCCTTGCACTTTCACAACATCCTTTAGGCAGAGCACTCTGGCCACCAAGGAACAGCCCACAGACTTTTGGAGAAGAAGGTTGTTCATAGTCAAATAGTGAAGGGCAGACATGAATTGCATCCTGAAAGTTCCTGACTGTAACTGATTTCTGTTCACAGGCATTTTGAAGAGTACATGTTACATTGATGTCCGCTGGTTCCCCTTTGATGTGCAGAAGTGTGATTTGAAGTTTGGCTCCTGGACTCATAGTGGCTGGTTGATTGACCTACAAATGCTTGAGGCTGATATTTCCAACTACATCTCAAATGGAGAATGGGATTTAGTGGGTAAATAGGCTGCCCTAGAGATTTCTAGTTGTCTTATTTTCAAAAGCAAACCCCAAATATATAGGAAGAAAGCAAACACTCTGAGACATGAAATCATTTACCAGCAGTCCTGGAAAACTGCAGCAGTCCCAGCCAACTGCTGTCTAGCAAATGTGACACCCATCCACAAGGAACGTGAGAAAGATGATCTAGGAAACTGTAGGCCTGTCATTCTGACCTCAAGGCCTGGGAAAGTCATCGAACAGATCACCCTGAGTGCCATCATACAGCACATAAAGGACACCCAGGTGATCAGGCCCAGCCAGCATGGTTTGACAAACCTGATCTCCTATGACAAAGTTACCCATTTGGTAGATAAGGGAAAGGCTGTAGATGTTGTTTACCTAGATTTTAGTGAAGCCTTTGATACAGTGTCCCGCAGCAACCTCCTGGAAAAAACAGCTGTTTTTGAAAAAAACAGGCTTGCACAGGATTACTCTCTTCCAAGTTAAAAGCTGGCTGGAGGGCTGGGCCCAGAGTGGTGGTGAATGGAGTTAAATCCAGTTGTCAGCCGATAATGAGTGGTGTCCCCCAGGGCTTGGTATGGGGGCCCGTCTTCTTTAACATCTTTATCAATTATCTGGGCAATGGGGATCAAGTGATGATGATCCTTCCTTCACTATTCACAAATAGCAGATCCAGCAGTGCTCTCTCCCTAGTCAGGTCCATCACCAGCTGTGTCAGGAAGTTATCCCTGACACAGTCCTGGAACCTTCTAGACTCTTTCCTCTCAGCTCTCTTTTGTGCCCAGCTGATATCTGGTAGATTGAAATGTCCCACCAGGGCAAGGGCAAGCAATCTTAAGACCTCTACCAGCCGCTTATAGAATATTTCATCTACCTCTACACCCTGGTTGGGTGGCCTGTAACAGACTCCCACCACAACATCAATATTTCAATATCAATACTGCTTCTGTGATAGAGTATACAATAAAACAGTCTGTAACTACAACAATTGCACACTACAGTCTTAGACAAGACATTATAGTTTTGCAACACTAGAACACATTAACCCCATTAAGAACATTCAATTCTTAAACAGGCAAACACATAGGGTCTNTATCTATAGGCACTTGACCCTACTACTATTACTGTCAATCACTTCTTGACATTCACAACCCTCCCTAAAATACTGGGCCTCTCCTCCTCTTTTCCTTCCTTGCTTGTCCCTATTGCAGAGTTTGTAGCCATCCATTGCAGTACTCCAGTCATTTGTGTCCTCCCACCACATTTCTGTGATGGCAACATGTTGTTGTCCATGCTATTTGCCTTTATGTAAAAGCACTTCAGCTGGGCTGCTGGTCCCACCACTTTTTTTGGTGTAGGAAGGCCTAAATGAATGAGATGAGAGAAATGAAGCTCTGTCTCACTCAGAAGAACATCAGTGTCGACTAGTTCATAATAACCACAAATGACTGCAGTTCATTATGTCTCTTATCCTTGGTGCTTTGGAAGATACCTTTATCTTATAAAGAGCTTCGCTTGACTTATTTTGAACTCATTTTTCAGGTGCAAGTGAAAAGCAAAGCCATGGAATTTAATAGATCTTAGACCACCCTGAGAAGATCTTGCATAAAGAATATTTCATCTTCTAGTCTGGAAACACAAACCAGGAAATAACTGTCACTGACAAACTACATGCAGTAGTTTTACATTCAGGGAATCTGAGAAATAATACAATATAAAACATTGGCATTCAGTTTAATGAGAAGGTGAAGGACACTGCAGGGAAGTTCTTCTAAGGTCTGTCCATTTCAGAGCGCTCCTGACTTTCCAATGTTGCTTCATTTCTTTAGTAAAGGATGCACATCTGATTAAGAGACTCACCATTCTGTGGTTTACCTGCTTCAGCCCTGAGCAGAGATGGAAAAAACAGGCCCTTATGTAGCTCACACAGCAAAAACATTAACAGTGCAGGCAAGCCATGGCCTTAACCTTTATGGAGGCTTTGCTACACGCTTGCCAGAACATAACAATTGTCACATCTTTCATGTACACACAAATAAAAAGTTTGGAGAGAAATAGTGTTATAAAATATCCTACATTCCATCTCACCTGTGTCTTTTGCTGTGCTGCTGCAGTCCCTGGCACATAACATCTCAATCTACTTGCTGCTGGGTACAACCCTGAAGTAACTATGGCTCTTAACCTTCTGTTTTGTCAGGCTTTAAGCTTGACACCCAGATTTTTCATATGAAAAGGAATGCATGCCCTGTTTTTTTATCCTGACAAAACAAAGCAAATACTTGTAAGAAAATGACAGAGAGATGAATGACTGATGGCACTTGTCACACAAAAATGTGCTGCATAGACAGCAAAAGATCAATAAAACAGCTGGTTTTCACCCTCTCCTGCATTCAGTAAGGGAGAATACATATTTTTCTGGCCACTGCTTGCAAATTTTTCCATCTTAAGGATGGTCAGAGCTTTTTTGAAGTCATTCAAGTGAGTTTTCTTTGCTAAGTCAGGTAAACACACAAGGCAGAAAGAGATGACATCTTGCTCTATTGCCTCAGACATTGATAAAGACAATGATACAATGAGCTATATTGGCTTGTTTAACCTTGTAATGACGTATTTCATTTTTCAAACAACATTAAATTGAGACTTACTGTCCTTTGTCCCCTTTAGTTTATTCATCCATGTGTACATCATTGGCCACAAGTTTTACAAAACTAATTTTAGCCTGGTAACTGATTAGAGATTGTCTTTTCATAAACAATTACCACAGCACACCAAAGCACTCCTCAACAGAGAATGAGTGGCAGAGGTGCCACACACTGGCTTCTGTACAATCATGTCATAGCAAGATAATTCTCATGGGTCCTTCACCTCTTCCTGCCACTCTTATTTCTCTGTCTATAGGTGTCCCAGGAAAGAGGAATGAGATGTACTACGAATGCTGTAAAGAACCATATCCAGATGTAACATACACCATCACCATGCGCCGACGCACACTCTACTACGGCTTGAACCTACTCATTCCCTGCGTTCTCATATCTGGCTTGGCATTGCTTGTTTTCCTTTTGCCAGCTGATTCAGGGGAGAAGATTTCTTTAGGTATGTGCTAAAGAATTAGTTTCTTTCATAAATACCTCCTGCAAGATGGATATTAAGTGGCTCCTGGTGGATAAAGTTTTCCCTGGAGAAGTAATAGATACATTTTTTTAGTTGTAGAAATCTGTGCATGGCATTCCCATATCGTGTGCTAAATATTTAGAAATCACTTTGATTTTACCTCAGGATGAGGTAGAAATTGTTGCTGGCATAGACAGTAGTCATAACGCTGTCATAAATGTATATAAACATACAATTGTCTAGGTTGGAAGGGACCTTTGAGATCATCTAATCCAAACATCAACTTAACTCTGATAGAAAACAACAAACCATCACTAAACTATGTCACTGATCACTATGTCATCCTGTCTTATAAATACCTCTAGGGGTGGTGTGCACCCACTTCCCTGGGCAGTTCATTCCAATGCTTAATAATCCTTTCTGTGTAAAACTTTTTCCTGATATCCAGTCTGAACCTGTCCTACTACAACCTGAAGCTATATCCTTCTGTCCTGTTGCCTGTGACTTGTGAGAAGAGACCGACACCCGCCTCTGTATAATCTCTCTTCAGATAGTTGTATAGAGTGATAAGATCTCCTGTTGGCCTC
>VZRU01020716.1:33793-69012 GCA_013398155.1 Pedionomus torquatus
AAACTTCATTTTATCCAGCAGGAAAGATGTTTCCGTTATTTTAAGAGGAGCAAGGACTTAGGTCTAAGAGAGAAAAGTGAAAAGGCATCAGATAAGATACAGCCAGAAATGCTTTAGCTTTGTTGATGTTGTCTTCTACACTGACAGACAGGAAGTCATGTGTTTGGCTTAGCCACAGATCCGAACAGGTCTATATTAACAGCAAAGACAACAGTGGAGTTAATGATCCTCATTGTCCCCTTCACATTCATCCACCCCCCCAACCCTGCCACTCTGTACCCCACCCATTTTCTCCCTGCAGGTATCACTGTGCTGCTTTCTCTGACTGTATTCATGCTGCTTGTAGCTGAGATCATGCCTGCGACTTCTGACTCAGTCCCACTTATAGGTAAGTTGATTTTTTTCTCTGCTCTCTACTCAGTATCTGATGTTTTCCAAGAGTTGGTCAAAGACTGTTTCAGGAGTGACTCTTTGTTGGAAGAGTTTTGCATGTCAGCAGTGTCAGGGGTAAGTCTGGGATTTACACGTACAAAAAAAAAAAGCCTACGTGATGGATAGAAAAATCTCTAGAAATATCAGATTAACCTGGTAACTGCATTATTGAGGGAACAGAGAATAATAATTTAAAAAAAAAATCGAGGTTTGAGTAATGTCATCAATGTACTGGCATCCGTGCTCAGTCACAGGTTGCATACTGAATGCTCAGCCTTGCTTTGGTTTCATTGAATTTGTTTATAGAGTACTTTCAACTGTACAATGGATGAAGCTGTTTGCACAGAGAATTTTTGAAGGTCTCAGTGCTGCTGGCTGGAGAAATTTCATCTTCATTCTTTCACACCAGCCATCTTTCCTCTCTTTACTGTCTACCCATCTCTTCTCCTCTTTTCTCTACCCCAAGAGCAATTCAAGATACTACAGGAAAATTAAAATGCATCATTAGAGAATTTATAATATATTGTCAAAGCTACAGGACAAATTATTGTCTTGGGAATGTGGGCCAGTCGTTGTTGTATACTCTCTGTTCTTTGTTTCATACCCTGTCTTTTCCCTTAAGTGTCTACAAAAGCTCTTCCAGAACTTGCTCCTTCATTTACCTGGGGACTCATGATAGGTGCAAGTTATGTCTATATAGTTTTGGAGATCTTACTCCATTCCTGTGGCCTTTGAAAAATACCCTTATGACTCCTGCTAACACATATCTGGTCTCAAGTACATGGACAGGTTCAGATCTCGCCATCAATCCCAGACCCCACCCTGATGCACTCTTGGCTCTTTTCCTTGTCCTTGAACTGTGTTTCTACCAAAGAATAACATGAGATGGCAAAAACAAATTATTATGAAATAATGCAATGAAGCCCAAGCTGATATTGATTACCATGTTCCCAAACTGTTCTTCCTTGTTAGTAAAGAGCTAAACCATCCATGAACCACAACTGGCTAGCCTGTCTTGTTCTTGTATCAAGAAGTAATCACTCACATCCTTCAGAAATTTTCTGTATTAATTGTATTAAATTGGGTTGCCTTTTCAACAGACTTCCAGGAGATCCATGTCCTCCGTGGCAACCATGATATATCATACAGAGCCTTTCCTGATTCACATTAAGTCCCACTTCCCATATCCACCTTTTTATTTGCATGGTCTATAATACACTCCCCCTACAGCATTACTCTTGCTGGCCTTTTCACTGAATCTGGCCCACAAGCTCTCCAGCGGATCTCATCCATCCTATGGAAGGATCCAGCAGCCCGTCATACCCAAATGCTTTCTTCACATAGAGGGCAACCAATGTCTTTACGGTCTGTACCCACTGAAGAGCTTTTACCTACACATCAGAACATTCCACTAGTAGGCGATATCCCAGCACATCTTAGCTGTACCAGCAATGTTACTATTTCACGACCACAGAGTTGCACTTGCTCCTGCACTTGTTTCACCATTTCTAATTTCTTTTTGTTCTATCCACCCACCAATATTTTCTTCCACCCTTACCCAGCATTGGTTCATTAATTTGTGTTGTAAATCTCCCACAGTGTTCCTCAGTTAAAGTTCTACTCTTAAATTCTTGGATCACTCCAATTAGGAAGGGAAAAACTGATAACCCATTTGGCTTCCGGAACAAATCAGCCCTTATTCAGCCAGTGCTCAGGGCTTGATTGTGTAATTTTACACGATCTTGAGCTCTGAAAACCGTATGATTATTCTAACACAGTAGTACAGCATGAGATCTCCACAGTTATCTTAGAAGTGTTCCCACATGGGATATTTCAGCTGCTGAACTTGATATACCGGGTCATGATTATAATTTTTCATTATGATCTCTGGTCCAGTTTAAAATTGTCATGAATGAGTGTAAGGAAAAACATGACACTTGGACAACTTGTTGAATTTTTTGAGAATCAGGACAGGTAGCCCCAGAACCTAAAGGAATACAAAAATAGCATGTAAGAAGGATACAAGTACTTTGATATTAAAGTAGAACTTCTCATTGTTGGTTTGTAAAAAAAAAACAAAAAAACAAAACACTGTTTCTTGTCTTCATACATGTCAGGAGTTATGAAAAAGTGTTCCCCCACACTTTAAAAAGTACATTATATTCATAGGATCTGCATATTTTAAAATATGCATATGCATCCACATATAAATATTTTAAAAGGTGCAGAACCTATGTTTATGCATACAATAAACATTAGTGTCTACTATGCTGTACTTCCTACCTTTCTCAGCATTTTGACCTGAGCTTTGACTACTTACACTGCTATGTGGAGTGTCATTTTTGAGGGAAGAAAAAGAAAGATGGTCAAATATGACACCAAGAAAAGAACTGGCTTCTGATGTATGGTGTATTTGCAAAGATATGTGAAAAGCATATCTAGATTAGTCTAAGGTTAGACCATCCTCCTTTCAATTCAACTCATATTTTCAATACATGAACTGCCTCTCAGCCTAAACAGTAACAACGAAGCAAGAAGCTTGCTTTTTTTTCCAACTCTCTGGCTTCCTTCTTTCTGAGTATCTCCTCTACATTCTGTCTGTTCTAAAACTGCCAAGAATAAAAACTCTTAGCCCACATGTAGAACTTCCACATGTTACGCATTCCCATTGCTATGTAGCCTACTGACTGCTGTGTTAATCCAAATTAAAAACAAGCCAACTTCTTTTCTGTAAAGAGGAAGTGACAAAGCTAGACATAGAAAAGAACAGGCTACTCAACAGCTTTGGACACAGTGACACACATGCACATTCTATTTGCATGCCAAGAAACGGTCCATTTACACAGACTGGGTCAATACACCTGGCCTATGTCTCAGCTTTCTTGGGACTTGCATTCACATTAAAAACAAGATACTCCTTGCCCAGAAGCATGTCTGCTCTTTTCCTTCTCTAGAAGATGATCTCTTTTTGGCAGGAAGTCTGGTTTTCAGCAGCAGTTGTGTCTGCACAGCCACTACGTCATGTTGCTCAAAGCCCCATCTAACCTGGTCTTAAGCACCTTGACAACCTATTCCAGTGTCTCACCACCCTCACAATCAAGAATTTCTTCCTAATCTTTATTCTATATCTCACCTCTTCCAATTTAAAGCCATTACCCCTTGTCCGATCACTACACTTCCTGACAAAGAGGCCCTCTCCAGCTCTCCTATAGGCTCCCTTTAGATCCTTAAATGACAGGGACCGAGCTTCTCTGTGAAATCAGATTTGCATTTTCCCCTGCCAACAGGCACGTGGGTTAGGAGTTCATGGGAGTGAAATCTTCAAAATCCTCACTAGAGAAGTCTGTTGGGCTTTAGCCTGGTCCCTAAAATACTGTTGAAAATAGTCTGAAGTCTGGCTGTTGCTTGGAAGGCCAAAGCACTTTTCTTCCTTCACTGTTTGGCTTCTGTGCCACATCTCACAGCATGGCATCCTTTTTCTGTGCTCAGCAATATCAGTGGAGGCCCAGGAATGGAGTCTGCTAATTCAGGGTTATGTGAGGCTGGAGCACAGTGAGTGAGTCCCATACCTCCAAGGAAAGTGTTATCTATGCATATTGTAGCTTGACCCTTTTAGCAGGTAGGCTCCTCTGCTCAAATGGTTTCTAGAGAATGTTAAATCATTGTCATATCAGGGAGGTCCTAGTGGTGAAAAGTCAGAGCAGCACTCATAGCTTTCACAAAGTAAAGCATTCAATTTGTCTCATGCAAACAATAAAGACTGCCAGGAACAGCAATTTCAAGACAGCAAGCTGGAGGAAGATTAAGCCATGCTTTTAGGGAGTATAGAAATCTTCTGCACCAATTCTCCTGAGTCCTGCAGGAGTTCTTTTGCTGGGAGTCTGTAGAGTAAACCCTTGAATAAAAGCTCAGAAAATGGTGAGTCACCACCATTTTGCTTCATGTGCATACCCATTCAAAAAACCCTTGGTTTTTTCCTTGCCTTATAGGTAAATCGTTAGTGAACCCAGGCCCAGATAGTTCTTGGCCTTCCTTAGCTGTGAGTCTGACCCAATGCAGTCTCAAGTACTCAATCAAAGAGTTCCATGGGCAGAAGAGAACAATGGCATTTGTGAACAATGGCTATTAGGTCAATATTGACTTGCCATAAGAAAAGAGACCTTTGTCATATCTCCAACTAGAGCTGTGAAAGATTAAAGTGACAGGTGTGCCTCCCCTCTCACTTTTGTTTCCTGTGGGCTGACAAAAGATCCAGGTCTAGAGTAGGTCTAGGCTGCTGCAGGGTCTCGGGACTTTTGTGGGTTTTCTTGGCTAAGTCTACCTTACAGTTCTCTTTTCAAAGATATGTTGTGACATTACTATCTGACATTGATAGTACTGGGAGGTTGAAATACCATGCCCCATTTCCTCTGACCTTATTTACCAACTGAAAACTACATTGTACCTTGAAGCCCTGCCCTCAAAATGCGTGATGCGTACCCAGTCATCATCTTCACCTGCCTCCAGGTTAAAACATAAAACATCTTTCTTTATGTGTCTACAGGTTCACTATAGTTCCCAATCTATTCCTGAGAGAATTGTTCACACAATTTCCTAGAAGGTCACCATAGCAATTTCCAGAACCTTGTTCCTGGATATAAAACAGAAAAAAATCCTGAGAGTAGTAATTGCTCTGCTAATCATTGTGTGTTGCATCAACTAATACCAAGTTGTTTCCATCTTCAGTCAGGTGATTAATTTTCCAAGGAACTTTGAAACTCCTGGCCAAAGACAGTTTATACGAGCTATTTCAGGCCTGTTGCCATCAAAATGTGTAGAAAATATGGGTTATTTAGAGATTTGTGGTACTACATAAACCAACAATATCAACACTGCTATATTTCTATTATGTGGGGCATGCTCGAATGATATCACCAGTTTCCCTGAAACACAAGTTCCTAGTGTGCTCTACTACTGATTGGCTGTTGATTTGAAAGTGCAACAGAATCCTATGAATTCAATTCACCTCCCCCTTGGGACTACTTTTTTAATCCTTCTGCTTAATTAATTTTGACACAGAAAGTTATGCCCAACTCTAGAAGCACTTGCAGCATTGTTTTCAGGAAGGCCTGAGAACTTCATTATTATGAATAAGCTTTTTGCTACTGAGTCAGAGGCTATCGTTATTAAGAAACAGAGCTGAAACAGAACTTGATTTGGCTCCTGTATTGAATTTTTTACTTTTCAAGCAAGCTGAGGGAGGGAAAGCTGTTGCAGTCTGGGGAAGTACCACATCTTAATATCACACCATCACATCAGCCAACAGTAATTCTTCCTGATACTTTGTCACAGCAGCTTTCAAATTGCATTAGCCCTGTGGGTAATTCCACTTTACACTTCAATGCACCAAACTTAGTCCTCGCATAAAGAACCTGCAATGCCACTTAGGAGACATGGTTTCAAGTCTCAGTTCTGACTTTCAAAATCTTTTATTCCTTCCTGACTGGCAGACCTAAAATTAGCACTTAGCAAAGCTGTAGCACGCTTTCATAGAAACAAAAATAGGTGATCTTGAGGGCTGAGGAAAGATCTGAAAAAATTGTCTTACCACTTCTGAGCAGAAATGGGCAAGGGAGAGGGACTGGTGGCACTTTTGAATGGAAAGTTATCCACTGACCCTGTGAGGATATAATTTCCCTCCAGCAGCTCTGGTCATACTACGGGGTAGCCCAGGATCAATGGTGTTGGTATTCAGTGGGTCTGGTCAGCTCAGATTCTTTCTGTCCTAAAAACAGTCAGGGAGCAAGTCCTTAGTAGGGAGACCTACATTCCTCTTTAGGAACAAAACCCAAGCAGTTTATGCTTTTTACTGTGGAGAGGTAGCTGAGAAGATACACTGAAAACCTCAAAGGCCTGAAATACTCCAGGGAGAGAGAAGAAGATGTTTGGTGTGAAGCAGCACTGTAGAACTTGAGGTATAGCCAAAAAATATTGTTTTCATTTTGCTTGCCTTTTTTTCCCTCCTAACTACGTTCTCTTTTTACCATCAGCTCAATATTTTGCTAGCATCATGGTCATCGTTGGTCTGTCTGTGGTGGTAACAGTTCTGGTTCTCCAGTTTCACCATCATGACCCACAAGCAGGAAAGATGCCCAAATGGGTAAGCAGTTTTTGGTAAATAAATTTTTGAAAGAATAAAATAACCTAGAAACTATTGCAGAGTAGTTTTGGATGAAAGCTGAAGAGTCAGCTACAGAAGAGTCAGTTTGACTGACATGCACGATTGCTGCTGGAGGGAAAGAACAAACATACTAAATTTAGTTTTCTATTAAAAACAGTGTCTGCTACTGGGTTTTCTATTTAAACCTACACTAGGGTTGTTGAGTCAAGGCAGACTTTCTTTGCAAGTGTGAACCCTGTGGGAAACATCTTTGATTTCTTATCCAGCAGACACCAGTACTGGTAACAGATAAACTTTAAAAACACTAAACTGGTCTCTGCTAGATTCCCTCTCAGAAGTTCTCACTGGATTTCATGACAGAGCTGTAACCACCAAAAACAAAAGAAGGAGGTGAAGCCAATTTAGTGCTTGCAAATCTTCCAATTACTAGCTGGGTCCTTGAATTGTCAAAAAGATCAGGAGCCCTCTAGCTATGCTTCTCATACAGTGCTAGTGCAGTTCCAGATGTAGTAGAAAGGCAAAGATATTGAGTTCAGTCTGACAGTGCTGAGGAGACCCTGGACTTCCTTGGCTTTGAAATTTGCCTTCTGCTGAAGGCACAGCCACTCTGTGGAAAACAGTTTTCTCTGCTGCCACTCGATGAATGTGTACCCTCATTTCTCTAAACATCGTTAGCGTAGTGAGGTCAAGAACTAATGTTAGCTGACTTTGAAGATAACTTTCAGTTTAAAAGAACATGGTGAGTTTTTTCTCTTTCCATTTCATAAGAATAGATTTTAGACTAAGCAAAGTATGCTCTATATTTACAAAATAAAAGGAATAAAACCAGAAGCAGATAGTCACAGACTATGTATCCTAGTTTCATATGTCTAGTTGTACAGAGTCCTTCATTAGCTCATTCATTACATCTGTTACAGTAGGCAATTACTGAGACATGATGCTGAATTTCACATGGTTACCAATTTCAGCCTTACTATAGAAAAGCTAATTTAACCTCTCTAAAAATAAACTGAGCACCAATGCAAATTAAAAATAAGTAAATAATCTCCAGTAACAAGTAATCATTCTAGCAAGTATTTTTAAAAATTATCTTATTTTTAAGCTAGCAGAGCATGAGAATGAACCTGCATATAAGCAGGACCTGAGGGCAAAAATCTGGGTAAACATGCTTCGTATGTCTAACACGGGCAGTATATGCAGGGGCATAACAGCCCTCATGGGAAATTTTATTGTTTCATTTACATTTTGAGGAGCCTAAACACAATTGCTCATATTACTTTGACTCACAGGCCTTGCAAGTTAGCTCTTGCTGTCTTGGGTGGAAACACAGAGTACAATAAATTCTCGCTCTTGAGTGCCCTTGCTCAGTTGCCTTTGCTGACAGCTTGAAGAGGCAGTCATTAAAAAAATGCCACCAGGAAGCAATGACTGTGGAAAACATTACCAAAGCACAGATAATAATAAGTGAAAGCTGTAGACCAGGCAAGCTGACAAGACTGAGAGTTTTCAAGAGAAAAATTGCAAATGCCAAGTGCATAAGGAAGAAGATGATCCCATGAAGTGTCCAATAGTCCTCTGCAGTGCATGGGCTTGGCTCAGTTATTACAATACATGGAAGTCTCCTTTATTTTTTCCCCTGTCCACCTACATTGGCTATTTCTTCCAGAGACACCCTGAAGGATTTTTGCTCAGTTAAACCCATGAATCCAAGATAGCCATCTGCAGAAAAGAAATTGCTTATCTGATTTTTTTTTTTTTTTTGCAGTTCCAGTCCCAGCAGATACCTGTGTCATTCACTTACTCTCTCCATTCTCCTTGACCTGATGGAGTCATCAGTTTACTGCAAAGCTTTAACCCTGATCAATTGGATACTGTTACAGGAACGTTCTCACCTCCTGCTTAAATGGAATTAGCAGCATAAATCACAGTTGTGTGAGATCGTCTCCAGACAATAGAAGGTTTAACTGATGGTATTGCCTGAATACCCACTTTATTTACAGATGAGCACCTTCTTCTCCTAGTCTGTCCTTCAAAGACTCTGTGCTTGGTCTTTGGACAAGAAGAAGCATGTTGATGTGCATGCTAATATTTAACCTTTCTGTAGGTGCTCACATCTTCCCTTACTCCACTGCTGAGAACTTTTTAATAAATTTTTGGTAATTTACTAAAGCCAACTATTTCCAAGAAAGTTGTTTGAATCTGAGGTATTCAGTCGGGACTTTGTTGGCTGCTTAGCTGAGTAGTAAGAGATGCTGGCTACTTGACATTTTTGATAATGTCTGCTGTGCTAGCATGGAAAAGAGCACTAAAGAAGACTCAGCCAAGGAGCAGTTTGGTGGTGGATGACATCAGGTGTGGGTTACAGCTCCATCAATCTGCTTCTGCTAGTGATTTAGAATGTTGCATAGGCAACAGGTATGGAGAGAGCAAGCACAAAGAAGGAGTTTTTGCTCTTTGCTGGGCCTAAATAATGTTTGTTAGTTTTCAGGCTTTCCTTATGCTTTAAACTTGGACATGCAGTTTTACACAGGTGTGACGCTCTGTATTTGGAGAGCTTTAATTGGAGACTGTTCCCTCCGGACTAGGTCAGGCAGGTGACTGTGATGGGAACTGGAAGTACAGCTTGCATTGTAGTTAGGGTAGAACCTTAGTGGAGAGGGTCACAGAGGGGTCAGGCTATTCACTTCTGGGGGCAGATATATTTACACCAGACAAAAACAGATATGATTATGCAAGTGAGAATACAGATTCATACCATCATGCCTGGGTTGTTTTCCAATAACTCCTGAACTGTAACTGTCTCCTGAATTAATTGGTATGACGGAACATATTGATGGTTGACTACCTGTGTTTTCAAGGAAACAGAGAGCTAGGAAGTTAAAATAAATTAAAATCTGTGTTTCTGATTTCTGTGTATTTATTTTTCTCTGTGGGAAATGTCTCCCACAGTATATGCTGAGTGAGCATCAAACATCTTTATGTTCAAGATATATCCAAAAAAGGTCATTCTTGGAAAGAAGTTAATTGACAAAAAAGAATATTTGATAGCATACAGCTAGAGAACACAGAAAGCAATCAGCCCTTCTAAAGTGCCATGTTTAAAAAAAAATTTAAAATGTGGAAAACCTACTTTTATTTCTATTATCCTCACTCTCTTTCAGGTCCGTATAATCCTGCTGAATTGGTTTGCTTGGTTTTTACGAATGAAGAAACCAGGAGAAAATATAAATCCACTCTCTTGCAAAGATAGCTATCCTAAACAACTTGAGAGCATAAACAGCATGGACATAAATGTCCTACCTGAACACCAGTCCAGCAACGGCAACACAAGCAATAGCTACCATGCAATGGATAAGCCATGCTACCCTCAAAAGAAAGATCAGAGGAGCAAGAGCAGAAAAATTACTTGCCACTTACCAGAAGATAACGAGGTTGTTCAAAAGAAAACTTTAATGGCTACTCTTCCAGTAATTGTGAAGATACTGGAGGAAGTTCAGTTCATTGCAATGCGCTTCAGAAAACAAGATGAGGGTGAAGAGATATGCAGTGAGTGGAAGTTTGCAGCTGCTGTCATAGATAGATTATGCCTGGTTGCATTTACCCTTTTTGCAATCATTTGCACATTTACAATACTCATGTCTGCTCCAAATTTTATAGAAGCTGTTTCAAAGGATTTTGCATAAGGATTCAAAGTGACTATTGCCAGTAATTTTGCTGGATAGAGTCAAAAGGAGAAGTGTACTTATATGTGGTAAAATACATAGACGGGGATGAAAACAATTTCAGGACATAATTGTTCCTGATGTTAGTGATTGTAGTTACTGAATAGTAAGCATATTATCTGTTATTTATTTCATACACTAGGGTCAGATGTAATTATGTCATTGTCTTTGAAAATTGAGAGAAAGTTTCAAATCTACATTATATTTATTACAACTTATTACACTGGTCAATATATTACTGTGAATTTGTGAACATTTAGATATTGCTAATACTTTAAATGATGATTGGTCACTATAAATTCTACAGACTTTTGTTGTTTTCAGTATATTGAGTTTTATCTTGTTTAGTGTGGCTGTGATATTCACTTCTCAGATTTGAGAGACATACATATCCTCATAGTATTATGATGCTGTATATTGTATTCAAGAAAATAAACTATCATATTAGCTCTTACAGTGTCTGAAAAGTTTTCACAGTAAAGGACAACTAATATTTTTTGTCTGAAAAAGCTCCATGTTTGAATGCAATCTCTAGTGACAGGATAAAAAATAAAGGCTAAGGTTAAAGCACACAAGTCACAATAATTTAGCATCCTAGTGCAAAGCATGATTCCTTACATTCCTTACATTCCTTACAAGTTATTACATCCTAGTGCCTGTCCTTCTTCTGAGTGTAAAATCAATTTCAAACAAACAATTTTTTTGGTTTAATAAATCAGTGGAAGTTAAAAATTCAATTTATAGATTACAATCTTATACCTTTAGATTGCCAGAGCTGGGTTGCCTTTTCTAGAATTGCCTTGAAACTAGATTTGTGTTAGTAGTATGCAGTTTACAGATCCCTACATTGGATTGAGAGTGCTTGCTGCTTAATTTTTCAATTGAAAAAGATAGACCTTTTTAATACCACATTCTCACTTATTATTAATAACAAGTAATAACATTGTTACCACAGAATTTTTAGAATTTCTTAATGTAAAATGACATGGGAAAATGGTAACTGTGCATACAGAACATTGCAACATAAAGTGCAAAAGCATTTAAAATTTTCCTCAGAAATACACTACACTTGGAGTGATTGATGCATTTTGTGCATGAAAGGATTCACAGCCCTATATGGCATAACTGGTTAGTGTCACAGATTATCTGTCAAGGTATTATATAATTCTGAAAGAAAAAAAAATCCCAAATCAATTTCAAAGGGTACATAGTGACAAGACAGTAACCTTTAATATCCTTTACAAAATCCAGGCACTTAGAGAGTGTTATCCATGGTGCTATGGGATTGTGATAAACACCTTGGATTCAGAATAAGAAGATGATTTTCTGCCCTGATTTATTCATCAACATAAAGAACTTAGTCAAAGAATGGTTTGGGTTGGAAGAGACCTTGAAAAATGCCTGATTTTAACAGCATGCTGTGGGTGTGGACTCTTTTCATTGTATCAGGTTTCTCAAAGCCCTGTCCAGCCTGGCCTTGAACGCTTCCAGAAATGCAGTTTCACAACTTCTTTGGGTAGATTTTTCCAGTGTCTCATCACTCTCACAATATTTCTTCCTAATACCTGTATTTTCACTTTCTCACTTTAAAACCATTAGCCCTCATTCTGTTGCTACATTCCATTGATAGAAACAGGGGAATCTGTTCTGAATCTGAATCATCTCACTGCAAACTCTTTTCAGATAGTTTTAGAGAACAGTAAGTTATTCTCTCAGCCTCCTTTTCTCCCAGCTAAACAGACCCCATTATGAGCTGTTCCTCATAAGACTTGTGCTCTAGACTCTGTGAACACTTTCCAGTAGCTCAATGTCTTTCTTGTATTGACAGACTAAAAAGTGAACATAGTATGTGAAGTGTGGCCTCAGCAGTGATGGCAATGATCACTTCCCTAGTACTGCTGGTTACACTATTCCATTATACAAGACTGGATCCTGTTGCCCTCCTAGGCCATCTGGGCAAGATATTGGCTCATATTAGTTACCTGTTGATGAAAGACTCCCAGGTCCATTTCCCCAGACAGCTTTTTAGTCCCTCTTACCCAAACCAGTAGTGCTGCACAGGCTTGTTGTGATGCAGGTGCAGGACCCAGCACTTGATAGTGTTGAACCTCATATTATTGGCCTCGGATAATTGATCCAGCCAGCACAGATCCCTCTGTAGACCATTCCTACCCCTCAAGAAAATTAACAATGTCCTGGTTTCTGGGAGGGACAGGGTTAATTCTCCCCTGGCTCTTGCAGGGAAACAGGTATTCCACCTCACATGAGCCATGCCCAGGAGGTAGCAGGGAGCTGGCTGAAGGGAGGACAGGAAATGTGTGGCAGAGCGGGGTGAGCAAGAGTCTGGTCTGTGGTCGGTGAGCTGTCAGTATTGTAATCTTATTTATATCCTTCTCCATGCATGTTACTGTTACTGTTTTCCTTGTTCTATTTGTTGTTCTTTTAAACAGTTTTTGTCCCAAACCATGAGTGTTGCCTTTTTTTTCCAATTCTCTTCTCACAGGTGTCAGGAGTCCAAGAGAGCATGGCTGCCCTGTGGTTGCTGTCTGAGGCTAAACCACACAACACACTCCTGCCCAAGTTGGTGGCCTGATCACATGATTGTCCTGCTTGTTCCATGTAATGGCATTGAAGATCATCTGCTCTATAACGTGATTGGTTACTGAGGTCAGACTTACAGGCCTGTAGTTCCTGGGGTCCTGCTTACAGCCCTTTTTGTAAGCCCTCCTTACAAGCCCTCACATTTGATTTCCAGTCAACTAGGATCTCCCAGTTTATTGAGGACTGGTACTTAATAATGGAGTGGCTTGATGAACATATCCACCACCTCTCTTGGGTGAATTCTGTCCAGCCCCATAGATCTACATGTGTCTAAGTGCTGTAGCAGATCACTTAACACTTCCCTTTAAATAAAGGGAGCTTCATTCCACTCCCCATCACTGTCTTCTTGTCAGGCTGACTACTCAGGGAGCAACTGGTTCTACTGCTAAAGACTAAGAAAAAGAAGACATTACATAACTTAGCCTCTTCCTCACCTTGGTGTTGTTGTCCCCCATGCCTGGTAATGAAGTATGGACTTAGTAGTCCTGTTATTGATGATGTATTTATAGAAATATTTTTTATTGTCCTTAATGGCAGAAACCAGATTAAGTTATAGTTGGCATTTGCCCTTTTATTTTCCTCCTTTCATAGCCTCACAGCAAGTTTTAATTTCTCACAAGTACCCTGCAACCATCTCTCTCTGTTCAGCCAGGGTGGTCTTTTCCCCTGAAGGCTCACCTTTCAGCACATGGGAAGGGCCTGCTCCTGCACCACTAAGATATACTTCTTGAAGAATATCCAGCCTTCCTGGACTTCTTTGATCTTCAGGACTGCTTAGCAAGGGACTCTGTCAGCCAGGCTCCTGAACAGACCATAGTTTGCCCTCCAGAATTCCAAAGTAGCACTTCTGCTGATCTTTCTTCTCCAAGAATGAGAAACTATCATTTCATTATTGCTATGCACAGAATGGCATCCAACTGTTACTTCCTTCTGAAGCCCTTCCCTTGGACAAGTCTAATGGGCACAGAGCTGTGTCAGGTAGCTATGCTCAACACACTCCAGGAACCTCCTAGACCTTTCTCTCTCAGTTGTGTTGTATTTCCAGCTGATAAGTTGAAATCCCCCATGAGGACAAGGGATAGTAGTCACAAGATTTGTCCCAGTTGCTTATATACCACATTATCTGCCTCTTATCTTGGTTGGGTGGTCTGTAACAGACTGCCATCATGATATCAATCATGGAAATGGACTTGCTTCATTCCCCAGCTTCTTACCCATAAACATTCAACCTCAGTGCCATCATAATTAAGTTCTAGACATTCATAATACTCCCTAACCTACAGGGCTATCTCCCTGCCTCTCCTTCCTTGCCTAGCTTCTCTGGAGAGTTTATAGTGTCCAACACTACAGTTGGGTATGTAATCCCACCATCTCTCTGTGGTGGCGACTATATTATAGGTTTCCTGCACAGTGGCTTTTGAGGTAGTTGTTGCCTATGCCGTGTGCTTTAGTGTATAAGCACTTCAGCTGGGCTATTCTCCCACTTACCTGACCCAGGAACACCCTTACATTCTAAGCCATCAGTAGTCCACACACATCTGCTGCTTCATCCAATACATTAACTCTCTTATCAAGAACTCTCTGATGTACTCTGAAATTTCTCCTTGGCATCAAGTCTCTTTCTATTGAGTTTACAGCTAAAGATTATGGCAGGTACATTACATAGGAGTACTCTCCTGCATATTGAACCATGTAAGAACTGGGATAATCTACTCAAAATTTAGTGGTGGTTTGTTTTGCTCACAAGACATTGCACCCATCAAGGCAGTGACAAACTCCTTTGGCTATCATAAGTTACTCATTACCAAGCTCAAAACCAATATCACATGTAAACTTTCCAAAGAGCAAAAGTTAATGATTCCTGATCCCCCTCTCTGGTGATTTTGAGGACCTGCCTGGATGCAGTCCTGAGTAAGGTGTTCTAGACTTTAGCAGGGTCTATGGACAAGATGATCTTTAGCAGTCCCTTCCAACTCTTTCAGTTGATTGTGTGATTCCGTGAATTGTTCCACTGACTGGCCTGAATCCAGCACTAAAATTATTACCATAAGTGCCTGCTCTGATCCCAGAGGTCAATTCTCTCTTCCCATACACTTGCTGGACCCACCAAAGAGTAGCTTCTGGAAAACAGAAGAGGTGGGAAGAGCTCAGCTAGAGAAGGGGAGTTGGACCTAAGTTATTCACATTTTCCATGCACTTCAATTTTGTAAGAACAGGTTTCTCAAATGCAGTGGGGCTTCTCAAGGAAACTGCTGAAATCTTCAAAGGAGGTGCTTAAGGAGCTGAATTTATGATGTATTGAAAGTCTCTTCTGATGCTTTTCCGAGTTGTGATGTGTTGCTGACTACATTCCATGTGCCTTGAACAAGAAATCAATTCTCTGGTTTATTTCACTCACCTTCTGTCTGGCCAGATAGAGTGTTTATAGTATTGTTCAGCATGAAGAGCTTAGAAAGGGACAGTCATCAATATAATTTGTCTCAGTAGTATCATTATAATTGCCATTCTTAATGTTGATTACTGCTTAGAACTCTTATTTCTTGGGGTATTTGAATTGTTATTCCCAAATGTTTATGCTGTGTTGGAATTATTTATACTTAGCAAAAGAACACCTAAAAAAAAAAAAGGTCTGCTTTGATCAATGGTATATGCTTTATATGCAGAAGTAAGAACACCTTTCTCAACATGCTCAAGTGGGTTTACCCAATGGATTTAGAATAGAAATTTAAAGAATTAAAAATTTTGTAGAAACTGACAAATAAATTATAAAAATATGATTTACTGATCAGGTTATTTAGAATTATATGGAAATCGTTAGCATACATATATTTAAAATCTCATGAGTTGCCATGACTGAAAACACAGCAGCAGTCAGAAAAAAACCCAATCAAAATTAGTTTCTTATGGATTAGCTACCTACAGTCAATCTGAAAAGCTTTCAAATAAGCAGTTTTAGGAAGAATGCAGATTCCATCTTTTATTCCAATGAGAAGAAGCAAGGATAAAAAGAGATCAAATGACATACCCAGGAGATCTGTGGCACAATCAAAAATTGTACAAAATCACTACAGTATCTGAAAACCTTAAGCATAAACATTTTTTCCTTCTTGTTTATTCATCCATTGCTTTTTAATGAAAGGCTTAAACTTCCTTATCTTTTCTAAGCTTTCTACATTATAATACTGTGTTAGTTCAATGGCTATGAATGTTCTTGTTAAGCAGATTTTAGAGGATTACTGGGAAAAAAAAACTGAATAAAATTACTGTTGAGAAATTGAATTTGAACAGAGTCTTAGAACTGTATTAAAGTATGCCTTTGTGAAATCAGGAACTATAATATTTATTGATTTATACAAATCGATGGAGAATACATATGAAATGTAACATACAGCGTATAAACAATAATTGCTTCATTAAAACATGTATTGATAGAAAATAGGTTGCAGAGAACATCCAAGAATATTGTTAATTGAGAGACCAGATCTAAGAAGTAGTACAAACATTCCTCCTTATTATCTCTGCTTAACAAACTGTGATTCTTAAATCAAATTTATACTTTAAGCAACATAATTAGTTTAAAAATGGATTAGTTTAACATTTAACATAATTAGTTTAAAAATGGATTTAAGAGGAGCATACAAACCTGAAACACTAAATTAGCATTGCGATGCACTCTGAGGATTTCTGGATGAATAGTCAAGAGCATTTCAATGTTTTATTTGACAGACTGGAAAGAGACATCTACACGAACAAAATACAGACCTATTGCAGAAATATGTATAATTGTTGAAATATATTCTTGTGTCTAAAAAAGGTAAAAGTGAAGTATCAAGCTATACATATAGCACGCTATTAATATAAACCAAGGATTGATTAACAATCTTTGAAGATACAAATAATTCACCATAAGAAATGTAGTAAGACACTTACATATGGATGGCAAACTTTTTCATTGGTAGTGACAGAGATATATCAGCTTTTGACATCTGCAAATTAACGTAAACATTATTTAAAAAAATAAATTAAAAAGTTTCACATTCATGTAGCAGCTCCACTCTACATATTAGGGTCCCATTATTCAGCAGTCAGCAGAATGAATGCACCAAATGAATGTAATATTTATAGTTGTGCTAAATTCAACAGAAACTATATGGATTGATACTTTAGGATCCATACAGCCTAATCTTATGTTAGCTCTTTCCTGACTTTCAGATCAGATACACTCTGAATACTGAAAACTGTCTATGAAAACCATCATATCTACTGCATACTCTTTTGAGTTTTCTGTAGCAGGTAGTAGACTACAGCCTGAACTAGAGGGTTTCATCCCATTTCCCACTGCAGCTGTCATCCTAGAATATCTACCTTGACCATGGAGAATAATAGTTTGTCACTTAAAAAAGAATATAGCTATGCTTTGCAAGACTTCACAGAAGAATATAGCTATGCTTTAATGACTTCACAGAAGGTAATTCTGTGTTACCTTGTGGTATTCCTTTTTCATCTGTAGTTTCATCTTTTTTTTTTTTTTTTCCTTGAATTAGTAGCTTTTCTATATTTCAGGTTCTGGAAATTAACAAAAAGAGCAGAAGATAGAGTTGACGCATGAATGTAAGCATCTCATTGAAATCCTGGGATAATGCCTAGGAAGAAAAGAGATCCTTTTTTCTCTAGATAAGTTTAGAAGTCAAGCGTACAAAATCCCAAAGTAACATGGTTGTCTAGTTGTGTTTTAAAAGGGACAGATTAAAAAGAAACAAACAAACAAGTAAAGCTAATAGATTTGAACTCAGGAGACAATTTATTCTGCAAAAATATTATTAGAAGAATCATATGCTCGTGCATACATCTTCTCTAGTCTAATACAAAGATTGTCAAAGGCATTATAATGTTAATATCAGTCATCTGTAAATAAGCATTTACTATCTGATGGTGAATGAAAATGATCTTTTGCAATTCATCTTGGGCTACAGTTTGCAAACTTTCTTATGAAGGATGCTTGAAAGTATTTGGTTTCATTTTCAGCAATATAGTAAACCTAATCTTCAGCCTTGCAAAAGAGTTCAGAATAGCATGCCCAGTTTTGTTTTGTAATTCTTATGGGGTATGGGGAAGGTAACTAATATGAAATATGTAAGAGTGGATGCTAATAAAACTTGAAGTGTCATACTCAGGTAATTATATGATAAAGTATTTGTTTTATGGAAAAAAAGCAATTTCAATCTAATGGAAGCACAGTCAAACCACAAGTATTTGATAAATACAAGATGCATACAATGGCATACGGCCAACAAAGTAGATTTAGAGAAAGCACTTTCATATTTCAACAGAAATCCAGAAAATCTATGAGAATAAAAGGTCAATCAGATAAATGTATGCATCATTCTTAATCTTTGAAGCTATATTTTGCTGTTATAGTAAATTCCTCTATGTCATATCCCAGCCTTCTACTATCAAAAATTGCCAAATTTGTTTCTTGTATTTGATACAATTCAAAGTAAAATCTATTATGCACACAGTCAGAATCACAGGTGGTCAAGATTTTATCATAACTAAAATGAAATGAATTTACATTTAAGCAATAAAAAAATATAATTATTCTAGAATATATAAAAAATTGAAGAGAGTATACAGAACTTTGATACTTTGTTGTCACTTTTGAAGCAGAAACCATAATTGGGCATTGAATGATTGTATATGTATTTAGGTATATTTTTTTGAAAACTGTTAACTGTTCTTTCAAATATGAAGTAGTGAACAGCACACATGAACTGGGTAGACGTATATATCTAGACTTACATTATGCAGATAAGTCAACAGTAAATTGTCATGAATTCTTACATGACTAAGATTGTGTACACATGCAATATAGAACTAAGTATTTTAACATAAGGAAGATAAGTTTATAAGGGACTGCAGGGGGTTACAGAAGTGATTTTCCAAATAAGTATAAGGAATTTCTTAAATTTCACTAAAATATTTAGATATTTGATATTGATACACAAAAATGTTTGTCCGGCAGCATGTGCAATGAAAAAGTGTAATTGATAAAATTCTGAATACCCTTGCTTTTTCTCAAGCTGCTGAAAAGTTCCTGTTGGGTCAGAATCTATGTTAGAGAGAAGTACTAGCATGCTGAGGCAGACATGTCTTCATACATAGGTCCCGGTCCAGTATAGGGATTCTCTATGACTTATTTTCCAAGTTTATCATAAATTCAGAAAATGCAGAGGCCACCAGAAAAATACAAATATAGAAAAGCCAGGGAAAAAGAAATGCACAATAGTAGCATATCCACTGCTTCTATACCTGACAAAATCAGATGCATCCTATTTTTTCATCATGATAGAATTAATAAAGATTCCAGAATAAAATGAAAAATCAGTCATCCATTGTACTAATTTGAAATGTTCATATCATATCATTCATTAATTCATATCAGAATCTACTATCTCAGTGTATCCATGAGGAGAAGAAAGACCTCAGTGGAAGTTAGTAATTCTAATAAAATTAGCTTTTCACTGTAAAGGCTTCAAGAAATTGAGATCAGATTCTAGAAGCTGGAACTCTTTAACCACAGTGTTTTGTTACAGAAGAGTAGTCTTTCCAAGTAGTTTCATGAGAGTCACAATTCCCACTAGACATGACTGTAAAATGGCACTGGTAGTATTTCAATGTGCAAAAAGCCCAGTCTTTCCTCCAATCACATTTGCAACTCATATTTTCCCCGTATACCAATGTATGCTTTCCTGGACTCAGGACAGAAAATGGCAAATAGCTTGAAATTATACATGCCTTAGAGAATACCATATCATGCAAAAAATCATAATTGTAGTTCTATATATCAATATTTTTACTCTATACTCTAAAAAACTATTTTCTCCCCTCTTTAAAAATACCAGTGAACCTCAAATATCATATCTCTGAAAATTGTTTTTGATCTGAGTGTACTGCAGTGTACCTTAACCCAAGGCAGTACACACCTGGATGCAGGCTTTTCCAACTTCTTTCTGCCACAGTGTTTCCAGGCACAGTATTAAGCTAGACAGGAGTTTGTGTTCCTCAGAAAAGCCTCCATAAACATCAGAGTATGTTGCCTACAGAGTCTGACTCAGAACTATTACCAAACACCATTCCACATTAACATTCTTTTAAAAAATCTTAATGGTTTCATTAATTAGTAGAAAGAAAAACAGAATAGCTTCAGATGAGCTTATTAAATTAATATTAATTATAGCAGAATCCTGGAGTCATTCACTAGACTACCTGCAACCATTATTCTTACTTGATTTCTTATGTTAGGTTATGGTTCAAACTGAACATCTCACAGATCCTCACAACTTCACACTAGTGACTGACTCACTTTTTCTCTAGAAGAGCAGAATGTTAGATGCCAAATTCATCTACGTCATTCACTAGGGTGGCAAGAGGACAAAAAAATTAACTCATTTTGAGTTGTATGTATGTTTGAGTATGTACCCATTTTTGTTTTGATGGCAATAAATCATAAGCCCACCAGAGAGAAACAAAGGGAACTACTAGGTAAAACAGGAGTACCTGTTCCCTTGCAGACAGCTTTTGTGTGACCTCTGGGAAAATCAATTTTGCCACATGTCGCTTGATATTGTCTTAAATTCATCACCCTCACAGTAAAAATGACCTGATTTTAAAAGAGGATTAATATTAATCAGGCGTAACTATATATGGTGTGAGGAACTTGTAGAATTTCTCTCAGTAAAGATTGCCAGTATCAGTTTAAGCAAAACTGAGAGACCTAGATATCTCCAGACTTACTTTGGAACAGATGTGCACTCCCGGTCTCATTCTCTAAGATTTATTTAGTATCTTGACCTTAAACAGTAAGTGACAACTACATAGGTGTGCTTTGGAAATGAGGTCATCTTTATCAGTCACCTAAAGTAACGCTCAACAGAGAATTTGCATGTGGAATAAAATGAACAGTTTTATATCTTCAATGATTTTTATTAATTTATAATGATATATTTTCAAGTAGAATTAATGCTCTCATGAAAGACAGAACAAAGGAGTTTGATATACATTTCAAGGTAAATTTAAAATAACCATACTAATGCCAGCTCTTGAGTAACATTTTTACTTTTTACTAAAATATTCTGCTTTTTAAGTGTGGAATTTTTATTGCAATTTAAAAGGCTACTATTTTAGGGCATTTTAGGTATTGTCAATGCAAAATACTATTTTGTTAAAAGATATATTAATTTGTTTAAAATATTTCAAATAAAACGGATATGTAGGATCGTCTTGTGGTAGACTTGCAGACTTGCAATTACAAAGTGTATGGCAGATCCTCGAGTGGTGACAGAACATTTCTTATGAGTGGTACTTATTTTCTGTTATGCTACTTCTGCCTCTTGCAACCTGATATAACCTAAAAGTGGCTGGTTTAGCTAAAATATCTTGTAAGGAAGCACTATGTGCAATTCATGTCAATTTTTGAAGGTCTTGGAAAAGAGCTACTTGATTACTCATCTTCATCTCCAATGCTGTGAGTTCTGCTGACCTCCTCCTGCAGCTCCTTCACAAAAACAGGCATCCTGAAGTGAAGAAAAAATTTCTACCAACACCCCAGCCTTAGCAAGAGGCCTCAAAAGCTTGTTGAAGACAGCATGGTGGTGTTGTGCCAAGCTTGTTTGTCTCCTTCCCCTTTCCAGCCTCCTTTCTTGGGCACTCACCAACAGCAACGGGACTGTTTAATTGTATGCTTCATCCAGTTGTAATTTTGTTGGTTCTGTTTAATATGTTTGGTCCTCATAGTTATGTTGTATACAAGGATTTGGTACTTGAGCATGCAAACAATCCAACCACACCAAACATACGAATTAGGAAATAACAAATAGCAGTGCTTTACCATTCACCATTACTGTGAATCTCTAAACACACGAACTATCAATATACTTCAACTTACTATTTATAGCACGGAGGCAAGAGGTGACCATACCACCACTCTAGGAAGGTAAGATGTATTGTCTATAATCATGGGGTAGGGTGTGGCAGTCTGCTCTACTTGTTTGTCTTCCCTTCCCCAGCCCTTTCCCAGCTCCTGCCCAGGTCATGGCCATCAGTGGGGGTTGTTTGCATACCACACTACAAATTTGTTGAAGAATGGTTGTGGGAGCCAGGCCATGGCTCCACTAAAGCACTGTACAAGCAATCCTCCATTTAGGCCTGAGTGGAAAAGTACTGTCAGAAGCGCAAGTCACAGTGAAAAAGGGAAAACAGATGCAAGGTTGCAGCAACCTTGCCAGACTTGTAGACAAGGTAAGAATCTTGCCCGCCAAGAATGAGGAAGAACCCTAGCCCTGAAGCCACAAGAGGACTATGCAAATGTAACCTGTAGTAGTAGTGCAGTAACCAATCACTGTGTGACTAGTAGGCATAATTACTAGAGATTGTATAAAAATACTGAGCAATCCCAATAAAGTTGAAGCTTGCTTTGTCACTCAGATTGAGTCAGATGCATGTCTTCCCTTGCCAAACTCTGACACAAATTAAATCAGGAAGCAAGCAGACTTCTTTTCTTTTTTAATATTGAATAATTGTGGAATATTTTTGTTGTTTTGTTACTGGTTTTGTAGGGAAGGGGTCATGTTGAATGAGCTTTCTGTGGAGCTCCACAAATATGTACCAAAGATAGAACTCTTGTAGGCTGGAATCTGTGAGAACTGTCCTGAAACTGGGACATTTTAAGGTAGCATTTTTGCTGGAGAAGGTGTACCATCAAACCTTTGCAATTTCTTCTAAGAGCCGTTACTATTAAGATCCCAAAAGGATAAGCAGCTTCCTCTAATGAAAAATATATAAACAGCTTCTCTGACAAACAGACTTTCAAACAGAAGATAAAATTCTGCTTATTGTCTAATTTTCAGGATTTTTAGAAGGTCCAGTAATGCCAGTGTTATATATTGTTCAGCTTATTTAGAAAGGGAAAAATGTGTTTGACAAATTGAAACCACATCTGGGCAAAACTCTAATTTTATGTATAAAGACATTTCATAACATGTCAAAGAATAATTTCCCTGCTAAACGTAAAGATCTCTGTCTCATTTTCTTATGAAACCATGCAGCTTCACTTGCTTTTATTTTCCATTGTTTCAGTTTTGTGATACATTTTGAAATAACTGAGTTTATGATACACTCACCTTAAGAAAGTCACAAAATACATTACAATACATTTTGGGATTACAAATCATTTTGCTACAAATCAACATTCAAAGTTAGGTGTTTGTGGGGACATATTTCTATCCCAGTGCAATACACATAAAGTGAGCTGATTTCCCTACTGGTTATTTCAGAGAGCATAGGATGGAAACATAGGATGAAAATATTGCTAGTCTCCATTGTTGATGAGATGGGCCTGAAATGATTGGCTTCTGTGACAACATAACCAGTCCCTTCCTACTACAGAATTACATAGAACATCTACATAAAAAAGATAAGGAATATTTTGTTGGTTAAAATCAGCAAGTGTCATTCTATGGTCTCACAATCTTTAAAATTTTTAGAAGTAGGAAAATAATTTTCAAGTCCTTTCAGGAAGCCTTATTGTCAGTGAATAATTATTGAATAATAAAGAAGCAGAATAAAATAAAAAGTGAGATACTGTGCATGCAGCTATTACTGCATACAGCACATGCAAATGCTTATGGCAGAAAACACAGGAAGAATAACACTAAAAGCAGAAGAAATGAGAGAGATTGTCAAATGACACTACATCAGAAAGTAAATATTTAATCGTCCTTCAAATTCATAGGCAGATATCTACATATGAAAGAGACTGGGTTGCAGCGAACAAATTAGTCAGTGTCAAGAGGGAAAGAGCCTTGGGAAAATGCACTTGAGTACTTGTCAGTCTGTCTTCTCAGGGATGAAACTTTTCTTGTCTCCCAATAATCCAGGTGAAGCAGACAGACATGAGAGCAGCCACAGGAGAAGACTAAACATGATGATGTATTGATGATGTCTGTATCACTGACCCAATGGAAAGATACAAGTTAATTCCTTAGTCTTCCTCCTTTCATACTGCTAATTAGCACAGAATATCCTAGACTGAATGATGCAAAAACTCAAGAAGAAAAGAAGAAATAAGAAAGAAGGCAGAAACAAAAAGATCTTAAGGACAAAGAGAAACAGAAAATTTAATTATACTGTAATATGACATAGTAATTTTGAGATTATTTTGTCCCCCTCATGGTAAAATGTAAGTTGCTGCTGACCTGAAAAAATTGTATCCAGTTATGCTCTGAAAGTGTTAGAAGCCACAGCATAACAAAACATTGTAACAAATCATAGATTTGAAGGATTATGTTAAATCATATGGCCTCCAAGGGCAAATTATGCCTTACTAATGTAGTAGCTTTCTTTAATGGAGTGAGTATATCAGCTGACAAGGGAAGAGGTAAAAATGGTCTGCTACCATGGATCTATCTGGACTTCTCTAGAATTCTGTAGAATATTCTTTGACATGATTCCACACAATATCCTTACTATTAAATTGGTGAGATACGGGTTTGATGTATGGATTGTTGAACAGGTTAGGTATTGTCTGGATTGACACGTCTAAATAGTTACAATCAATGGCTCACTGTCCACGTGGAAAACATTAACATGTGGTGTCCCCTAAGTGTCCATAACAGGACAAACATTTCTTCATCAATGGCATGGACAGTGGGATGGAGTGCACCCACAGCAGACTTGTGGATGACACCAAGATGAGTGTTGCAGTTTGTAGGCTTGAGGGAAGGGATGCCATCCAGACAGGCTTGAGGACTATGTATATGGGAATATCAAAAAGCTGAACAAGACCAAGTTCAACATCCTGTACCTAGTTCAGGGCACTCTCCACCATTAATAGAGACTGGGGAATGAATGCAGCCCTGCAGGAAATGAATGCATCCACCAGTAACCCTACCTGGAGGTACGGGTGGATGAAAAACTGTAACTGTACATGAACCAGTAATGTGTGTTTGCAGCCCAGAAAGCTGATCATATGGGCTGCCTAAAAAGAAGCATGGCCAACAGGCCAAGGGGAGGGTTGTGATTTTCCCCTTCTACTCCTCTCACATGAAACCCCAACTGGAGTTTTATATCCAGCCCTGGGAACCCTAGCACAAGAAAGAAAGGAACTTGTTTGAGCAGAGGGCTGGAAGACTTCTATAAAGAATGGCTGAGAAGGAGCCATGAGAAGATTCTAGAGACACTTAATTGTGGTATTTTAGTTCTTAAGGAGGGCTTATAAGAAAGCCTAAATAAGATGTTTTTACAAGGACCTGTAGGGCTAGGACAAAAAGCAAAGTTTCTTAACTGAAATAGAGTAGATGTATATTGGATAAAGAAGAAATTTTCTTGTGAGTGTCATGAGAATATAGGCAAAGCACACTGATACCTCCATTCTAAGAATGATTCAAGTGATGGCTGGTAGAACTCATGTATCACAGACAGCTTAATAAAAACATCAATGTGGTTGGGTTTACCTGCATATTTTTATTCAAAGACAGTTCAAATTGCATAAGATCTCTCCTAATTTTTCAGAACAATCTACTGCTTTCTCTCAATGTTTCCATAATACGCTAAAAGTCCTAACTTCCTGAATTAATGCCCACAATGAATGGCTGCACAAGCAGCTAGGGAAANGCTAATTTACATGAAGAATGTAACAGAAAAGAGAGGTAAAACCCCTTGTTAATCATCCCCTTTAGCTCTCAGTTCAGAAACAACATTACCCTGTCTTAAAAGTTAATGCCAGGCTTTCCTCCACGTCATACAAAGTATAAGCTCTCTTTCTAGAGGAATGTTCTGAGAAGGAGGGTTCCAATACTTTAGTTTAAGCCTTACCTGCAGAACTTCATTCACACTACACTGTTCCATCTTTCCATCCTTGAAATTGATACAACATTATTTCATTGGCCTTCAGAGACATTTTATACATCCAGAGGAGCTGAGAATTTACCATGCTTAAGAGAGATATTGGATGGGTGAGATCCATCCCAAGGAGATACATTATTAGACCACCTGTTGGAGTCTTCTTCAGTCAGTTGCAGGAAAGTGACATATTTAAAACACTCCAAAATCTGCCCTCTTCCCTATAATCAAACAATTGCAAATTCTTTAGTGACTTTACCCCCTCAGCAATTATTCCTGCCCTCTTCAGTATACAGCTGATGACAAGAAAAAAAGGGCTGGAAATTTCATTCATAAAATTGGTTTGTGGCACAAAGAGACACTAAGTAAGAAGCTAGGAAAAATATCCAAAATTGCTGGATAAAAATATTATCATCACCACTTGAAGGAGAAGGATAAATTTAGAAACAGACATTTCATTTAGAAACAGAAGGTTAAAGTCATGCTTCACACTGATCCAATGAGGATGCTTCAGGAAGCAGGGATATCTGGTCTTCCTCAAACAGAAGTGATACTAAAGTCGTAAAAAGTGCAAGTTACAGAGTACCTGACATCACAATCTTATATATCCTGAGACAAGGGAGAAAAATCTCTGAATTTTGGAGAATATAAGCAAAGAATAGCAAACACAAAATTTATGTTATGTTAGAAATATTTAAAATATAATAACCTCCAGAACAATATAGAAGTGTGGAATCCAAATAATCTTACCAGATTCACCACATACTTAACTTAGAAACTGAGGTTATCTTTATTTCTTTTCAAATTAATTTATCCTGGTGATAGATACTTTCAAAATCTGCCAAAGCAGGTAATAATCCAATATATAGGGCAAAAGGATTTGACAAATTTTGAAGGGCAAAACTGACCACTGAAAGTTCTTGAGTACTGCTGTGTACTTCTTTCTAGATGTGTTCCTTGAATTGTCCAAATATTATCGTTTATTTTATACCAACATATGGGTAGGTACTAGCTGTTTTAATCATGGAGAGAATATACTTCATAAAAGAAGGATGTTTGCATTGCAGATAAAACTTTGATATTAAAAACCAGTTTACAGTTCAGTAGGAGAGTATGTATAGGTTCAGTTGCACTGGCAGAGAATAAACCTAGATGTGAATGAAATATTCATAGTGTTTATTTCAATCATTGTTAGTGAGCTGGCTGACAGGCAATATACTACAAGTATAACCCTGAAATAAGCTTTTCAAGTCAGACTATACAGATATAACTGAACACTATCTTACAAATTATACTGGTAACAGCTTTTCTAACTTTTTGATACAGCAGTCTCTTTGTTAAACTAAATATGAATATGAGATATCTCAATTTTGTGCTCATCTGTAAGACTAAAAGAACTACATTTGCTTAATTATAGAGCTGAGTTTCATTTGCTATGTTGCAGTTTAATAGTAATTTGACCTTGAAGCTAATTTTCAAAGTCACCAAGCTCCATAATATGTCATTTGAATCACTGAACCATAGAATAATAAAATACTTTAGGCCAGAAGGCATGCCAAAAGCAGGATAAATCAAATTACATTACTTGTCCAGCAGAGCACTTGTGCTTTAGAGTGTTAACCACCTCCAAGGACTCAACAGTCTCTGTGAGCAAATTATTCCAGTTTTTGATCACTCACATTGTAAAAAAAAAGTAATAAATTTTTATCTCCTGAGTCTTCGCATCCTCAGCCTAAACAAACCCAGTACTCTCAGCCTTTGTTAATATGCTAGTGCTTCAGCTTCTGGACTGTCTTGATGGCCTTCCACTAGACCTAACCCTAGTATGTGAAAATCTGCAGCAGAAAGTATTTCAAAATAATGCCATTCAAACAAAGAAATGATTAGGAAAATAATTACCTCAAATATCTTTTTTTCCTGTTCCAATTTTCATTCAATAATCTCTTGTGCTCTTAATGATGAAATTGAGATAAATTTGCACATAGCTTGTTTATATTGAATTTGTTTTACAGCCTCTTTGCAACTACAGACAGGAGAAAGAACTATACAATTATTATTAACAACTATAGTCTATTTCTAGCACTGTATGTCACATGCATCTACTCTATGTTTCATTATGTAATTAACAGTTCAATGAAAGAGTTCAAAGGAACAGAAGTGAAACAGATGCCAACCCTTCCTTCTGCTTTCCAGTTCACCTTGCAACAAACTTTTGTTCCTCCTTTCCACTTTCAGAGAGATACAGCAACAGAAACCAATGTACCCAGGATATTTAATGCTGCACCTGCAATGCCTGTTGCTTAGGAACAATGATTACTATATATAATCAGCAACCTTTTTCTACTAAAACCACTTATTCCAGAAGAAATAAAGTTTTATAGAATAATTTGCCCTGGCTACATTTTCTTCTTAAAACTAAATTGAGTTTGTTTGTTATTTCTGCTTTGCCCTATTTTCTTCTTGATATACCCTAAATTCATGTCTGGTCACACGATGTGCAGGCCTGTATCTCGAACAAACAGTTCACAGAGCAAGATGCATGAATAGAGTATTGCTTTGCATGTGCCAGCATTGGATTCCCTCTGCTGTGATGTAGCATTTGCCTAGGTCTTGTAAATGGTTGTAAACTCCCAATTAGAATTCTTTGACATGCTTTTCTTACTCTGTCCTCCCTGATTCTACTATCCAGAAATCCAGACAACTATCTTCTCTCTAGCTTTTAAGATCACAAAGTGATGTTTTAAGGATCATAAACGCTCTTTGCCATGCTTTTTAGTCTCACAGCCAGTTCCCACCAAACAGAGATATATTACTATATCACTTAACTTAACAAACAGCCATGTAATGAACACAAGACTGAACTCACTGTGCTAAGCAGAAAGCTCGCTATAAGAAATCAGTCTCCTGGATTACAGGGAGTGAAGAAGGCTTGCTCTTATACACATATTCCTAAGAAGTCTCAGGCAGCATAAGGAATGCACACTTGGCACCCGACTCGCCTGACCATCAAGTCACTTCCCTTCAGAAGAATGAAGATTTCTGTGTGGGATTCACTGCTGGCTCTTAAAGGTGTCCTCCAAAAACTGCAGCACCACCAGGAGTTGTTTATTCACATATTTCCTTATCGTCCTGAAGACTGGGCCGGGACTCCTTAATGCAACTGTGGAACAGAGAAGAAGTACTACTGAACTGTTAGAATTCGGGCAGCAGCAGTTTCAGTTCTCAAAGATACTAACACACATTAGCAGACCCTCCTACAGCTATGAGATACTGTGAGCAGGGCTTTGAAAGAAAATAAGGTAATATGTCCTGAGAAAGAGATGTATTGCAAGGGGCCATAATGATTAAGAGAAACAGAATCTATTTTACTGATGTGTAGAACCATCATTTTCACATTATTGTAGCTGTCTAGCAACAAAAGGTTATGCAAGTATAGAATAAATTAATAATTATAAAGTGACTGCACAGCTGGTTAATGTTGTTGGGGAAAAAAACAACAACCAAACCCACATGATAAGTGCAGCAGTATCCTGATAGGCTGCTATCCTGTATTTTGATTAATTATTCAGCAAATGAAATGGAAATTTAAAGATGTTAACATAAGCTATGTCTCTATAAATTGATACATGTATAGGTGAAAATCAATATGAAGCTTACAGCCAATAAAGAATCAGTCTGTGTTGTTTAAAATAAAAAATAGCACCTCTAGTGACTACAGCGATGTGAGACATGGTATTTCAGTAAGAAAATATTGCTCTTGTTATTTCTGCTTTCAGACTTATTACTTTACCTCCCAAAGTTCCGCTGCATTGAGTCATTGTGTTCCTATAGTTTTGGACCAGGGTTTTCCTCAGTTATCTCACATACGTATCAAAATAATCCCAGTAGCATTTAGTTTAATTTCCAACCACTTATCATGAAAAGCAGAAAGCATAAGTCAAGCAGATAATGATACGTAATTTTGAGTGTCTCAAGGAGGAATAAATATTGGTTAAAAAGTATTTTGTACAGTATTCCTCCGCAAAGTACCATTTGATAAAGGTCCCTCTGTCATGAATGAGGGGAACTACTTATTAATTACTAGGCAAGCATGTTAAGTAAATTGTCAACACCCATGGATAATGAAAGTAAAAGAAAAAAATGAACCACTTAAGACTTCCCCTGAAAATTTTCAGTAACATTATACAAGTTGGCATGCTTGCATTGTCTCTGCAAGGTAGATTTGGTTTCCTTGATGCTTTGGGGAGATGGTAAAATAACAGGGCAGGGTTTCTCTGAAAAGAAAACATAAGCACAGCAGGCAAAGGAAATAGCTTTTCCACTGCAGGTTTTAAAGAAGTGGAAGTTTCTGTTGGGTCTTCCTCTCCAACATACTGAGATGGTTTTGCTTCCGCTGACATGAAAGAACACCAGGAGACCACTACCAGCTGTGCTATATAACAATTTCCTCTTCAAGAACATTTAGGGAAGTCCAAGAACTCAAGATTCAAGCACCTTTGACTAATTTATCCTGGCACTAAAAGAGTGGAATGTGCTATTTAAGTCAGTTGTATCCAAAATGGAGAGCACTTAGGGTGGAGAGAGGACTGGTGAGAGCATAATCTCCATCTGACAGTTTTTTTAAATTTTTGTTATGTCTGAAACTAAGCTCACAATATACAAACAACAACACAGAATGAATGAATGAATTAGGGATTGCAAAATCATATTGTTCTGCATCTCCTAGCTGACTGATTAGGAACTACTTGAGTGTACTTAGATTTTTTTTGCTCTAGTCTTTCCCAAAAAATGGCAGTATTGTGTAAACTTTGAAAACATACACCTGTCCACAGGTTATACAAATGTGCCATTAGAATCATAGAATGTTTGGATTTGGAAGGGACCTCAGAAATCCTTGAGTTCCAACCCCCCTGCCATGGGCAGGGATACCTCCCACTAGACCAGCCTGACCTTAAATACTTCCAGGGATGAGGCATCCACAGGTCCTCTGAGCAACCTCTTCCAGTGTCTCACTAATTTCTTCCTAATATCTAATCTAAATCTCCCCTCTTCAAATTTAAGTGTTACAAGTTGTCCTATCACTACACTTCCTGACAAAGAGTCCCTCTCCTGCTCTCTTGTAGGCTCCTTTCACATACTGGAAGGTTATAAGGTCTGCCCAGTCCCTTCTCTTCTCCAGGCTGAACAACCCTGGCACTCTCTGCCTGTCTCACAGGAGAGATGCTNGCTCTCCAGCCATTCTCTGCCCAACCTGTATTTGTGCCTGGGATTGCCACATCCCAGGTACAGGACCTTGCACTTTTCTTGGTTGAGATTCACATGATTTGCGGTAGCCCACCTCTCAAACCTGTCCAGCTCCCTCTGGATGGCATTTCTTCCCTCCATGGTGTCAACTGCACCACCAAGCTTGGTGTCATCAGCATTCTTTGGGAAAGTTAGTCCATTCTTTAATAGTAGCATTCTGTAACATTGAAAATATTGAAAATTACTCAGCGGAATGACCTGGTCTGCATATAGGCAGTTCTATATGATACCAGTGTCAATAAAATACCTACTTGTAGAACTTTCCTCCCAGCCACCCCATGTTTGGTAACAATTCTCAAATGAGAACACCCAACTAATTTCTAAGCCTTTGAATGACCCTGCCCAGATGAAAGGAAGTGCTTAAAGGTGGCTTATGTCAGGGTCAGTGTACAGGACCAAACTCTGCTATTTCAGGCAGGGTTCTGAAATAGGTCAGCAAACTGATGCTTCTTTCTCTTAGTGTTAATATTCTACACTAGTCACTGTTCGTTCAACTGAGAAAAAATGTCATATTTTGAAAATGCACATTAGTGTTAATGAAACACTAGGACAACTATGCCTTTGACTTCAGAAAATATTTTGACATCATATGGTGATGAAGAACCCCATGCATTTAAATTTTGTATGTGATGTTTGTAATAAAAGAAAAAAATTTATAACATTTACTTGATTGTTACCTTCTTATAATTACTGCATTTCCTTTCATCTGTCCTAGTCTGAATGAAATTTTTACTGAATAGCATTTACATACAGAATGGTGAAAATGAACAATAAACTCTGGTTTTTTTTCCAAGAGAATCTTCCACCCAGTGGAGAAAATTAGAGGCTCTCTAAATGTAGTCATAATCTTGAAATGTTTAGCTTTCAGAAATTATATAAAAGTGACAAAATATTTGATGACTGAAACACTCCCTTTTTATCTCAACTGACACTAAAAAGATTGCTATTTTTTCTATTTTACTTTGTCAGAACTCATATTGGGAAATGACAGCTACTTTTAGTCTTTTTATCTAAGGACAAAATTGTTTTGCAAGGCAAAGAAATTTATGTGTCTTGCTTTTGTTCACTTGCAATATTATCAGTTCACATATGAACTTGCCAGTCCAAAACACAACTGTGACTTAGTCTTAGAGGTATTAATATGTGTTTTGATGCTCTAGTAATTGCAAAAAGTAGAAAAATTGCTCTAATTAGTAACCACTCTTTAGAGTAACACTGTGCAGGTACAAATTAAACCCGGCCTCTGTAAATCTCCCTCATATCACTTTTGGGTGCAATAAGAGAAAGTGGCTTTTTGCTTTCTATCTTTTCAGATACAATAACAACAATGTTGATGAATAATATAGAATATTTGATGATCCAGAACTGTGAAAAACACAAAATCAAAAATCTCTTTGCTAAAAGTACCTTTTAGAGAACTGACCCCAGCAAAGCCTTGCCAGACACTTCTCCAGAAAAAAACATTCTGAATTTACTAAAGAAATTTGAAAGCAATGAACTAAGGATAATGAATCTTCTCATATCAGCCAAAGAAGCATGAGTAATTAGTCCAAAACTTCAGAGTGTCTTAGTTTCCAAAAAGTTCTTTCTTATGTCTGCAATAACTGGCAACCAAAAAGTAAACCAACAGATATAATGCATCTTTGCTTACCGCATAGTCCCTTTAAAGGCATAGTTCTAATTTTGTGAGTTTGGGGCAAACTGAGCAAGGTGTCTGTTGTTGGAGGTCTTTTTGTGCTGGAGGTCGTTTTGTGCTTGGGGTGTTGTTTTGTTATGGGTAGATGGGTCTGGGTCTGTGGTCTTTTTTACATTTTGGAGTAAAATAAGGAAAAAATTGGCTTTCAAAATGTGACAAAGTGGCAAATTCTCTGCTCTCCACAATTAATTGTTCACAAAAAAACAGAACACCTCTTAGAAGTCTATGTATATTTAAAAATATGCATTATCTCAAACTTTCTTTCATTTTTTTCAATTTTATTTTTCTTGCATCTTTTCTACCCTTGCTTTGAACTGTAGCACTATGCTACTTTATAGACCTGTCAGTTAGACCTTCAGTCTCACCTTGGTGCCAAGGCAGAGCACAGAGATCATCTTGAGTACCATCTTATGGCATGTTCAGGAATACCAGGTGATCTGGTCCAGTCAACATGGCTTTATGAAACTCAGCTCCTGCTTAAATAACCTGATTCTCTTCTATGACGAGGTGACCTGCTTAGTGGTTGAGTGAAAGGCTATGGATGTTGTTTAATAAAGCCTTTGATGCCATTTCTCACAGCATCCTGCTGGAGAAACTGGCTGCTCTTGGTTTGGACGGGCATATTCTGCTGCGCAAAAAAATTGACTGGATGGTTGGGTGCAAAGAGTTGTGGTGAATGGAATTAAATCAAGTTGGTACCTGCCACAAGCGGTGTTCCTCTGTGCTCAGTACGGGGGCTGGTTCTGTTAAATATCTTTATCAATGATCTAGATAATGTGATTGAGTGCACCTGAGTAAGTTTGCAGACAATACCAAGACAGGCCGGAGTGCTGATTTGCTTGAAGGCAGCAAGGCTATACAGAGGGAGAGGGACAGGCTGAATCAATCACCAGTGCTGTGAGGTTCAATAAGGCCAAGTACCAGGTCCTGCACTTGGGTCACAACTCCATGCAGTGCTACAGGCTTGGGGAAGACTGGTAGGGAAGCTGCCTGGCAGAAAAACACCTCAGGGTATTGGTTGACAGCTGGCTGAGTATGAGCCAGCAAAGTGCCCAGGTGGCCAAGAAAAGCTCAGAAAGAGTGCAGCCAGCCCAACTAGGGAAGTGGTCAGCACCCCGTACTCAGAATTGTTGAGACCACACTTTGAATAGTGTTTTTGGTTTTGGGCCTCTATCTACAAGACAGACATCAAGCTGCTGGAGCATGTCCAAAGAAAAACAATGAAGCTGGTGAAGCATCTACAGTGGCTGAAGGAACTGGACTTGTTTAGCTTGGAGAACAGGATGCTCAGGAGAGACCTTATAGCTCTCTAGAAATGGGAAGGAGGGTGTAGCAAAGTGGTGTCTTTTCCCAAGTAGCAGATGATAGGACAAGATGCACCAGGGGAGGTATCACGCACTGGAACAAGTTTCCTGAAGGAAGAGAAACAAAGGGCTCTGCATGATTCAATGTGAATCAAGCAAAAACCATAGTTTATTTATCAGGTCTCACATTTATACCATTTTTTTACTTCCATGCATGCGATCACACATTATTAGATTGGGTACTGTGCTTTGTCCAGGTCCCTCTGGATGACATCCCATCCCTCTGATATATGGACAACACTGCACAGCTTGGTGTCATCTGCAAACTTTCTAATGGTGCATTTGATCCCTCTGTCTATATCATTGATAAAAATGTTGAACAGTACCGGTCCCAGCAGGGACCCTTGAGGGACACCACTTGTGACTGCTCTCCAGCTGAACCTCAGTCCACTGAGCTACCTTCCAGCCAGTTCCTTATCCATTGAACAGTCCACCCATCAAATATATATCCTTCCAATTTGTCAAGCAGGATGTAGTGGGGGGCCATGTCAAAGGCCTTACAGCAGTCCAGATAGATCACATCCACATGTTGTCCCTTATCTACTGACACAGTCACTCTATCATAGAAGGCCACTAGGTTAGTCACGCAGGACCTGCCCCTCGTAAAGCCATGCTGGCTGTCCTGAAACATCACCATGTCCTCCATGTGTCCAAGCACAGCATCCAGAAGGATCTGTTCCATGATCTTCCCAGGCACAGAGGTGAGGCTGACAGGTCAGTAGTTCCCAGGGTCCTCCTTTCTACCCTTTTTGAAAATAGGTGTGATGTTTCCTTTCTTCCAGTCCACGGGGACTTCACCTGACTGCCACAATTTTTAAAATATTTTGGAAAGTTAGCTTGGCAATTATATCAGCCAGTTCCTTCAGGGATCTGGGCTGTATTCATCAGGTCCCATGGACTTCAGGTTCCTCAGTTGATCACACAAGTTGTCTTCACTTACAGTGGGAGGGACTTTGTCACCCTGGTCTCTGACTAGTGGGCCATCAACATGAGAGGTAGGAGGAAGGGAGTTGCCAGTGAAGACTGAGGCAAAAAAGTTGTTG